>CM042009.1:141227079-141827079 GCA_023525715.1 Cichorium intybus
CATGCAACCTAGAATGAGGATCTATATTCTTCTATCAATGAACATATAACAAAAACCTAAGGCCAACAATTATTTTCTAAAGAATTAAAATAAGAAAAACCAACCTTTGATTTTCTTCTTGAAGCTAGCAGCACAATTGTCCTGCCTCAAATGAGATCACACCCAAGTAAGAGGAGAGAGGCAGCGAATTCCAGAGAGACAGAGTAAGGGTGGCGCAGGATTAGGGTTCCCGAGGGATCCCTATTTATAGCCTCCAGGTGGTACAGTCAAAACCCTAGAGGAGCCCCTAATGGACAAACCTTTTACCCATTTGGACCAAGCCTCTAAAAACCCTAATTAGGGTTTCGAGATTTGTGGAGGCTCCCACAAAATCTCGCCCACCACCTGGCTTCCACTGGCCAGTCATTATTCAACTATTGAATAATTACAAATCCAGTCCTTGCAATTTTAATTAATTAAATTAATCACTAAATTAAATCCAATTAATTCTAGATTAATTTCTAATTAATTAATATAGTTTCTAATTAATATATTATCACTTTAATATATTAATAAACTATTTATTTTATTTATATTGATTTATTAAACATTTAATAAATCAACTTTTCTCTCTACTGAACTTTCTGCCAAACCTCCTGCTATGAGGGCAACCCAAATGGACTTTGCTTCTATTAATAAGATAAATACAAATTATAAGTCATGGCTTAGACACCTAATCCAACAGTCTCCCACTTGGATAAGTCTATGACTTTAATTGTCCATTTATCTTCAGATTAAATAACAAATCTCAGCTTCGTAGAAACTACTGCCGAACTCTGACCCAGTCATTTCTGTCCATAGATAAGTGATCATATGATCCTCCGTCCAACAAGATACTTTCAGACTCAAGACATGGATTAAGATCAATCTTGGTTTGATACTCTGTTTATCGATTTCCAATTCTGCTTATGACTTTAAGACTACTAATTAAACACATCAATTTAGTCTCGGTTGGCCAACACTTTCAGTCAACTTCAAAATCATCAAGAGGCCTACATATATCTGTTTCCCATTAGGGTCAAGGGACGAATAAGTTTCAACTTATATGCTTATATCTTTTACAAGAAAAAATCACTCACAACAATACGTATTATAACATCGAGTTACCGACACGTTTTCGTATTATCAATGAACAACCGCCTTGCAAATTATAACTCATATGTCTCTACTTTAAGATCATAAGATGTTATCGTCTCAACATTGCTTATGATATAATCCATGAAGCAATCCATTGAGTGTGGGTTTATCCAATACTCAAATCTCTATTTCTAAGTACTCATGAACGTTGTAGCAATCCCATTGCAATGTCTAACTCCTTAGACAATCTACAAACCAGTTCATACTTACTCCTTTGAAGTATGAGCGACTGTGGACATTTGAATAATCAAATTACTCAGGAAGTAAACATGCAAAATGAAACACAATGATAAACAATTGACAAAAGCAGTAAACAATACTCATTAATAAATCTCTATTATTAAATCACCAAAGTCAATTACATTTATATTGTTACAAGTTTCAAAACTATCTAATTACTAAAACTAATATCATCTCTCAATCCTATGCTCCTAGCATGTTGATTGTGCTTGATCCTACTCAGAGCATTTGTCAAGGGATCTACAGGATTTTCTTCAGATGATACCCTCTTTACATGGAGGTGACCTTCTTTTACTCTATGCCGAATGTAATGGTACTTTCTGTCGATATGTCTGGACTTTCCATGATCTCGCGGTTCCTTTGTCAAAGTGACCGCTCCTTCATTATCGTAGAACAATTCCATGGGATCCTGAATACTCGAGACAACTCCAAGGTCACCGATAAAGCTCTTCAGCCAAGCCGCTTCCTTAGACGCTTCACTCGCCGCTATGTACTCTAATTCGCACGTAGAATCAGCCACCGTCTCTTGCTTGGAACTCTTCCAAGTGACCGCTCCCCCATTCAAAAGAAACACCCAGCCTGGCTGAGACCGACCATTGTCTCTATCTGTCTGGAAACTGGCGTCTGTGTATCCACTCACTTTCAAAGTATCACTGCCACCAAGGACTAAAACCATGTTCTTCCTCATTCGCAAATACTTGAGTATATTCTTTACAACTATCCAGTGTGCTCTACCAGGGTTTCCCTGGTACCTACTAACCATGCTTAAAGCAAAGGACACGTCGGGGCGAGTACATGTCATAGCATACATGATCGACCCTACTGCCGAAGCATAAGGTACCCGACTCATCTCAGCTATTTCCTCATTGGTACTCGGGCTTTGAGTCTTACTCAACTTCGCATTACTTTGGATAAGCAGCTCTTCCTTCTTGGAATTTTCCATACTAAACCTCTTTAGTACCTTTTCCAAGTATGTACACTGACTAAGTCCTATTAGTATTTTCTTTCTATCTCTCAGTATTCTTATCCCAAGAATATAGGCAGCTTCTCCTAGGTCTTTCATGGCGAAACACTTCCCAAGCCAATACTTAACATCTTGCAAGGTTAGAATGGCGTTTCCCATGAGCAGTATGTCATCAACATACATCACCAAAAAAGTGACTATACTCCCACTAGCCTTGACATATACACATGACTCATGTTCACTCCTAAAGAAACCAAACTCTTTGACTTTCTCATGGAAACAAAGATTCCAGCTGCGAGAAGCTTGTTTCAATCCATAGATTGATTTCTCAAGCTTACACACCTTATCAGGATGCTTTGTGTCTAGAAAACCCTCTGGATGATTCATGTAAACATCCTCAGTCAACTTCCCGTTAAGGAAAGCGGTTTTGACATCCATCTGCTAAATTTCATAGTCATGAAATACAGCTATGACAAGCATTATCCTAATGGACTTAATCTTGGCTACTAGTGAGAAGGTCTCATCATAATCAACCCCCGGGTTTGAGTGAAGCCCTTCGCAACCAGCCGAGCTTTAAAGGTGTGTACCTTTCCATCCATGTCGGTCTTCTTCTTGAATATCCACTTGCACCCGACTGTCTTTCGACCCGGTACATTGTCAACCAAGTTCCAAACCTGATTGTCATACATGGACTTGATCTCACTGTCCATTGCCTCTTTCCATATGGCAGACTCGGGGCCCGCCACCGCTTCCTGGTAGTTAGCTGGCTCATCCAAATTTGTCAATGTCCTATCAATGACAAACGTGTCACCATCCGTAGTTGCTAGTTTCTCCTAAGAGGTAATGAAACGTCTGTTGGACCAACAAGAACCTATTCCTCTTGTTGGTTGCTAGTTTCTCCTAAGGCTCCATCATCGGATGACTCCTGAATTTCTTCAAGGTCAACGGTGCTCCCACTGTTCTCTTTGGATATGAGCTCTCTCTCTCTCTCTCTCTCTCTCTCTCTCTCTCTCGAAAGACTCCTCGTCTCGCTATAAAGACCACGTCCTCGCTTGGTCTGTAGAACAAGTATCCAAAAGACTGTTTTGGGTATCCGATGAATATACACCTCTGACTTCTTTCTGCGAGTTTGTCTTGAGTCTCTCGTCTCACGAAAGCCTCACAACCCCAGACCTTGATATGTACTAACGAGGGAACCTTTCTCGTCCACATCTCATGAGGTGTTTTGGCAACCTTCTTGGTTGGGACAAGATTGAGGATATGGGCGGCAGTTTCAATGGCATACCCCCAGAAATGGATTGGAAGCGAAGCTCGACTCATCATGGAACGAACCATGTCTAACAGGGTTCGGTTTCGCCTCTCAGCAGCACCGTTCAACTATGGTGTTCTAGGAGGTCACAATTGTGAAACTATTCCACATTGTTGGGTGTTGAAATCGATCAAATAGTGAGATATGACAAGTATTCTACTAAGATTAATTATACTAAGCAACACACACAAGCAATTATAAGCAAGAATAAATAAGAACACAATGTAATTGGATAACTTGTGTCGAATGCTTTGATTAATCGATTAGGGTTTTACAACATGGGAGATGCAATTTCAAATTCATACACTCACACTCGACACGGAAGGGTATCACTGATATTTATACATGATCAGTGATACGCCTAGTACAATTATTAGAGAGAATATCCTATCCGCGTACTAGCCAATAGGATACAAGATTCATGCACCACGTATTCTTCTATCATGCGTGCACTAACAGTTGTTACAAAAGATAAGTCTTCGGATCCTCCAGGCTATACCCTTCGGAGTCCTCAGACATCGGGTCTTCTATTTAAACATCCAGGCTTCGGGGTCTTGCACAGGTCTTCGGATTGGCATGCACTTTAGCACAAATATTCTCAACAATCTCCCCCTTTGTGTGAAATGCATCCGAAGCCTATTTCTTGTAATGTCTCTTAAAAGCTTGTTTCAAGGCATACCTCACAGTCAACCACCAGTTAAGGTGTTCTCTCACTTTCTTTTTCTCTTACCAATTGTTCAAAAAACAGTTGTTCACCAATCCCAACACTTGGGAAATGGATTCCGAAGGGTAAAGACCCAAGTAATCAATCTCGAAAAACTTTGCGACCATAGTTTCATTGTCACTAGATAACCCTTTGAAAACAACACCCCAGGGCTTGTCCACAATCTGCCCGGCTTTCAAATGATCGAAGTTTTCAATTGTAGTTAGTGGGGGTGCAAGAGCCTGTCCGAAGAGTTTTGCCACAACAATGTCAAACCTGGAAAATCTCAGAAGATAATTTCGGATGAAGGAGGAGATGTGATCCTTTGCAGCTGTGAAGACCGCCATTGACTCGGCTTCGTTTCTAGCTGAGAACTTCAAGATGTCAAGAAGTACAATAAAATCAGTGGGATTCATAATAGGGAAGTCTGCTATTGTAAATCTTGAATCTTCTTCATTGATACCCCGAAGTACGAAGAAATCAATGTTTTGAAATCCAACGTACGTCTCTCCTTCTTTGATGGAGATTATTTTTACTATCTTCTTCTCACTCCATACATAGTTCGGAGCCTGAATGAACTTTGCATGGAATACAATCTTTCTTTTCTTGAATTCAGTCAACTTATCTTTTGGCACTTGCCTTTCAAATTGTAGAAAGGCAAAGGTTTTAGGATTGTATGGAAGATCCAGTTGACGGTTGATCCCGGTTTTTGTTTCAAGGCTCTTGAGAAGAAGCCTATTGAAGACTGTGAAGTCAATGAAACCAATGGCTGTGATCAGGTCCGAAGTCTATGTTTGGTTTTCATGTGCAATGTTGTTTATCATGAGCATCTTCTTGTAATCTTCCTCACGTTCTTTATGGACTTCCTCCATGTGGGGAGCGATTTTTAGCTCTTTGCCTTGCGATTCTGTACCAGATCCACCTGCCTCTGTTGTCGTGGTGGTACCGAAGGCAGGACCAGCGGTGGAGATGATTGGTGGAATGAAGCCTGCTCTTCCCAAGATGGTGGGTTGATAAGAAGTTTGCGGTTCGGAAGATGTAGTTTGTGGTTCGGAGGTTGTAGTAACCAAGGCTTGAGTAACCATAGCTTGAGATCCTGAGGCCACAAATTCTCCTGCTTGTGAGCATTGAGCCAATGGTTCAGCCTGAGCAATTTCCTGGGGATTCGACTTGTTAGCTTGAGAGCGTTCCATTTTGAGTGACACATTGATCATAGGCTGAAGAGTTCTCTTCAGCTTTTCAACAATATCCGAAGTGATTGCAGAGTTGGTTTTCTTTAGTTCGTTTGCGAAGACGGTTACTACGGAACATGACTGTTCCGTAGTCAGCTCTTCAATTCGCTTGTGAGCATCTGATAAGTGTTTTGCAAACCTAGTCTGGTATTGTGAATTGAAGGACTTTGTCTCGTCTCGAAGGTCATTCAGATCCTTTATCACTTCGGAGTTCGATGACTCCATTTTCTTCACCAAATCATCAATTTTCTTTTCTGTTTGCTCCTTAAGGAGCCGGTGCCTTTCTTCTACTTGTTCAACCGCAGTGTTGAACTTTCCTTCCAAAATTCGTTGAATTTTGATTTGGTGATCGAGAATTCGTTTCTCAGATGCCTTGACTAATTCACCCATCTTTTCTGTCAAGACATTTTGGGCTTCAACCATTTGTCCACCAAGATTTCCTTCAGGCTTCCTCAAGGGATCAAAACATGTGTTTGACTGGAGAAGAGCATCCAGTTTTTGGTTAAGGGTTTTATACTGTTTGACAAAGATAAAGTCATTGTCATCCAGGTTGTCATCATCATTGTCTTCTATCATGATTGGCGCCATGTGAAAGGCAGCCAAGGTCTCTTCTTAATATGGTGGCTTAGAGATTGTGATGGTTTCAAGGTCAAAATCAAAATCATATTGGAAAGGATAATCAGGAAGTAATGTATCCAGACCAGAAGAGGGGATATTCAACATTGGTTCGGAAGAAGTGATGATTGGTTATGAAGTTTGAGGGGCTGAAATAGTGGGGTTTTCCTTGTAGGAAGTGATAGGTTCGGAGGTTTGAGTGGTAGAGATAGGAGAAGTTTCTGTGGTATGGATGGTAGATGTGAGTGGAGCTGTGGTTGGTGGTACATCCGAAGTGGATGTGTGGATTGTAGAAGTTTGTTGGGATGTAATGGTGGTAGTGAAAGGAGCAGATGTTGGAGGTGGTGGAGGTGGAATAGTGGTATGTGGTGGAGTTGGTGGTCTTGTATCATGAATTGGGGAGGACTGGTGTTCTTCCTCAAGTTCTTTCCGAATGTCTTCAGAGTGTGATTTGTTGGACTCCGAAGCCTCATCAACGACCAACAATTTCCTCGTGTGCTTCGGTTGTTTGCGTTTGGGAGTAGTTTGTTATGTAGCCTTCCTCTTCCTTACAACCTTCTTTGGGCCACTTGGTCCTCCTGTTGCTTTCTTTTTCCCTTTGGATTGAACTGGAGCTTTGACTGGTGCAGTTGGAATAATCTCTCGAACAGGGTAAGGCACTTCTAGTGTATTGCGGTACATGTGGACCTCATTGCACTCCATTGACACTTTTGAGAGCATCACTTGAGGTATTTGTGCACAAAATTCAGCAGGTATTTCATCTAAGGCAGGAACTGTTATGTACGTGTATTTCATTTCAGGAAGATTGGGATCAGAAACATAACCTGCCTGCTGGTAGTGGGCATTAACAATTATCACCCAAAATCTTGCGTTTGAGATTTCAGTTCCCTTCAGTGTATGGTTGATGTGAGAATAGAAGTCAGCCCACAGAATTGATGCAAAATCAACTTTGACATCATAGTAGATTCCATACAAGAGGCTTTGGAATGTTTGACTAGCAGAATCTAGACATGAGGTCCTTCTAGAGAGGGCATTTGAAGTGTAGTGAGCCCTGTGAACGAGAGTTGCTGCAATAGAGGGAGTATAGGTCAAGGCGTGACCAAGAACTGATTGTTATAAGCATTTAACTAGAGCGTTGATTGGTTGGGGGTAGAGGCTGAGATCAGTGCGTAGGAATAGGTTTGCCGACTGACTCTTGAGTACCGGAATCGACATAGCTTCAGTAGTCTGAGATGAAGCTTCAGTTGCAGCAGCAACCATTGTTGATCGGACGAAGAAGACGAAGAGAAGTTAGGGTTCTTTGGGAGAAATCTTGCAGAGGAAGTTTGAAAGTTTTGATCGCGTAAAGAGAAGAACTGAAGCGGTGTGGGATATATATAGTAGTCGTGGTCCCAAGGCCATTTAATGCACGTTTGAATAGGTCCACTAGAAATATGACACCTCAGCATCTGTTCGTCCCACTTTCTATGCAAAGACGGAAACGTCTGTGTGTCAGTAATGATTATTCAAATTTGAACCGCCCTTTTTCACACGATCTTATTGTTATGATTCCCCTTGATTTTCTACATGACAACTGTTTACTAACGTTCATTTAATTCAAACGAATGTTTGTCTTTGTGGATATCATAAATGTGAAAATCATTTGAGCAATTAACTTGACTTCGGATCAATAAGGATAAGTGTGGCATTTATTGGTATCCTTCGGAGTTTGGAAATTGATCAAGTGTTAAGTTACATTCTGAAGGGTATTGACAACACATCGGATAAAGAGTATTTGTGGCAGATGTTATCAATACACCGAAGTCTTTTGCCTTTGTTGAAAATTTGTTTTCCTTTTTGTTTTATTTTTGATGATGCATTATGACTTCTAACCTTGGCTTCCTTGAATTTTATGAAATGAAGATTTAACTTGTTAGTCTTCAGAATCATTTGAATCATGTTGGAAGTCCGTTTTTCATTCCGAAGCCTGTTTGATTTAACATCAGTCATGAATGCATAAGTCTACTCACCCCAAGCTGAACTTAATTTCGCATTTGGAAAGATGGTTTGAATTTTGTTATATGTTTCAAATTTTTCATACCAAATGATGGTGACATTCACTGCATTGAAATTTAGAAAGGTTTCATTTTTGAATTGAGCATCAGAAGTTTGTTTGAAGATTTGGATTGATTTTGAAAAATCTTTTGAAAATTTTATTTCATTTCATCAGTTGAGGTGTTTGGATACTATTCTCTGATGACAAGCCTTTGAGCTTCGTACACCACCCCAACATTATCATTTAAGATAGATTACTTGAAATGTTCATATTCTCTACATGGTACTCGACTATGTTATAGGAGTTCCTTGTATTGTCATTTAAAACAGAAGAATAAGCCTTTGAGTGCTGATTTATCTTTATTTTGCACTTCCTTGATTATCTTTTTACTTGTTTGTTGTCTTTGATTCTTTTGACATTTTGAGCTTCTTGTTTATCTATTTGATTTTTCACTTTTTCAATTTTGAAACATATATTTTCATTTGGAGTTTCATATCCGAAAAGTCAAAATTTCACCATGTGATAACATTTTATGGTGTTTTTCTATTGTTTTTTCAATCCTTCGTTTTTGAAAAGCTTCATGTAGTTCAATTTTGAAACAAGAGTGAAGACGGTTTTAAATTTGCCTATCAGTGAATGTCGGTATCACTTTTGAAGAAAACTTCGAAACATGTGAATTATACTGAGTGGTTTTTAGGCTACTTGATTAGTTTAATAATGAAGCGAGTCAAGTTCAATAGGGAGGTTAGGGATATACACTATGTTAAGGATATCAGAATCAAACAAGACTTCGTACTGTAAAACAGCCTTAACCTCACTCCGAAGTCTGTTTTCTTACCAATGTTTCAATTCAATTCCCAAATACCTTTTAGTGCAATAAGGTATGATTATTAGAATCTAAAATCAAAGTTTTATCCTTTAATTGATTAATTCAAGAAAGGAATGTCAAACTTGGTCATTTATGCATGAAAAATTGTTATTTGAGCTTTCGAGGTTTTGCAAATGATTCTTGGTTTTGATTTTTCCATGAAACAACCTTTTATCGTGGGAATGTTTATCCTTTTGATGCAAAGGAAAAGGATGTTTCAAAGGATTTTGACATTTATGAAATTTTATTAACCCAAAAAGTCTGTTCCGAGGGGCTCCAAAGCGTCAATGTGCTTCGTAGTGGTACGGAGCACCATTAAGTTTATTCCGATGGGCTCCGAAGCGTTAAAGGTCTTCAGAGTGCTGTGGAACAGCATGAAATTTTATTTTGAAATTGAAAAGACTAAAGAAAGAAATAGCAAATCTGAGATTTATGGTAGAGTGGATCCATCAATCATTCCAAGTCCTCGAACAATTCTTGTAAATGCTTCTTCATTCAAGGCTTTTGTAAAGATATCTGCCAGTTGTTCCATTGTGTGAACAAAGTGCACCTCAATATTCCCCTCCTCAACATGACTTTTGATGAAGTGATAGCGAAGAGCTATATGCTTCGTCTTGGAATGTTGAACAGGATTATGACATATGTGAATAGCACTTTGTGAATCACAGAACAATGGTATCTTTCTCATGTTGATGGCATAATATTTTAATTGGCTTTGAATCCAGATGATCTGCGAAGTGCAGGCTGCAGCTGCTACATACTCTGCTTCAGCTGTGGATATAGAAACACATGTTTGCTTCTTGGATTGCCAGCTGATTAACTTCCCATCAAGAAATTGACAATCCCCCGAAGTGCTTTTGCGATCAATAGAGCATCCACCCAAGTCTGCGTCTGAGTAAGCTTGTATGTAGAAACCTGAGTTTGCTGGATACCATAGACCATAACAAGGAGTACTGTGAAGATAGCGAAAAATTGTTTTAACCGCAGCCAAGTGAGGTTCGCGTGGATCAGCTTGATATCTAGCACAGTTGCAGACAGCAAACATGATGTCTGGTCGACTGGCTGTGAGATAAAGCAATGATCTAATCATGCTTCGGTACGTCTGGATGTCAGTCTTGGGTTTATCCAATGATGGATTTAACCTTGTACCTGCAGGCAATGGAACTTTTGCTTTGGTGCAATTAGTCATTCCGAAGCGTTCAAGCAAACTCTTCGTATACTTATTTGATTGATGAAAATCCCCTCCTTGGATTGTTTGATTTGTAATCCAAGAAAGAAGTTAATCTTTCCCATCATACTCATCTGAAATTTGCTTTTCATTAGTTTTTCAAAATCTTTTGTTAGATTGGGGTCAGTGGATCTGAAGATAATGTCATCCACATAAATTTGGACTAACATTAGATGAGACCCAACTTTCTTTCTAAAAAGTGTTGGATCCACTGAACCCTGTTTGAAGTTTGACTCTTTTAAAAACTTTGTCAAGGTCTCATACCAAGCCCTAGGTGCTTGTTTTAAACCATAGATAGCTTTATCTAACACATAGCAATGGTTGGGATGGTTTTTGTCTACGAAGCCAGGTGGTTGTTCAACAAATACGGTTTCCTCGAGATCACCATTTAGAAATGCATATTTGACATCCATTTGATAGACATC
This sequence comes from Cichorium intybus, assembly GCA_023525715.1. NCBI lineage: Eukaryota > Viridiplantae > Streptophyta > Magnoliopsida > Asterales > Asteraceae > Cichorium > Cichorium intybus. The sequence continues at coordinate 141,237,875 of CM042009.1, forward strand.
AAAGTTTTTGAGTGCAACATAAGCCAAAAATATTCGAACTGATTCAAGTCTGGCAACAGGAGCAAATGTCTCTTCGTAGTCAATCCCCTCCTGTTGACAATAACCATTGACAACCAGCCTAGCTTTGTTCCGAACCACATTGCCTTCGGTGTCAAGTTTGTTTCTATATACCCATTTGAGACCAAGAATTGAAGCATTTGCAGGTTTTGGAATTTGCCTCCAAACTTTGTTTCTTTCAAATTCCTCTAATTCCAATTGCATAGCTTCAATCCAGTCCGGGTGATCAAATGCATCCTTAACGTTCTTAAGTTCAACCTTTGAGATAAAGACATTGAACATGCACAACTCCGAAGTTTTGTTTAAATGAGGTTGTTTCTAGTGTAGTTGTGCACGAGTCAAGACTTTATCTTGAACATTACCGATGACAAGTGATGGGGGGTGATTTTTCGTCCATTTGTCCAAAGGTGGATAGTTTTGATCAAATTCAGGTGGTCCTTCAGAATCGACTTCCTCAATATCTGAAGGAGACCCCGAAGTGCATGGAAAATCATCCGTTATTAAATGATTGTTTGAATTACTGACATTTGTTTGAGGTGTGTTTTGATTTGAGGTTTGAAAAGATGAGTTTAGAGTATTCTCCCCCTCGATAGCAGTTGGTGTTGAGGTAGTGGTGTCAAACGTAGTTGATCAGGCTACGTCTTCCCATGATTTGATAACATATTATACTAAGTCTAATCATAATGTTCAACTTAAACTCTAATGTTCTTGGATCGTTGTATTGTGATACTATCTTTGTTTGTATGCGTATACTTTTATAAGAATACTATTATATTCTAAAAGTATTATTGTATGCTATAATTTTTAGCCAGAGGTATAAGTCCCCGTATCTATAGTTGTATTTCTTACATGAAAGAATATACTTAGTTCGCTATAGAAAATTGCTCTGATACCAATATGTCACACCTCCAAACCACGAATATGGAATCGTTTGAGGGCGGAACGGGACATAGCATCACAACCATTGCATACATTGAAACATAAGTAGATAAACAACCATCATACATTATAATTGGAAAGTTACATTGTTCAAAAGGTATTGTTTCAACCTAATTACAGTATGATAACGAAATAAGTAAAAGAGACGTCTTCGTGTCCCATCTCAAAAGATTAGTCGGACCTGACTAATTGTTACATGAGAATACAAGTAATTTTTCAAGTGTCAACATTACGTTGGTGAGTTCATAAGATTTTTGTATGAGAAAATCCATAATCCTTTTTCCTTGAAAAAAGATAGTTTTTGAAACCAGAAAATCTAATATTTTCTTATAAATGAGTCGTAGTCTTAAAAACCCAAAGACCGAAAATGTATAATTATTTCTATACTTGAAAATAGTATTACGTAGTTTTATTCTTGTATGAAACCATGTAAATACATGTTTGCTCGTAAACTAAATGTAGTTTTAATTCCATAAAACATTTGTGTAAGTAAAATTGTACTTATATTTGTATGTTACTGAATTGTAGTTTTAATTCCATAAAACTCGTATGTATAAGTAAACCGTACTTATATTTATAGCTTGATAAAATGTAGTTTTAATTTCCATAAAACTCGTATGTATTAGTAAAACCATACTTATATTTGTAACATGTTAGAATGTAGTTTTAATACCATAAAACTCGTATGTATAAGTAAAACCATACTTATACTTGTAATGTTGAAACAGAGAAGTAGGATCTAGATTCAATAATCCGGAAAATAACAATAAACAAGAACACACGATATGAAGAACTTATGTCGAATGATTAATATGCAACTCAAGAACAATTCAGAGAGAACTATTCTGTATGAGTGCCGTGAAAGAGTTTTACAAAAGTTAACCCTAATTAGGATACGTGCATGCCTTATATACTAAAACTAATTATGGAATGGACAGGCCCACCCATAAATATATGCTAACATAAAGGATTGATAGTTGCATGTGCAATTGACTCAATCTATTTAAATGTTTCTACAATCTCCCCCTTTGAGTCAAATTGCGAAGAAGCTTCATTCATCAACTTATGGTTTCAGAACATTTAGTACTTTTTCAAAGACCCTCGGAATCAGAAGCAAGGTTCTCTTTCGGAACGAAATGTACCAGGTCAGCATATCATTGAAGCACCTTTTATCATTTGCTGTGTTGCCCCGAGTCTTGTTGATGAGATCAAGTATCTTCTTCAATGAAGGAGTCCGATACAGATGTTTGTCTCGCAGAAAGAACATCCTTTTGACTGAATCCTTGCCTTCCTTGGAGGGGTATGCCACATTCCATTCTTTCTTGCCAATTTTTCCGAGACGACGTTTATTGAGATCGGAAGGAGGTTTTTCAGCCGAGCATTCGGGAGTGGAATCCAGAACTGCAGCAACTTCCACATCCAGTTTCGCAACTTCAAGGAAGTAGCCCATGAGTAGTTTCTTGACATGTTCAGCAAGAATTTCGTGTTCTTCAGCCGTTGACAGAATATTGAACATGGAAAGCCAATCAAATGGATTCATGAAAGGAAGATCAGTCAGAGTGAATTCATCCTTCTCCTGATCGGATCCCCTGCGAGCTAGGAAGATAGCATTTTTGAACGGGGAAATGACTCGTGGCATTCTCGGAGTGAGTCTCACAATTTTCTTCAGGCTCCAAGAAAGATATTGAGGTTTCGAGTTCGCCAGGTAGAAGTTGAAGAGCATGTCATTGACGACAGCACTGGGTTGAGTATTCGTTATAAGTTCGTCAAAGCATCGAATGAGGAATACTCTAGCAGTCATAGGAAAATAAAATTGAGAATCCACTTGATTTCTGATGTCGTATGAGCAGTTTGGCTGCAACCAGTTCTGAATTGGTTGAGTGATGGCTTCCTTCTTCATGGTTTCGTAATCCCAACCTGGAAAATGCAATTTCTGTGATTCCAACAGATGTGCAGCATCACGTTTGGCTGCTTCTTCAGCATCTAACTGTCGACTGATTCTGAGAAGGTCATCAAGCTCTTTTTCCCTTTCAACTTTGGCCAATTTAGCTGCTTCCGAAAGCTCAGTCTCATCTTCCTCATCATCTTCACCGGTCTTCTTTGTCTTTCGTTTCGAAGGACCGGTAGATGTGTCACCAACATTCATCTTTTCAAACCAATCGGATTTTGGTTTTTGAATGTCATCAGCAGACTTTTCAGCCCCTGGTTCCTTCACATTGGTGACTGTGGAAAAACTTGCTCGTCTGATGGGGTTTTCTGTTGGCTTTTTCGAACCATCTCCCTGATATTCTTTGGAAACGTTCGAGTATTAAATTTATCCTCTGGAGTCTCCGTTCCCTGGTTAGACTCCTTCTCCTTTTTCTTTTCTTTGAGTTTGTCAGACTCTTTTTCTTTGTTCGGATTTGGTTCACCCTCTGTGTTCTCGTATCCCCTTGTTTCGGAATGGCAACGTCTTCCGAAACACCCTTGATTTTGCTCAACAAAAGGAGAACACGATGAAGTTTGTTCATAATATGACTACAAAGATAAGGAGTGAGGATCGGATCGTCTTCTTCTAGTGCTCGACGAATGAAGGAATCAATGTTGTTAACACAACTCCGAATAGCCTGAGTTTGCGAAACAGCAGATGATAGGAATGTTGTTGTGTGTTTGAGATCTGCCTTCAGTACTTGAATCTTTGTAGTTTTGGAAGCCAAGAGATCCATGACTTCATTCTCCATGGCAAGATCTTCACGTAACTTTTCTGCCTTGGCTTCTAGAGAAGAAGCCAGTTCGGAATTCTCCTTTTTCAATTCCGAACGGAGATTGGTGAGAGCCTCCTTTTCAGCTCTAAGGGTATCTGCAAACCCTTGAATAACCAAAGTCATTTTGGCATTGTTGGACTGATGGGAGTCTCGGAAGTCCTGTGTGAACTTTAGAACATCAGTCTCCATTCGGCCAATCTTTATTGCCTAATCCTTCATGTGTTTCTGATTTTGTTCCATCAACAAGGTGAATTCCTTCATGAGCTTGACATTTTCAGTAATCAACGTCTCACCATGCGTGTTGTGGACTTCTAACTGGGATTTCCAGTCGGAAGTAGAAGGGCCCTTGTTGGCTTGCAGTAACTGATCCAACTTGGCTGACAGTTCTTTAAATTGCCCCTTCGACATCGGAGCATTCTCATCAGAAGTATTAAAATTCACATTTAAAGGAGATTCAATGTAATCAGCCATGTCATCCTGATCATCGTAAATCAGGACATCTTCATCTTCTTTTTCGGAATTAGGGTCTTGAAATTTTGGTGAGGGGTTGGTGGTCCGTTCTGGAGATGGAGATTTACGAGGTGGGGAGTTATGTGGTGGAGATTTCTATGGAGGCGATTTAGGTGGTGGAGGTTTCAGTGGTGGAGATTTAGGGCTGGAATGAGGGGCGCTTTTCGGAGTAGGGTCAGGAGTGGGAGTTGGGGGTCGTTGATTTGTGTTTACAATGGGTTCTCCTTCATCATTGTCATCCATGTCATCCTCTAAAGGATTTGTGATGTGTTGATCATCGGAATGTCCGTCTTCCGAATGATGTGGCATGACAAGTTTCTGAAGCCTTCTTGAGCATTTGGCTGGGTTTTCGGTATCGGAAGCAGCACCCCTTCCCTTGCATTTGACTACCTTCTTCGGATTTTCTAGCTTATCAAAAGCAACTTGATGCTTTTCATCAAAAGGATGGATAACAAAGGGAGTCTTCTGGCTGTAGTTAACGACACATTTGATGTCATTCGGAACCCGACTAGTCATGGCCATAGGAATTGTGCCTATGAATTCGAAATCCTACGCTTTTGTGGTAACGAAGGTGGCAGTTGGTAAAGTCGGAATTACAGCCATAACTGAGTCAGTCATGACATGAATGTCATGCTTCACAATTGTCCTATGAACAACAAGGGACCAGAAGCGAGCACAAGAGATCTTTGTGTGTCGAAGTTTGTAGTTGACACTGTCCACGAATTGACTCCACAAGATAGAGCCAAAGTCCAAATTGACATCATGGTAGAGACCATAGAAGAAGGAGTAGAATAGCTTACTTGCACTATCGGTGCCGGTTGTTCGTTCCGAAAAGCTCTTGAATAGGATTGTGAATAGTGCATTCCAGTGAGGAGGTAAGCCCTTCTTCGCAAAATTAGACAACTGAGTAATATTGCCCTTGTATCCCATCTGGTAAATGAGTCGGAGTAGGGTTATTGGCTGAAGAGATTCAGGGTCAACCATGTCGCCGGTATCTATAAACCCTAGAAGTTTACCAAATCGAGATTTCGATATCTTGGTCTTCACCAACCCAACTGCAAAAGTGACCATCTCCTCCGACTTGTTGTAAAAGGCGAAGGAGTAGGCGGCGGAGAGAAGAGCAATGGGGACTGATGCAGATTCAGTCAAAGCCTTGGAGATCCTCGAGTATTTTAAACACTCGATCATTGGGCGAATCGCTTCGCTGTAATGTGAAGAATTAAGATCAATAACCATGTTCTGGTTTGCTTTGATCTTCAGCATCAAGGTGGAGGAAGTGTTGTCGTTGGCTGAAGAAGAACTGGCCATTGAAGTAGGCTTGAGAGAGGGTTTGTTCTAAGAGAAGATGAACGTTCTTGAGAGAAAGGTTTTCATAGAAGAGAGAGAAGCCTTCAAGAAATCGTTATATATCTTTGGGATTTCAAATGGAGAGAGAAAATCGCGAGAAAATCGATTCAGTTTCCCCAAATCATGCTTTATGATGACGAGTAGCGCCCAAGAGTCGCTTTGTTAGGCGCTTGAAAAGCGAGAAATCAGCTAGAATCAGGATGACGTTGTAACTGACACGTCTTGGTGACATCATCCAAAATTTAAAATTTCGCGCCTGATTAGAACCTTATCACAATGAAACCAGAGTTAGAAAAATCAATAGCGATTTTTCTGCAAGAGTGTGCCAAGTAAAAAGAAGTAAATCAATATATATCTGGGAAATCTATGATGTCGGAATGACATGAAAGCAGATGGATCCCGGGCAATGATCTCTTCCTTCGGAATCAAGAGAGATTCGGAAGTGCTTGTGTGGTTTCCCGTTGAATTACGATCACATGATTGTTAAGAATCATTGAAAGGTATCTTTTAAGATTGAGATTCTCTTTGGGTTGGTTTTGCTTCCTTTCGAATTCCGAAACGTGAGAAATGTCTGAAATCGGAAGAAAGTACTTGTTTGACCGGTGTAATAACAAGTAAGGCAGGATATGTTTTGTCTAACTTGGGTATGTGTGGAAATCTCAAAAAAAAAAAAAAAACTGGATCTTATGGGTAGAAATAACCTGGGTAAGATAAATTTCATTAAGATCACGCATAATAAAAACGAGATTTCGCAACTAAATCCGTTAATTCCATAAAGGCAATCAGACTTTTGGGTTTTATTCGGAAATGTGGTGAAGGCACTTCCGAAATCATTATCACAGATCTTGTGTAACCATCAGTTTTCAGTGGAATTGCTGAAAACCTTCATAAGAGTTACAGTTATATACAAATGAGTTGGATGGAGAAATGATCGATGGGTCAAGAAGAGTTGGTGAGTCTCACAGCGCATCATGGTGAAAATGATTTGCGATCTTTGACTAGAATTTCTGAAATCATATAGTGAAATCGGTTTTAATTTCAATAATCATCGAATTTCATATTTGGTACTTAGAATATTTGGTGAGAGGAATTCCATCAATTTGAAACGTCCAATCGGCTTCCAATGAACCCATTAAATGCTCAAGCGAATAGAGTGGAAACGTCCAATCGGCTTCCAATCAACCGTCTCAGCATTAATGAAGTGCACTGATGGTTGCAGAATACATCATTACTCCAAAAAGTAATTTAATATCTATAATTGGGAAGACAAACCGGTTTCATTCCTTCCTATAAAAGGAGTATTCGTTAGGAGCAAAAATACACACCAAAAGAAAATACCATCAGAAGGATACACTAATGGCTCTTCGTCCCTACAATCGCTTCGACAAGGTAGAGGTCAAAATGCAGGAGGGAGAGTACGCCGGTGGTATCTACGGCGGTGTGATCATGGGCGTGTGGAATCATCGCTACGAAGTGAAGATGACCACACTCAACGACGGTGAGAATGGTGGTCCACTGACCGTCCACACCAGTTATCCCTACCTGCAGCCTGTCCCACCAAGAATCTTGGTGGAGTACAAACAGTTCGACCTCATAGAGGTCTGGCACAGGCGGGGGTGGTGGCCGCCGGTGATCATTCCCACAACTCCCCACAATCAGTTCCATATAGGATTGGCTGACGGAACCCGGCTCTTCATGGATGAGAGCGAGGTGCGAATCCACCAGGCTTTCCATATGGGTGATCCTCCCATGTGGTACTACTATAAACTTTAGGAAGATGATGTAATTTCTTCTTTTGATGTTTATGAACTTCTTCCTTCAATAATAAAAGTTGCCTTCTTTTGCCTTTTTGGTTCTTTTTCTGCAAGAAAACAAAGACAAAAACAAAAACAAAAACAAAAACAAAAACAAAAAAATTAAGCGAGAATAAAAACACAAATAAAGTAATCAGACATTATTAAACAAAATAAAGGAAAACCTTTTTGGAAAATTTTGTATATAAAAAAACTTTGAAAAAATGAAGGCATGTTTTTGTTGTTTTTAATAAGTAAAAGAAAAGCAATGATTAGAAAGTATAAAAAAATGATAAGTATACAAAAGGATATATCTATTCCGAATCCATTGATTTTAGTTGCGATTCCGAGGCATTCCGAAATTCGGAATCAATCGAAACTGTTAGGTAGATTTCGGAACGGATTCAGCTTCCATCATTCCAAGTCCTTGAAGTATTCGATTGAAAGTGAGTTCAGGTAAGGCCTTGGTGAAAATATCTGCTAGTTGATCTGTTGAGCGAACGAAATGAATTTCAATGTTACCATCTTCAAAATGATCTTTACTGAAATGGTATCGGAGTGCAATGTGCTTGGTCTTTGAGTGTTGCACAGGATTGTGGCAGATCTGAATCGCACTTTTGGAGTCACAGTAAAGAGGAATACGTTTCATACTGATTCCATAATCCCTCAGTTGGTTTTGAATACAAATGATATGAGAGGTACAGGATGCAGCAGCAATATACTCCGCTTCAGCTGTAGAGAGTGAAACACATATCTGTTTTCTAGATTGCCAGCTCACAAGCTTGCCATCTAAAAGTTGACATCCTCCTGAGGTGCTTTTCCGATCAAGACCACATCCACCAAGATCTGCATCTGAAAATGCTTGTACGAAAAATCCAGATCCTGAAGGATACCATAGCCCAAGTGAAGTTGTCCTCTTCAGATATCAGAATATGTTTTTGACAGCAGTTAGATGTGGCTCTCTGGGATTAGCCTGATATATAACACAATAAGATACAGCAAACATGATGTCAGGTCGACTAGAAGTAAGGTAAAGAAGTGAACCTATCATTTGTCGATAAAGTGTGATGTCTGCTGCAGGTTTTTCTAGAGAAGGGGTGAGCTTAGTTCTGAACGCCATCGGAACTTTGACTTTTGAATCTCCCGTCATTCCGAACTTTTCTAGAAGAGACTTAGTGTAAGCTTCTTGATTGATGAAGATCCCTTCTGAACTTTGGCTGATGTTGAGACTGAGGAAGAATTTGATTTTTCCCATCGAACTCATTTCAAACATTGTTTCCATCAGTTTTCGAAACTAAGCTGTTAAGCTTGGATGAGTAGATCCAAAAATGATATCATCAACATAGATTTGAACAATCATGAGATGATTTCCTTCCTTTTTCCGAAAGAAGGTCGGATCGACAGAGCCTTGCTTGAATTTGGACTGCTTGAGGAAGCGAGTCAATGTTTCATACCATGCTCTTGGAGCTTGTTTCAAGCCATAAACTGCCTTATCCAGAACGTAGCAGTGATCTGGATGTTTGCTACTGACAAAACCAGGCGGTTGTTTGACATAGACGGTCTCTTCTAGTTCTCTATTAAGAAACGCACACTTGACATCCATTTGATAGACATCGAAACCCTTGTGTGCTGCATATGCCAGAAAGATCTGAACGGATTCCAATCTAGCAACAGGTGCAAAGGTTTCTTCATAGTCAATTCCTTCTTCTTGGCAATAACCTTTGACCACCAATCGAGCTTTGTTCCGAATGACATTGCCTTCTTTGTCAAATTTGTTTCTGAATACCCACTTCATTCCAAGGACAGAAGCTTTATTCGGAGTCGGAACTAGTCTCCAGACCTTGTTACGTTTAAACTCATTCAGCTCATCCTCCATAGCTTGGACCCAGTCAACATGATCAAGTGCAACTTTGACCATCTTGGGTTCGATCTTTGAGATAAACGAATTGAACATGCAAAAATTCCACTTTTGAAAATGATGCAGTCTGTTTCTCTTTGAGCTGAGCTCTTGTAAGGCCACCCGCTGATATTTCTCGAATAATCTGAGATTGTGGATGATCTTTCGTCCATTTTAACATTGGAGGATAGTTTGGATGATACTCAGGATTGATTTCTGTGAAAATTTCTTCTATTTCCGATTGAGCCTCTGATTGAGTGTCTGCATTATTTACATTCTCATTCTCATTCTCCCACTGGAAGATTGCATGAGATTCGTTATTCGTGAAACTGACATGCTCCCCCTCGAAAACAGGAATTGACACCTCTGCCATAATGGATGATCCCTCCCCCTGGATAGGTGCTGAATTCTCTCCTTGGGGTAGAGAGTCTGAATTATTTGTCGGAGGTTGGTTTTCTGTAGAAATCGGAATCGGAATTTCTGGATTGGGTGTTGGATTGTCTGAATTCGGTATCGGAATGGATGATTCTTCTAAAGTGCTTTCGGATTCATTGAGAGCAGTGTCTACAATTTTCAGAAGTTCATCGCCTTGGTTATCTGTCACATGTTTTTCTGCAGATTTCGCAGTTTCAGGCTCATCGAATAGATTCATGAATTCCTCATACAAATTCATGAGAGGAATTGTTGTGAGGTTTGACTCAGGAAATATTTCTTGCGATAGATTTCCAGGATGTTGTGCTCTTGAATTGTACTTGTCATCAAAGGTGACATAGTAAGTTTCTTCAATCTTCTGAGATCTTTTGTTCAGAATGCGATATGCTTTGGAAGTTAAGGAATATCCCAGAAAAATTCCTTCATCGGCCTTCTAATCCCATTTAACTCTTTTCTCCTTTGAGTTGAAAATAAAGCACTTTGATCCGAAAACATGAAAGAATTTCACATTCGGTTTCCTCTTGTTGAGAATTTCGTAAGGAGTAAGAAGAAATCTTTTGTTGATGGTTGAGCGGTTTTGAGTAAAGCAAGCTATTGCGATGGCATCGGCCCAGAAATACAAAGGAAGTTTCGCAAAAGAGAGCATGGTGCGAGCAGCTTCACATAAAGAGCGATTTCGTCTTTCCACTACTCCGTTTTGTTGAGGAGTGTAGGGAGCGGAAAAGTTATGAGAAATTCCTTTGCTGACGAGAAAATCGTCAAGAGTTTGATTCTTGAACTCCGTGCCATTGTCACTTCTGATCATCCGAACTTGTTTTCGGAGAAGTACTTCTATTTGCTTGATGAAGTTAATCATGTTGTTTGCTGCTTTGGATTTCTGTTTAAGAAAGAATACCCATGTAAACCGAGAAAAATCATCCACTACAACCAAAATGTACTTGTTGTGAGCTACATTTTCAATTGCAGATGGACCATAGAGATTGATATGCAGAAGTTCCAGCGGTTCAATGATCTTTGTGTTGATTATTGTTGAGTGACTCTTTCTACTTTGTTTTCCGAATTCGTAAGCATCACACAAGCGATCGTTGTCATACTTGAGTAGCGGTAACCCTCACACTAGGTCACCAAGTACGAGCTTGTTAATGTCTCTGAAATTCATGTGAGACAGTCGTCTGTGCCATAGCCAACTATCATCGTTCGCAGCTCTGGTAAGCAAGCAGATGGCAGGTTTTCCTTTGATAGGCTTCATATCCAGAGGGAACATTTCACCTTTTCGTTTTAACTTCAGAACTACTTTCTTTGTCTTCTTTTCTATCAGTTCGGTACCATCTTCATCAAATGATACTTTGAGCCCTGTTCCGACGACCAATTGTGAAACGCTGATTAGATTGTGTTAGAGACCTTCTACATATGCCACTTTTCGAATGGAGAGTTCGCCATTAGTGATCATGCCATAGCCTTTGATTTCTCTTGTAGCATTATTGCCATAGCGTATTCTTCCTCCATTTCGTAATGAATGATAATCCCTCAGTTCTTCTCTTCTCCCCGTCATGTGACGCGAACAGCCACTCTCTATGTACCATTCCGGATCATACTGTTCGTCACGAATTACCTGCACAATTTAGAGAGATTTAGGAACCCAAACCAATGTGGGTCCTTGTGAGAATTTCTTGAAGATAGGAAATATGTTGGTCTTGTCAACCTAAAAGGATTTCTTCTTAGGGGGTTGATTTTTTCCGTTTTCATAACGATATACTTTTGTTTTGGTGTTTTGCAAACTTCTTTAGCAAAGCGAGTTTTCGTATGAACAAAAGCATTAGATTTCGGAATCGGAGTTGAATGACTATGCAAACCTTTTGAAGATATTACCAAATGGAAGGAATGTTTGGATCCCAAGGTAATGTTCTTTTGAACCTGAGATGGTTTGGTTTCTTTGAGAATTGACTTCGGAAGAGGTTCAGGATAGAGTTTGGCTTTTCCTTTTAAATCATTGGGTTTAAGAGTGGGTTTGAGAGAAGTTTTCTTTGTAGTTTCAGATGATTTACAGATTTCAACCTTTTTAACAAAGATGGGAGGTTTCTGAAAAGTTTGTTTTGTGGGTGAATTTGGCTGAGGTTTTGGAATGTGTTTGGTACCAACCTTTTGAGTGAAATTTGAAGTAGGATTGGAATTTTTTTTATTTCTCCAAAATTGTTTTCTTTCCTTCAAATTCTTTTTGTATCTTGCATTCATTTGTTTCCTTTTTGCTATAAGCTCTTCAGGAGACTTATGAATGCGAGATACTAGATTTGAACTTTTTGTTGGTATGGGTTTGAAAGCATTTGGGAAATTCGGAAAAGGTTTTGTGACACTGGTTCCTGGTTGCGAAAACGAATCTTTGCAATTCACAGATCCGGATATATATTTGCCTCGTGACTTCCAGGAGGTCATTTCCGAAAGACCTTTGGTTTCATCCGAATTATCAATTTATTCTGTCCAAAAGAAGGCATCACAACCATCAGAGTTATCGTTCTCCACAAGGACTTTGAGTTCTGTTACGTCTTTAGAGTTCAGACTTTGTTTAACAAAAACTTGATTCGGAACGGTTTGAATTTTTGGAAAGACTGTTGCTTGTTCATGTAAAACTTGTGAACCCTTATTTTCAACAATTCTTGCAAAAGCAACCGAATTTTCAAAAATCAGATTTTTCTTTGTTTCAGTTTGATCATTCACAAAAACAGAACAGTCAACTTCATCCTCAACTTATATTTCACTCATTTCGCTTTCGTCAAAGTCAGAGACATTCTCAGTGTTGAGAGTATCTTCGGAATTCAATTTAGAGTTTAATGAATGAAATTTATTTAAGGTGGCAGTCTTAATTTCTTCTCTGTCATTTTCAGACAAAAATTCTTTAACCATGCTTTTATGTTCTTTGGACTGGATGTAATTTTCGATTTTGTCAAGTCCGATACGATAGGCTTCCGAAACATCATCAGATGAAACAATGGTTTCACAACTGTAACATTTAGCATCGATTTCATCCTCTTTCAATTCAAGAAAGGGCAAAATCATTTTGTGTAAGCCCCTGCCTATATCACAGTCAAGATGCAACTGTGTGATGTTATTGTAAAGACGTTTCGCAATTAAACAAAAAATGTTACGCTGTTTGATAAGTAATAAATTGTCTCTCTCAACATCAATGACATTATCCCTAACTCTAACTAACTCCGACTCGAACGCATCGATTTTCATCCTCTTCTCCTCATTTTTAAGCGATATCCTGCTCAATTGATCATTTAGGTTAGAATTACTAAGTCGTGTTCGTTTTAAACTATCACTAAAACTAGAGATAGTGAACCTTAGATCATCTAATTCTTTATCATAACTAGAAGAGCAAATATTTAAGGATTTGAGAATAGAGTGTACCTTGTTTACGACAGCATCACATTCTTCAACCTGTTCCGAAACAGGCTTCGTTGCGAAACAGCTCGCTGATGTTTGGCACCCATCCGTAGAGTACCCTCGGAATTCGGAGCTATCACCCTTCACCATCAAACACCTACCATGCGTTGGTTTCCTCACTTCTTCATCATCAGAATCCGTTGACCAAACTTCAACGGCACCAAACTCAATATCTTCCTTCACCACAAAAGCTGATTTGATTGTAGAAGCATCCTCTTTCTTCAGATCCGCAATCTTCTTTGCGTTGTACGCTTCATCTTTCACCTGCTCCTTCTTCTCTGTCTGCTTTCGGAGCAAGCAGTCTTTTATGAAGTGGTTCTTGCCTTTGCAATAGTGGCAATCATAACCAGAGTCACCAACCAGCTTCTTCTCGTCATCAACCTTGAGCTTTCTTTGAATATCCTCTTTTGGTTTTTCTGAGCTGAAACTTCCCTGTTGACTTCTGTTCTTGAATCTAGAGAAGTTTTTCTTGAAGAATTTCTTCGGATTGGACACCATAAGAGCTTTGTCCTCCCTTGTCAGCTCTTCATCGGAAAGATCAGATTCCGAATCATCTTCAGTGGACTTCTTTCCCTTCGCAACAAGTGCGAGAGAGCCCAGACTAGTAGTTGTTTTTAATTCGGAAGTAATCTCTTTCTCATGAGACTTGAGAATGCCCATCACCTTTGCCAAAGTATATGTTTTGAACTGCTCGTGTGCCTTGATTGTCGAGACAATAGACTTCCATTCAGGTCGGAGACCATCCAGAAAAGTGACTTTTTATTCAATGACTGTTCGGGAAATTTTGTACTTTAGGAGTCTACTAAGAAGATGATTATACCGATTGAAGACTTGAATCAGAGTTTCATTTGGAGGTTGGTCGAATGATCCGAATTCGGAAAGAAGAGTTGTTTGAACAGAATGCTCAAGATCAGCATCTCCTGAGTATAACACCTGTAATCTATCCCAAATCTCCTTCGCCGTCTGACATGAACTGACCAGTCGAAGAGTATCGGATTGAAGAGCAAACCGAATGATTCTGCAAGCCTTTATGTTGCACATGAGTTTGTCTTTTTCATCTTTAGGCATGTTAGTGTGTGCAACAAGAAGATCGTTGTATTCTTTTAGGGTTTTGATAACCCTCCTTGTGCCGGTGTTATCAAAAGTTTCAACTGTGATCGCCTGCCAGATTGTGGATCCATGTTCTTTAATACCAAGAACATAGTCTTCAAAATGCAGTGCCCAGACTTCATAATCTTGAGTAAAAAGAATCGGGATTCTGGTAGTAGAACCGATACTGCTGGACAAGTTGAACGATTGAGTGTGTTGATCGTCGTGAGCCATGTGATCTTGTTAAAGTATGAATCGGATGTGTATAAATGAATCGAGAAAAAGTTTAAACAAGAGATCAGGGTCTGATATCCAAAATTGATTGAAACGATGAAGATAACGAGAGATAGATCTATGAACAAAAATTTAAAAACTCGACAGAAGAGATATATATGAAGAACACAATCTCCTGCTCTGATACCAATTGTTGAAACACAGAAGTAGGATCTAGATTCAATAATGCGGAAAATTGTTAGAGATTGTTATTGGTCATTCGAGAAGATTGTCAAAGTTTATTATTCACGCGTTTCTTGATCCGGTTCCTATGCCACATCATCCATTCCAATCTTTGAGAGGGAGATTGTTGGGTGCAAAGTTCTACATGATGATTACTTGGTGGCATGAGGAAGGCCCACTTATGGTTATGGGCTTGTGGGCTTGTGCTTTTACTCTTTATTATGTCTAGACTATAAATAGTGATATTATTATTATTTTATAGTTAATGATCTAGAGGGAGGCTAGTGATTTCATAGATAGAGAAAAACACACATAGAAAAACACACATAGAAAAACACTCATTGTAAAACATTGTTGAATCGAATCATTCGACACATTGGATTCTTGATTGGTGTTCGTTATGTTGAGTAACGATTTGACAATAAATGCGGAATAATAACGAACATCAATCAAGAATCCAATGTGTCGAATGATTCGATTCAACAATGTTTTACAATGTGTGTTTTTCTATGTGTGTTTTTCTATGTGTGTTTTTCTCTATCTATGAAATCACTAGCCTCCCTCTAGATCATTAACTATAAAATAATAATAATATCACTATTTATAGTCTAGACATAATAAAGAGTAAAAGCACAAGCCCACAAGCCCATAACCATAAGTGGGCCTTCCTCATGCCACCAAGTAATCATCATGTAGAACTTTGCACCCAACAATCTCCCTCTCAAAGATCGGAATGGATGACGTGGCATAGGAACCGGATCAAGAAACGCGTGAATAATAAACTTTGACAATCTTCTCGAATGACCAATAACAATCTCTAACAATCTTCCCCTTTTTATGATCAATGAGATCATAAAACCATATTGGCACGAGAACGCGTGTGATCCTCAAAAATAATACAAAACTCCCTCTCGAAAAATGCATCGGGTTGTTTGAAAAATTTTGTTGGTTTTTGATTTTTGGGCTGAATTTGTTTCAAATTGGGTTAAATGGGTATTAAATGTGTTTGGGCTGAAATAGGTTTAAAATTATAGTAGGCTGGAGGATCCGATTAGTTTTAATGGGCTGAAAGTGATGTTGGGTTGTGTTTAATTGAATTTCATGGTATTGGGCTAAGGGATTCGATTGGATTAAAAAGGAATGGGCGGTAGGTCTCAATCCATGGATCGACTAGGGTCCGACGAGAGTAAAAAGCGGGTTCCCTTTTGTGTTTTGTTGACTTATGAAGTCAATATCGCATACTCCTCATCGTCTTCATCTGTTCCCTTCCCATAGCAGACTCCCATTCTTTTTCATCTGCTTACTCAAATCGATCTACATCCCCTTCGTTCCAAAGATTTCTGTTCCGATTTCTTTTCGCCTTCAACATTCCTTCGTTCAACCAACCGATTCACAAGATTCATCATCCACAAGCTCCTATCGTCGTTCATACAAGATCACTTCCGATTGACCAATCCACTGCATCTCACCATCTCCGATTCCGATCAACAACTACTGTTCCGATTCTCATTTCACCGTGAAACCACCAGCAAAGGTAGTCGGCATCCCATCGGAGCCGCAGACCACCGAAGAGAGTCACCCCTTCGGTGTTACTTTTCTGATTTTCTCCCTTTTCATCTCCGAATTGAACCCATCTTCCTTCTTCTCGATCAACACCGCAGACCACCGAAGAGTCATCTTTGCGCCGATCAACACTGCAGACCACCGAAGAGCTTCATGGCTGCGGTATCATCTTCACCGTTCCAAACAGGGTTCCGAAGTATTCAAGGGTGTGGTATGTCTCCGATCGCCATCATCTTTGCACCGATCAACACCGCAGACCACCGAAGAGTTCCAACGCTTCGGAGCTATTTCATATCACCACCGGCCACCCAATCAACACCGCAGACCACCGAAGGGTTCCAACTCTTCGTAGTTATCTTCTTCTCCGATCAGTTCAAAAACAGGCTCTTATGGTATCCGATGACACAAATCTCTTCGGAGTTTTCCTTTTAACAGGTATGTTTTTTACACTCCGATGGTATCCGATGACACAAATCTCTTCGGAGTTTTCTTCTCATCCTTTGTTTTTCGGTTCATACTTAATCACAGATCCAATCTGAAGAGTTTGTAAAATCTTTGGTTCCAAATATTTTTCTTTCACACCCAATTTCAGTCACCGGTAATCAAGGAATTTGAAGTTTCTGGTGGTTAATTTGACAATCAATTCAAAAATTTTGGTGTCGGGATGAGCAACTCAAGAAAAGTCGACATTTGTTCAAAAAGTCAAAGCTTCACAGACTTGCAGAAATAAATTTGATACCAAACCAAATTGAATCCATTATCTGTATTTTATATTAAGTCTGCGATACTATCTTGTATTTTGTGATCTGAATGAATTTTGAGACACTTACTTACAATTGTTCTTGATTGGAATTTATGGAATATTGAGATTGGAATAGATGTACTTGTTTCAAATGTGTATTTCTTTTGGTTGACCATTGCTTGACCATCGACTTGTGAGGATATAACTTGATGCAGTAGCATTTGACATGTCACCAACAAATATAATCTTTCATTTTAATTTTCGGACAAGGAAGGTGTGATACTAGTCGTACCATGTGATGCTCTTATGAGTGTGACTGGAAAGAGAGAGACAGCTACAATTTTCATATGCAAAAAGTGAGACAGTGACAAGTCATATCATCTGGTGTTGCTTTTTAGGAGTGTACCAAATGCAGTCCTTTGATCTCTTAAAAATTCAAAATAAACAATACGACCATCACTTTCAAAATAGTTAACTTCAACATTTAAGAACCCAAATCATCTTCACACCTTTTGAACCAAATTTCACATAAACACCACTTCGACGATCTGAAGAAAAATCATCAAACTTTCTTGGTCTTTTGGTTGGAACCAAAAAATCTTCATATCTTTCATTGTACCAACCCGAATTTACCAAATAATTTCTTCTTTGAACACAAGTTTCTGAAAATTTTCTTTTAACCACAACAACATTTTCAAGCTTTTTCACTTCTGATTTTGGAAGAACACCAACATTTTTCTCTTTGGGAACCCATATCATTTTCGTTTTTGACTTTTTCTTCTTCTTTTTCTTCTTTTTAAGCTTATGAACACAAGAACTGTAATAAGAACTTTGTTCATCTTTGTGAAATTTATCAGAAATCTTCGGGTTATGAACCCTTCGAATCTGATAATTTCGATTTTCAACTAAAGTGGGTTTTCTATAAGGTTTCATACCTTCAAACATGTCATTTGAAACCAAAGAACCAACAGATTCGGATTTCGTTCTCTTTGAAGATTTTGCCACAAATAACACTTTCACCAAACATTTTTCTTTCAAATCTAACTTTCCCTTAACCTTTGCATCTTTCTTTTCAGGTTGAGGATTAAGTACAGATCCGAAGTGTTCTTCAGAATTTCCAGAGACATGAAGATGACGAACATCATCTTCAAAGTCTTGAGGAACAAGAAGGCCATGTTCATCTTCAACAAGAGAAACATACATTTTTACTGTTTTTCGATTTTCTAATCCATGTGAACTGTCGATTGCTCTCAAAACTTTTAACATTTCAGTGAACAAATGCTTGTTTGATTCATGTTTCAAAGGATTAAAAACTAATCTTCCATATGTATCCTTCCCTCCATCAGAAATAAGTGTATCATTTGTTATTTTCTGATTTCTCAACACAAGACCCAAAAATTGTTCAAATGATACTTTGTATTTGAGATTATCAACACAAACAGTCCATATTTTCGAATTTCTTACTTCCATTTTCGTTTTGAACAACAAATAATCACAGATCTGGAATAAAACTAGAGAGAGAAAGTGGATCTGAAGTGGGTTTTTAGAGAGAGAAAGTAGATCTGGTAGATCTGAACGAATTTTGATGATAAAAACCAGATCTAAAACAATTTCTAGTGAGATATAATGAATCTGAATCAATATTAATGATCATAAACAAATCAGAGATGAAGAACTAAACAAAATATTGATTCCATATTAGAAAAACTCACTAAAAATGAAGATCCAGATCTGAAAATTTGAATTCTGATTGATGTTGTGATGGGTTATCAAATCAAGAACCGATCCTTGAAATAATCTATTAAATCTTCAAGGTTAGGCTCTGATACCAATGTTGAGTAACGATTTGACAATAAATGCGGAATAATAACAAACACCAATCAAGAATCCAATGTGTCGAATGATTCGATTCAACAATGTTTTACAATGTGTGTTTTTGTATGTGTGTTTTTCTCTATCTATGAAATCACTAACCTCCCTCTAGATCATTAACTATACAATAATGAATAAAACACTATTTATAGTCAAGACATAATAAAGAGTAAAAGCACAAGCCCACAAGCCCATAACCATAAGTGGGCCTTCCTCATGCCACCAAGTAATCATCATGTAGAACTTTTCACCCAACAAAAATAACAATAAACAAGAACACACGATATGAAGAGCTGATGTCGAGTGATTAATATGCAACTCAAGAACAATTCAGAGAGAACTATTCTGTATGAGTGCCGTGAAAGAGTTTTACAAAAGTTAACCCTAATTAGGGTACGTGGATGCCTTATATACTAAAACTATTTGTGGAATGGACAGGCCCACCCATAAATATATGCTAACATAAAGGCTTGATAGTTGCATGCGCAATTGACTCAATCTATTTAAATGTTTCTACATGTAACATGTTAAAATGTAGTTTTAATATCATAAAACTTGTATAAGAAATCAATTTCCTTATAAAATATAGTATTGTAACCCTGAAAATCCAATATTTTCTTATAAAAGTGTTGTAGTCTTAAAAACCCAAAGACCAATAATGTATAAGTACTTCGGTACTTAAAATAGCATTTCGTAGTTTTAATCTATTATAAAACTATTTAAAAGCATGTTCCCATGTAATTATATATTTTTATATAATTATTTTGTCTTATTCAAAAAGTCTTAATAACTATTGTGTGCATAAACTATTCCTATAATAGTTTATTTTTAGTATTTCGTTGTACAAAGTATATATTTACAAATATATGTGAAATAACTTGTTTAGGTCTTCATAAATAACATCTTTTAAGATATTTCCCACAAAAATGATGTAATAGCTTGGTTATAACCATTTTTGCTAGAAAAGTCGTATTTCCGGTCACAAAAACGTAGTTTATACTAGTTTTTATTTTTGTGACTTTTCATTTGAAGATCTAGCTTATTTACACACATTATGTTTGTAGATTTGTTTTTTTTATTTAAACATATCACATAATATGGTTCATAACACTTAGATCTAGCAATATTTCATGTTAAAAACCTTTTTACACAAAAACTAGTTAAAAACTTATGTAAATAGTCGTTTTTACGATGTAAACCTTGTATTCTCCCTCTAAAACTTGAATAAAGATGAAAAAGAGGGGTATGAACTCACCTTTGAGACGTGCTTCAACTAAAAAACAAGCTTGGTCTCGAGTGATTTGCGGAAGAAATGAGGATTCAAGCCTTGGAGCTCGGAGGACCGTTGGACAAAGCTAAGATCCAACGGATTTTGGTGAATGTTAGTGAGTCTAAAAGAGATGAAAGTGGTACTATAAGTCTTAAAATCACTAGGTAAACATAACTTACCAAATTGATTTGGAAAACTCTTGAAAAATGGTGACCGGTGGTGGTGGAGGGTGGTGGCCGGCGGTTGTTTGTGGTGGTGGTGGGGTGGTAGTCGAAAGTAGTGAAGGTGGTGGGGGTGGTCGGATTCTAGAGAGAAAGAGAGGAGATGGAAGAATATTGTGTGATCTAGTGAATGTCTCTAGTTTATATATGATTTCCAAGATTTGCTTTTATTATATTTTATAAAAAAATCACTTCTAGACTCTAAGCTAAGATCATGAATAGTAACCCAAGATTGTGGTGTGATCTTGAGGGTTTCAGCCGATGAGGGGTGGGGGTGGGGTGATCGCAGTCGTTGATGCAATAAAAAATAAACCTTAAACACAGTAAATAGCTAGGGCAAGTAAGGGTCGAATCCACGAGGAGCTTATGGTTAACAACTAGTTCTAATAGATTTAAAAGTAAACAAATTCAGGAAAACAAATATTTCAAGGTTTAATTCAATAATTAAAAGAGGTGATCACTCCCTGTTTCAGTTTTGATTCCTAAACAATGTATTATATCATATTCTACTAATTTTGCATTCATTCAGATTACATAGACATAACCGTACTGTTACTGAGTAAATCTGGGATCAACCTATGTAAAATCCGCACCCTCCGTCCTACACACCACTATGGATGATTTGGCATGGTGTGGAAGATCACAATAGAGTTGTCTTACACTTAATCAACCAACAGTTTAAGAACAAGCAATGGAAGTCTAATCATATAATTGAAAAACAAATAATTCAAA
Organism: Cichorium intybus; assembly: GCA_023525715.1. Lineage (NCBI taxonomy): Eukaryota > Viridiplantae > Streptophyta > Magnoliopsida > Asterales > Asteraceae > Cichorium > Cichorium intybus. The sequence goes on from CM042009.1 coordinate 141,258,980, forward strand.
CACTGTGTTCATGAATCTAAAAAGTTCAAATCTAAATACAATACTGAAAAAGGAAATCAAATCCTACTCTCGGTTGTGATCACGGGATGATTTAGCTTCTCATGACTGGAAAAGATGCAAACATTGTGTTGGAGATGTTGAACATGGCTGGATCTTCAAAACTTCAGGAACTGTGGCTTGATCTTGATGCAAAAGTGGTTTGATTTGAGTTTGGGATTATTGGAATGTGATTTGGGGATGTTTTAGGCCTTGAAAAACTGTCAAAACCCTGGGAAAATCGTCTGGAGGCTCCTTGGGTCGATGGGATAAAGTTTCATTAAAACGAGTGGCTTAAATAAGCCAATTTAGGGCATTCTAGGGGCAGCGTTCTAGACCAGCGTCCTAGACGCCCCTGGGACGCTGTGTGTTTTCTTCAGACTTTTACGACGAGCTACATCCCAGAACGAGACGCTCCAAAAACACTGGCCGTCCTAGGCCAGCGTCCCAGACGCCACCTAGGACGTTGACGGGGCTTCCTGGCATTTTTGGCTTGCTTTTTCTCTTCAAAATGGCCCAGCATCCCAGACGCCACCTAGGACGATGCCTGGGACGCTGCTGGGACGCTGGGCTTTTTCTCCCGCTTCCGGTGTCTGTTTGATGCATGTATTTATAAAATTTTATCTCATTCAATATGAAAGAAACCTCACACATTCTCAACACGACCAAATAACAAATGCTCTTAGTCACAGCAACATTTCTCAATAGTATTACTCACTGTATTATCTCACAGTACTCTCATACTGTTACTCCGCCTCTGATTCGTCTTTTTTTTTTAACCCATAGAGTCTCAAATTGTATAGGTCCACATCTATACCATACATATCCACACTCAAGGATAGTGCAGTCTCAACACTCTATATCACTACACAGTACATACTTGTTTATACACAAGTACAACATTATAACACCACTCTGCCTCAGCTCTTGGTACCCCGTACCATCCTTTGTCTCATCATTCAACACTGTTTTATAGTACCTCGTACTGTTCTCCAAACTCGCCATTCATCGCTATCTCACGGTACTTCGTACCGTCCTCTAATCAGATCATGGTACCTCGTACCATCCTCCGATTTTAATCCATCTTCTATTTGACTCTAGCGGGTCTCCGCTACGGTCTCAAACCATATAGACCCACTATCACTCCTCCTTTTGTCTGAATCAGAACAGTCTTCACTATTTTAACCACAAGGTACTCGTTATGTGGTCCCACAGAAGTATATGATCTCAACCTCAACTAGTCAATACATGGCCCCACAAAAGGTCTCAACCATGTTTATTCGCTATATGGTCCCACAATATATGTAGTCTCAACCACCTTTACTCAATATATGACCCCACCAAATATGTGATCTCAATCATGTTTACTCAATATGTGACCCCACCAAATATGTGGTCTCAATCACGTTTACTCAATATGTGACCCCACTGAATATGTGGTCTCGATCACATTTACTCAATATGTGACCCCACTGAATATGTGGTCTCGATCACATTTACTCAATATGTGACCCCACTGAATATGTGGTCTCGATCACATTTACTCAATATGTGACCCCATTGAATATGTGGTCTCGATCACATTTACTCAATATGTGACCCCACTGAATATGTGGTCTCGATCACATTTACTCAATATGTGACCCCACTGAATATGTGGTCTCGATCACATTTATTAGGTAATTAACCCAATCTCTAGGCCAATTAGGCCTACTTGAACCACTCTAGGTTCTCTCAATTATAACCACAAGGTACTCTTTATGTGGTTACTCGAGTGTCCTCTGACAACTCTGTCACAAATATCTCATTATATGACAACTCTAAACTACACAATTTATCTCTCAGCATGTCAACTCAAAATCAGTTATTGTGTGCAATCAACTACACACTCATTGTCTTTCTCAACTCATACTCTTTTGGCTATCTCAACCATTCATTGTGATCATTCATAAGTACTAGTTATGTGGCCCCACAGAACATGTGGTCTCAACCACACAATACTCGTACACAGAAATCTCGTCACATCTGTGAAACAACAAGCAATATATATATATATATATATATATATATATATATATATATATATATATATATATATATATATATATATATATATATATATATATATATATACCATATCATTCTTTATATATTTCTTACCATGTATATGCTCATTTTACACATTTCTCCATGGTTGCTAAGTACTCATCAAGCAACCACTTATAATCTCGGTTATACATAATCACAAAGCACTCATTATGTGATATGTAAACTTTACCTCAAATGGACACGAGATTCTCATCTCGATATCGATTACTACACCTTATACTCACAATTCTCTAGCACATGTAATTTTAATTAATCTTTTATGTGTTCACATATTTTACACATATTCTACAATATGTAGTATCAATAATTAAAACACATGTAACTCATTACAATTAACATTTTAAGTGAAATTACTTACATACCTTGTAGCAAGAAATCTTGTCTCCTCATTAGTTGAACTTGCATACTTTGGATCTCAACTTTTGAGTGTACTCGGCTACACTCACATGTTTCAACTCTTAGTTTATACTCAGCTTATGTTCATACTCTTTCTCATCATCAGTTGGAATTTCGCCTCAACTGGGATCTCATCTTATCAGCTCATCATCATCTGGAAATTCGCCATCAGCAGAATCTCATCTCATATTCAACTAACATCTCATAATTAACTGAATTTCTCGTCTCCTCGTTGGTTGATATCTCTTATCAGTCAAAATCTCGTATCATCATCCAATATTGGTCCAACCGGCTATGACCAATTCATCAACTCGTCCTCATCTGTCTCCATATCTGTATTCACACACAGAATATAACAATAACAAATATGAGATAAAAGTTATAATTAACTCATAAACTAAAATCAGCAGCAGTATCTTTTTCCAAGCATGTGATAGGGGCTCTTTCTCACCTCGGTTCAAGTCTAGGACTCTACACTCAAAGACCTAGTTCACTTAAACCATGCTCTGATACCAACTTGTAACGCCCGGTTTCTCATACAAAGTACACCCAAAAATTTTCAAGGAATAATACATCAAAATGGGCATACTTGTACTCAAACCACGTAAACAAGATGTTATCAATATATTTAATTACAAAAAAAGGTCCTTACAGTTTGACCAGGCATTACAAATAAACCTAACACAAATAAAGGACAGGCTCTAAATCGTCCGTCTCTCTTTATCACATGCCTTCCCCTATCACAGCTACAGATACCTGCAAAACAACAAAACACTCAAGTGTAAGCTTATAAAGCTTAGTGAGTAATCTCCAACATAATCCACATAGGTCTCTCCATGAATATTCTCATTCTCCTCTCTTGTTATTCTCATTAGCAAATAAGCACCTCTTTCTTATAGCTGAAACCTGCAATTCACCTTTGCTTACAATTCCAGCAAATTATTAGTATACATCAACTCATCAATAAGTACCATAACTGGTACTGCTTGTAAACTCATTTTCATTCTCAACGGTACTCATTTTCACAATTAGCAATACATAATAAGCAATTCTCATAACTATAACAATTTAACTCAAAGGCTCTTTAATTCAACCTCTATATCATATACTCTATTCTTATACTCAATTAGAATATAACTCGTCTCTTGTTATCTACAGATAACAGAACCTCTCTAACTCTAGCCACCGTAATATCAAAATAAAACACATATATGTACAACATACATATTACATACTACAAGATATAACTCTTATTTCTCAGTTTGTAAATTTGGTTATCTCAACCAATTAAAATCAATAGCAACCTGTTAATTCACAATTCAATCATAAGAATGAATTATAATTACTCACCTTATATTGGCTCAGTATGTGGAACCCCCAAATTTCGCGTACCGGGCTCCTGTTCGCTAGACTTGGTTATAACACCATAGTCTAAATCAATTCTCCAACATACACAATCATCTCAATAACATCTATCCCGAAGATGTATAAATCAAAAGAGGAAAAAGGAGTATAAGCGGTAATATTAACTCAATATTTACCTAAACCCCCAAATTCGCGGTTCTACTAATTCAACCGTAGAAACTCGACAATAATCTCACAAATAACTCTAAAGGCATCCACTAACAATCTACTAACAACATATATAGCAATATATAGCTAAAACACGAAAATGAGAATTAGGGTTTCAAAACCCCAAAATCAAGAAATCACTCACCTTGATGATTTAGGAATCAAGAGCACGTTTACGGGGTTAGATTGAAGTCTCCCTACTCTTCCTTACGCATCTCCTGGCTCAATTTGGTGGAAAATCGCCTTAGGAAGCTTTGTATATCGAAATGGGTCTGTTTTTCCCGAAAAATGCATTTTCTGCACCTTTTATAATGCTGTCAGGCCTACACGACCCGTGTAGGGTCACACGCCCCATGTCGGGCTGTTCTACACGACCCGTGTAGACTCACACGCCCCGTGTAGGTCTGTTTTGGCTTTCGGACTCTTTCTGAACACTCTACACGACCCGTGTAGAGGTACACGACCCGTGTAACTCTGGAAGGCTTACTGTTTGGTTTCTAAAGGTTTTCTACACGACCCATGTGACCATACACGACCCGTGTAGCTCTGTTTTGGCATTTTTCAAGTCCAAACTTCTCCCAAATGGGTTTTTAATCACCCAAACTCATACAACAAGCTTACTAATCTTAATCACACCAAGATTAACTCGAAATCTCTATAATTTAAAAACACGGTATTACAAGTTCTTACGCCCTTCAAAAGATTCCGTCCTCGGAATCTCTTGGAACAGGTATGGTTTATACAACCACCTCACCACCGTAATTTCACATTCCGTATGACAATGATATTATCCTCTCGTGAGCTCATATGACATGTACATACTGTCGCATCTCATTTACTCATAATATAGGTAATACCCGCCATCATCCTCACGAGATGATCTCTGTAGTGATATTGGCTATCATCACTGCTACATAGGACAATACTCACTCTTTCAGGCCACACACGTTGCTATGGTATTATTGACACCAAGCTATCTCACCTCACTCTTCAATTGATACTCCAACCACTATCATTATTTGGCATCTGTCCACAATGATTTCAAATCTCCATGATACGGTTAACTCTAACTCAATAAGAAAATTGGTCTCATCACTTTCACATTAATTGTCTCTGAGTTTACTCCTATAATAATAACTCACAGTTATTGAATCCTCCTATTTGCACATCCTAATCGATTAGGGTAGAAGAAACACTCATAAAACACGATGATACCGATATTCAACTGTCTCAATCACGCTACATAACTCATTCATCTCTGCTCCCACCTCAGTACACATATTAGGTTTTTACCCAATATACAATTTGCAATCCTCCACCAAAGTGGCTCCTCTTCATACTAGTTCAACAACATACCTTATGTTGTTTCTATCGATGCACTCACTCATTATATCCTCTCTTATGTGGATAACCCACATTACATTCTCACTAAATCATTAGCTCTATCAAACTCAATAAATTATTATCTAATAAATTTTTAACACAACCGCATATATTCCTCCTGACATACCATCAGTAAGGATTTTTCCTCTCACCACATCTCCGTCATTATCACCGCAATCTCTAATTCATCCATATGACACCAATAGGTCATACTTATGGCTCACTGAAATCTCTGCACATGACTCAAATAATAACATCTGACACCGCAATCTCTACGGTGAGATCATATCTCATCACCCGACTAACTCGTTAATCTCAAGAAAATAACTCAAAATTATTTTTATAGCAAAATCTACTATCCATTGTCTCATACAAATAATAGTTTTGTCATCTCGACATTCACACATTTCCCTCATTGGCAGTAATTGGTTTGATTGCTAAGGAACGAATCCTATCAATCACAATCACGGTTACTTTCCTCTTCTTTTTAACTCATATCTTCTTATCATGTATTTATAAAATTTTATCTCATTCAATATGAAAGAAACCTCACACATTCTCAACACGACCAAATAACAAATGCTCTTACTCACAGCAACATTTCTCAATAGTATTACTCACTGTATTATCTCACAGTACTCTCATACTGTTACTCCGCCTCTGATTCGTCTTTTTTTTAAACCATAAAGTCTCAAATTGTATAGGTTCACATCTATACCATACATATCCACACTCAAGGATAGTGCAGTCTCAACACTCTATATCACTACACAGTACATACTTGTTTATACACAAGTACAACATTATAACACCACTCTGCCTCAGCTCTTGGTACCCCGTACCATCCTTTGTCTCATCATTCAACACTGTTTTATAGTACCTCGTACTGTTCTCCAAACTCGCCATTCATCGCTATCTCACGGTACTTCGTACCGTCCTCTAATCAGATCATGGTACCTCGTACCATCCTCCGATTTTAATCCATCTTCTATTTGACTCTAGCGGGTCTCCGCTACGGTCTCAAACCATATAGACCCACTATCACTCCTCCTTTTGTCTGAATCAGAACAGTCTTCACTATTTTAACCACAAGGTACTCGTTATGTGGTCCCACAGAAGTATATGATCTCAACCTCAACTAGTCAATACATGGCCCCACAAAAGGTCTCAACCATGTTTATTCGCTATATGGTCCCACAATATATGTAGTCTCAACCACCTTTACTCAATATATGACCCCACCAAATATGTGATCTCAATCATGTTTACTCAATATGTGACCCCACTGAATATGTGGTCTCAATCACGTTTACTCAATATGTGACCCCACCAAATATGTGGTCTCGATCACGTTTACTCAATATGTGACCCCACTGAATATGTGGTCTCGATCACATTTACTCAATATGTGACCCCACTGAATATGTGGTCTCGATCACATTTACTCAATATGTGACCCCACTGAATATGTGGTCTCGATCACATTTACTCAATATGTGACCCCACTGAATATGTGGTCTCGATCACATTTACTCAATATGTGACCCCACTGAATATGTGGTCTCGATCACATTTACTCAATATGTGACCCCACTGAATATGTGGTCTCGATCACATTTATTAGGTAATTAACCCAATCTCTAGGCCAATTAGGCCTACTTGAACCACTCTAGGTTCTCTCAATTATAACCACAAGGTACTCTTTATGTGGTTACTCGAGTGTCCTCTGACAACTCTGTCACAAATATCTCATTATATGACAACTCTAAACTACACAATTTATCTCTCAGCATGTCAACTCAAAATCAGTTATTGTGTGCAATCAACTACACACTCATTGTCTTTCTCAACTCATACTCTTTTGGCTATCTCAACCATTCATTGTGATCATTCATAAGTACTAGTTATGTGGCCCCACAGAACATGTGGTCTCAACCACACAATACTCGTACACAGAAATCTCGTCACATCTGTGAAACAACAAGCAATATATATATATATATATATATATATATATATATATATATATATATATATATATATATATATATATATATATATATATATATATATATATATATATATATATATATATATACCATATCATTCTTTATATATTTCTTACCATGTATATGCTCATTTTACACATTTCTCCATGGTTGCTAAGTACTCATCAAGCAACCACTTATAATCTCGGTTATACATAATCACAAAGCACTCATTATGTGATATGTAAACTTTACCTCAAATGGACACGAGATTCTCATCTCGATATCGATTACTACACCTTATACTCACAATTCTCTAGCACATGTAATTTCAATTAATCTTTTATGTGTTCACATATTTTACACATATTCTACAATATGTAGTATCAATAATTAAAACACATGTAACTCATTACAATTAACATTTTAAGTGAAATTACTTACATACCTTGTAGCAAGAAATATTGTCTCCTCATTAGTTGAACTTGCATACTTTGGATCTCAACTTTTGAGTGTACTCGGCTACACTCACATGTTTCAACTCTTAGTTTATACTCAGCTTATGTTCATACTCTTTCTCATCATCAGTTGGAATTTCGCCTCAACTGGGATCTCATCTTATCAGCTCATCATCATCTGGAAATTTGCCATCAGCAGAATCTCATCTCATATTCAACTAACATCTCATAATTAACTGAATTTCTCGTCTCCTCGTTGGTTGATATCTCTTATCAGTCAAAATCTCGTATCATCATCCAATATTGGTCCAACCGGCTATGACCAATTCATCAACTCGTCCTCATCTGTCTCCATATCTGTATTCACACACAGAATATAACAATAACAAATATGAGATAAAAGTTATAATTAACTCATAAACTAAAATCAGCAGCAGTATCTTTTTCCAAGCATGTGATAGGGGCTCTTTCTCACCTCGGTTCAAGTCTAGGACTCTACACTCAAAGACCTAGTTCACTTAAACCATGCTCTGATACCAACTTGTAACGCCCGGTTTCTCATACAAAGTACACCCAAAAATTTTCAAGCAATAATACATCAAAATGGGCATACTTGTACTCAAACCACGTAAACAAGATGTTATTAATATATTTAATTACAAAAAAAGGTCCTTACAGTTTGACCAGGCATTACAAATAAACCTAACACAACTAAAGGACAGGCTCTAAATCGTCCGTCTCTCTTTATCACATGCCTTCCCCTATCACAGCTACAGATACCTGCAAAACAACAAAACATTCAAGTGTAAGCTTATAAAGCTTAGTGAGTAATCTCCAACATAATCCACATATGTCTCTCCATGAATATTCTCATTCTCCTCTCTTGTTATTCTCATTAGCAAATAAGCACCTCTTTCTTATAGCTGAAACCTGCAATTCACCTTTGCTTACAATGCCAGCAAATTATTAGTATACATCAACTCATCAATAAGTACCATAACTGGTATTGCTTGTAAACTCATTTTCACTCTCAACGGTACTCATTTTCACAATTAGCAATACATAATAAGCAATTCTCATAACTATAACAATTTAACTCAAAGGCTCTTTAATTCAACCTCTATATCATATACTCTATTCTTATACTCAATTAGAATATAACTCGTCTCTTGTTATCTACAGATAACAGAACCTCTCTAACTCTAGCCACCGTAATATCAAAATAAAACACATATATGTACAACATACATATTACATACTACAAGATATAACTCTTATTTCTCAGTTTGTAAATTTGGTTATCTCAACCAATTAAAATCAATAGCAACCTGTTAATTCACAATTCAATCATAAGAATGAATTATAATTACTCACCTTATATTGGCTCAGTATGTGGAACCCCCAAATTTCGCGTACCGGGCTCCTGTTCGCTAGACTTGGTTATAACACCATAGTCTAAATCAATTCTCCAACATACACAATCATCTCAATAACATCTATCTCGAAGATGTATAAATCAAAAGAGGAAAAAGGAGTATAAGCGGTAATATTAACTCAATATTTACCTAAACCCCCAAATTCGCGGTTCTACTAATTCAACCGTAGAAACTCGACAATAATCTCACAAATAACTCTAAAGGCATCCACTAACAATCTACTAACAACATATATAGCAATATATAGCTAAAACACGAAAATGAGAATTAGGGTTTCAAAACCCCAAAATCAAGAAATCACTCACCTTGATGATTTAGGAATCAAGAGCACGTTTACGGGGTTAGATTGAAGTCTCCCTACTCTTCCTTACGCATCTCCTGGCTCAATTTGGTGGAAATTCGCCTTAGGAAGCTCTGTATATCGAAATGGGTCTGTTTTTCCCGAAAAATGCATTTTCTGCACCTTTTATAATGCTGTCAGGCCTACACGACCCGTGTAGGGTCACACGCCCCGTGTCGGGCTGTTCTACACGACCCGTGTAGACTTACACGCCCCGTGTAGGTCTGTTTTGGCTTTCGGACTCTTTCTGAACACTCTACACGACCCGTGTAGAGGTACACGACCCGTGTGACTCTGGAAGGCTTACTGTTTGGTTTCTAAAAGGTTTTCTACACGACCCATGTGACCATACACGACCCGTGTAGCTCTGTTTTGGCATTTTTCAAGTCCAAACTTCTCCCAAATGGGTTTTTAATCACCCAAACTCATACAACAAGCTTACTAATCTTAATCACACCAAGATTAACTCGAAATCTCTATAATTTAAAAACACGGTATTACATCCAGTTCCTTTTTATTCAATCATCTTTCGTTTTGCCGAGTCACAACCGGGACAAAAAGGAAGAAAAATTCGGGGACAATTCATCAAGATCCAAAATACATCATCATCCAACACAGTGTTAATGTTAAGTACAGTCATCCAAAATAAAGACATCAAAATATAAAACAAAAAAGATTAAACAAAAGCACCGAAACAAACTAAAAATAAAATTAAATAAAATAAAAGAAAGGATCTCACCAATGTCACTGTGGGGGAGGCGGAGGATATCGCGGATATGGCGGGGCAACTCCGAATATGGACTTGACTAGACTCTCAAAGCCATCCCGATAGGTCGTGCTCGCTGGCGGTCTGTAATCCTGGTACTCCGAAGGAGGTGGGTATCATGCTGGATCGCCTGCCTGCCAATACAGTGGGGCGGGGTACTATGGCTGATCGATATCCATCGGATCCGGCCTACTTCCCTGGTAAGAGGCATGAGTGTAATACTCATGTGCGTGGAAGTGGGGGCAGAAATGGCGCGTGTATTCTCTGAGATCAGCTGTGTTCGCCTCATCATCGCATTTAGGTCTGCGATGTTGTTGCTAAGCGAGGCGTGCCGCTCCTCATGCAATAGTGACTCTGCATCCCATGCTGCTCTCTGATCCCAGCTCGATGCCCCTGACGTCCCCTCTCCTCTGTGGTGTCCCTGTGAATGCCTCGTCCAGTCATCCACTGGTGCGGGCCCTTGTCCTGCTGCTGCCCTTGGCCACTCGTACTCCGTATGTTTGTCGAGGTCACGGATGATGCGTCTCCCATTTTGCCGGATGAAACTGATGCTCTTGTATTGACTCAAGGCTGTAGTCAATACACTCTCGAAACTCCGAAGTGGGGGAAAAGTTTGGATCCTCGCTCGCATCTCCCGAACGAGGTACGAGGATATCAAACATACATGGGGGGTGGTGTTACGGTATCTATGTCATAACTCCACCAAATGTTGCATATAGCATTATATGCAAATGAAATCTGCACCTCCCCAGTCATCAAGGCGTAAAGTACAATTGCATCCTGTGTCCGCACCTTGCCCTTATCACTGGCCCTCGGATTGACGTTATACTCAATGATGCGCATTAGGGCCTTCGCCCTCGGAACCACATCCTGGTGGGCATTTGTCCCGCCCCTCATGTAAACTGTATCCACCAGTCGTGCCATATCCACAAAGTTACCCGGATTTCGGGTGTCGACGCACGCATACAATGTAGGCTCCCCCATAGCCTCTAGCAAATGCACTCCCGTATCCACGCTGAAATAATCCCTGATGCGTGGAACCGTCATAATGATCGGCTCGCCTCGGATGCTCCCGATCAACTGTATGTTCTCTCCTCCCCCGTTCTCCTACCTCCTGAGTGTCCGCATCCACTCTCCAACCAAATATGTGTGTACGGCTCGGTTATCAAAGTCAAGCACCCCTGCCCATCCGTACTCATCAAAAGCCTCTGTAACGTGAAAGCCTCTGAAGGAGTCACAATCGACCGTGCGCTCCACCTACATGCGCGTCTCCGGTTGGGTGGCATTATATACTGCTGGTCGGATATCCTCAGGGTGCTCGCTAAATGGGTGGCATCAATCGTGCGTATCTCGCATTCCACTGGACCGGCTCGAGGGATGGCTCTCGTTGTCTCCTTGTTCCTCGGGATGCTGGTGGTGGAGGAGCTGCAATTCTTCCCCTAACATTTCTTCCAGTGCTCTGTCTTGGCGGCATCTGCACAATCACCAAAAACAACAATACAACTTTTTGCCATTAAACATTTTTAAATGTCACACATAATAAAACGTTTTAGTCAATTGGCAAATGGTTCCTACATAGAAAAATATGCACAACAGTCCAAAATTTATCAGTAACCCTGTTAATTCCATGTTTTCCCACCAGATAAAAAAGTTTCACATTTGCAAATAATAGTTGGCAGTAAAAACAAATCTTGTACTGATAAATTCCAAACTGCTGTTTCAGCGTAATTTTTAACAGTTTAAAATTTTTGTGATCAGCAGCATATGTTCTAAACATCATAACTAACAACATTTCAAAAGATCAAAATCATAGCTGCACTTTTTCAGATTTTTTTAATTTCAGACAGTTCGCGCGAATTTTTTCGATCACACAAAATTTCAGATCTGTAAAAAGTAACTGCATAGGAACCTAATACTAGCAAAACCTAACAATACTTCAAGATATTATGCACTAAATCATCCTACAATTGCCTTTTTCAGCCATGAACAGATTATACCAAAAATCTCGAAATTTACCTACAAAGCTTGGAAATCAGAAGCACATACCTTGGATTCTTGGTGTAGGTAAGTGGAGAAACTAATGTATGACACAAACACACAAAAAAACTCGAAAATTTTCAAAACCCTAGAATCGAGTTCTTCAAAAATCGCCCAAATCAAATGTTTTTCAATTGTAATCTTCAAAATGTGACTTGGTTTAGTGTTTGGTGGAGAATTTTTTCAAGAAAAATGAACGAAAATCGTGTATTTTTTTAGCTTAAAATCGTAAAAATGGTGCAGGGGGTCGGTTGGGAGAACAAGGGAGGAAGGAGATGCAACATGTGGCCAAAGACGCAACTTAAAATGCTGAGAACAGTGCCAGCGTTCCACGCCAGCGTCCCAGACGCTGAGTAGGACGCTGTGGGGGGGGTTTTTTGTGAAAATTTTCCAAAGTTTTTTTCAATTTAAATCGAGATAAGGTGCGTCGGCATCTTAGACGGCGTCCCAGACGCTGGTTTAAGACGTTGGGCGTTTTTTTGAGCGTTCTAGCTTGTGAAATATTTTCTAACTTAATGCGATCAGACCTGGGGGCGTTCTAGGTGGCGTCCCAGACGTCTAGGTGGGACGCTGGACGTTTTTCAGCTTATTTTTCGGTCCTTTTTCTGACTTTTTGCGGGACATTTTCCGGGGACTGAATGTTTTTGCTCAACATTATCGAAAATTTGGGTTTTAACACCCCCTCCCCAACTTCAGACATTGGATCGTCCTCGATTCATAATTTAAAATAAAGATGCGAAAATAAACGAAAACGAAAAAATACGAAAAGACACGGGTTGCCTCCCGAGAAGCGCTAAGTTTAACGTCTTCAGCTAGACAGGTTACCTCGGAGCAAAGACTAAGTGACGTATACGGGTTGTTCTTCTAGAAAATCAACCGGCTCGATTTTTACCTCGTTTCGTGTGGCGGATGAAATGTACGGCTTCAGACAGTGCCCATTTACCATGAAGGGTTCTCCGCCTTTTTCGTCTTTGATTTCAATGGCTCCGTGAGGTGCGATGTGGACTTCTCGAATGGTCTCGACCATTTGCTTTTTAATTTCCCGGGAAAAAGCTTTAAGCAAGAATTGAAAAGCCACACTCTTTGTCCTTTTTCAAACTTTTTGACATTTAGTTTTGCGTCGTGGAATGCTTTCATCTTGGACTTGTATGTGACCGCACTGTTGTACGCTTCATCCCGTAGTTCTTCAAGTCCGCTCAACTGTAGCTTTCGCTCCTTACCCGCACGGTCATATTCCAAATTGACTTCTTTAATGGCCCACAAAGCTCGGTGTGCTAACTCAACCGGTAAATGACACCCTTTTCCATAAACAAGTCGGTAAGGAGTTGTGCCAATCGGGGTTTTGAAAGAAGTCCGACAAGCCCAAAGCGCATCGTCTAATCGAAGCGACCAATCTTTGCGGTCGGGCCTAACGGTTTTTTGTAAAATTTCTTTGATTTGCCGATTAGACACTTCAACTTGCCCACTAGTTTGGGGATGATATGGGGTGGCAATTCTATGATTCACACCGTATTGTTTGAGAAGTTTGCCAAATTTAAAATTTTTAAAATACGAACCCCCATCACTAATGATCACATGGGGGATGCCATGTCTTGCAAAAATATTTTTCTTGACAAACTTACAAACAAGATGGTGATCATTGCTTTTGGTGGCCTCGGCTTCAATCCACTTTGAGACATAATCCACAGCCACCAAAATATAGAGATTACCGAAAGGGGTGGGAAAAGGACCCATGAAATCGATTCCCCACACATCAAAAATTTCGACCACCAAGATGGGGTTTAATGGCATTTGGTCTCTTTTTGAGATCCCCCCAACTTGTTGGCACTTAATGCAAGATTTAACAAAAATATGAGCATCTTTAAAATTGTGGGCCAAAAGAAGCCGGAATCCAAAACCCGATGACCCGTCTTTTGGCACTAAAGTGGCCACCACAAGCATAAGAGTGACAGTGTGCAAGTAAATCTGGAATCTCGTGATCCGGAACGCATCTTCTAATCATCTGATCGGGATCCACTTTGAACAAATCTGGATCATCCCATATGAACCGCCTAGCATGTGCCAAAAAATGCTTTTGTTGTTGCTTCGTCCAATGCTCAGGCATTTTTCCAACTGCCAAAAAATTAACATAGTTAGCAAACCATGACACTTTATTTATAGAAAAAATTTGTTCATCCGGGAAAGAGTCCCGAATTTCATCTTTTGAAGTATTATTCACATGAATGGAGAGTCGTGAAAGATGATCTGCTACTACGTTTTCTGAACTTTTTTGTCTTTAATTTCTAAATCAAATTCTTGTAATAGCAAGATCCAACGAATAAGTCTCGGTTTTGCCTCTTTCTTTTCCATAAGATGACGTAAGGCGCTATTGTCCGAAAAGACAACAACCTTTGACCCCCAAACATATGAACGAAACTTATCTAACGAAAAGAACACCGCAAGCAACTCTTTTTCCGTAGTTGTATAATTCAATTGAGCATCAGAAAAAGTTTTATTTGCATAAGAAATTACAACAGGCTTTTTATTCACCCGTTTTCCCAAAACAGCACCAACCGCGTAATCACTTGCATCACACATAATTTCAAACGGTTGCGACCAATCAGGTGATTGCAAGATTGGTGCTTGAGAAAGTTGTTTTTTCAAAATTTCAAAGGATTTTAGACACGATTCATCAAAAGAAAAATGTGCATCTTTTAAAAGCAAATTGCATAAAGGTTTGGAAATTGCACTAAAATCTTTGATGAATTGTCTATAAAACCCGGTGTGCCCAAGAAAATAGCCTTTGACATTGGTCGGAGGTGGTAACGAAGCAATAAGTTGTACTTTGGCACGGTCAACTTCAAAACCTTTTTCAGAAACAAGATGTCCAAGTACAACCCCTTGCTTGACCATAAAATGACTTTTTTCCCAACTCAATACCAAATTTGTCTCCGTGCAACGTTTTAAAACTCTTTCAAGTTGTTGGAGACAAGAATCAAAATCGGATCCAAATATAGAAAAATCGTCCATGAAAATTTCTAAGGACTCCCCGACCATATCTGAAAAAATATTTGTCATAAGCCTTTGAAAAGTGGCTGGGGCATTACATAACCCAAATGGCATGCGCCGAAAAGCAAAAGTGCCGTAAGGGCATGTGAATGTAGTCTTAGCTTGGTCCTCAGGGTGAATGGCTATCTGGTTGTAACCAGAGTATCCATCAAGAAAACAGTAAAATTTATGACCGCAAAATTTCTCTATAATTTGATCAATAAATGGTAAAGGAAAATGGTATTTCGAGGTAGCCGCGTTTAATTTGCGGCAATCAATACAAACTCTCCACCTGGTTACCGACCGGGTGGTAACCTTTTCACCGTTTTCCATCTCTACGATCGTGATGCCAGCCTTTTTTGGAACGGTTTGGGTTGGGCTGACCCACGTGCTGTCGGATATTGGATACACGATTCTTGCATATCGGATCATTACCGACCCGTCCGCAAAACCATCACGCGACACTCAAACACGGTTGAATCCAAACATGCAAATTGTCGGACTGATTCCTTTGAGATATGAAATTGTCCACCCAACTGCAGCTTTGTAAGTGTGCAACACCTTCATCAATGCCTCTTCTTGCTCTTTTGTCAGATCTGCTACGATGATCACTGGGAGAGTCTCATTCGGGCCCAAAAAGGCATATTTGAGATGGTCCGGTAATTTTTTCAACTCCACAACAGGTGGTTGCTCCAACGACGGCTTCATCTTCGAATCAATGGAAGTCGGGAGAGCATCAATCGGGTTGGACCAAGTGGATGCGTGACCATAAACAGCATTCAAAAATACTTTTTGTGCATCCATCTCTTGTACCCTGTCACTATCACAAAAAATATCCTCCAAATCATCGGCTATGTCGGTGAGCATATTTGCGGTATGCTCTTGAACACAATCTCCGATAGTGTCGATCATAAAACAATCGCCATGATTTGGGGGGTTGGTGTTTGGTCCAAAGGCTTGAAGTCTCAACTTGCGGTTGCCAAAAGTCACATCAATTGCAGCGTCTCGCACACTGATTTGGGCATTGACAGTGGCCAAAAAGGGACGACCAAGAATGACATTTTGTTGTTTGTCCTTGGATTGCGTATCCGAATCGATGACAACAAAATCAACGGGATAGTAAAAATCTCCCACTTTAACAATGACATCCATCAAAATTCCTCTAGGGAGTTTGAGTGACAAATCAGCCATAGCAACAGAAAAATCAGTGGGTTGTAAAGGACCAAACTCGTATTTGTCATACAAACTTCCCGGAAGAACATTGATACTAGCTCCAAGATCAAGAAGCCCCCTTTTTATTTTAATATTTCCAATTTCAAAAGTGCTCAAGGGTGCTTCGGTATCTTTGAGCTTGGGTGGAAGAGACCCCAAAAACGCGGCACTAACATGTGATGTGCTATTGTCCTTTGTGGAGATTCGATGCCGTCTTTTGTGTGTGCACAAATCTTTAAGGAACTTTGCATAAGCCGGAATTTGCTTAATCGTATCGATAAGTAGGAGATTAATTTTTACTTGACTAAAAGTTTCCCACATATCATCTGATTGAGGCCCATTTTTTCTAAAAAGAGGTTTTTCTAAAGCTGTTGGGTAGGGGGTGGTATTAGCCTCCACAGATCCCTCCCCAACTTTGGGCTCATCCGATTCATGCATTTTTCCTTTAAGTTTGGCTTTTGATGGATCTTTTTCACTAACAATTTTGCTCTTTTTCACACTTTTATCATTTTCCGATTCATCATCGGAAGATACATAATCCTCCACCACCACTTCATCCTCGGGTGGTGTAGGCTTATGCACATTATTATCAAAAGTTTTTCCATTACGAAGAATTTTTACCTCATTGGCGTGTGACTGATTTGAGTTGCTTGTTGAAGCTCTTGCATGTTGCGGGTTGACTTGTGTAGTGCCCAGAAAGTTCCCCGGTGGTCGCCTATTCATTTGCTTCGCCAATTGCCCAACTTGTTTCTCTAATGCCGCGATGGGTTTTGAGTTGACTTCGGTCCGATTGAAACCCTCCTTCATTAATTCCATCATCTGATCAAGATTTTTGTCGATGGAAGAGTCGTTTGGATTTTCTTGATTCCCTTGAGTTGATGGTGCACCCCGATTTTGATTTTGATTTGTGTTGTTGTTAGAATTTCTGCCCCTCTAATTGGAATTTGCATTCATGTTGTTGTTCCTCCAGTTTGCATTTGTATTGTTGTTTCTCCACCGGTCATTGTTGTAATTGCCTCTTTATGGTGGGGGTCTATAAGCATTCCGGTTATCATCTTTGAAATCAAGATGGTCACCAGAAGAGTAGAACACTTCTTCAACATCCTCATCTTCATCATCGGTGTGTGCAAACATACTCCCTTTCTTGCAATCTTTAGTTCTATGTGAGCCATCACATAGTGAGCAAACGGGTTGGGCTTGAGCTTGAGGCTTTTTGCTTGAGTTGGCTCACCTCGGTTGTTAACTTCTTCATTTGTGCAAGCATCTCGGCCATAACATCATTGGATTGGGTGGAGTTTACGAAACGAACATTCTTGCCTTTGTGAGTGGAGGAAGGTGCAGGATTCCCATTCATGGCCATTTCATTTATGAGCTCGTAAGATTCTTGCGGAGTTTTGTTTCTCATGGAGCCACCGGTGGCCGCGTGAATGGATTGTTGAGTTTGCAAATCCAACCCATTGAAGAGTGTTTGAAGTTGTCTCCAATGTGGAAGTTCGTGATGGGGGCATCTTTGTAGCAACTCATGATATCTCTCCCAAGCCTCGTAAAGTGATTCACCGTCTTCCATTTGGAATGACATAATGTCATTGATTAACATGTTAGTTTTGGCGGGTGGGAAGTACTTCGTTAGAAATTTGTTGGCTACATCCTCCCATGTGGTTATTGACTCGGATGGTAATGAGGAGAACCATCTCTTTGCTCGGCCACGTAAGGAAAATGGAAAAAGTCAAAGACGGATTGCATATTCTTCTACCCCGTCAATTCAGAACATGTCACAAATATCCAAGAAGCTAGTGATGTGCGTGTTGGGATCACTATCCGGTAACCCGTCGAATTGGGCACTGTTTTGCACCATCTGGATGACATGCGTCTTGATCTCGAAGTTTGTTGCTCCAACTGTCGGTCGACGAATGCATGATCGAGCCCCGTCAAGAGAAGGTCGAGAAATTTCGCCCATAGTCCTTCGTTGCGCCATCAGTTCAATTGTTTCTTCAACAACTTCTTCTTTGACCGGATTATTTGAACAGCTCCCACGAGAACATTTCCCAATGAGAGATCATTCAATTTCTAGATTGAAAATCAATGGAGAAGACTGTGCGGAACTACGAGTGCGCATACAACTCGTCGAACCTAAAAAGAGAAAACACGAACAGAAACGCGTAAAAAGGAACACAAATTAAATCAGCAAAGAAACTAGGTTGCTAAGCGCAATATCTCCCCGGCAACACCGCCAAAATTTGATCGCAGTCGTTGATGCAATCAAAAATAAACCTTAAACGCACTAAATAGCTAGGGCAAGTAAGGGTCGAATCCACGAGGAGCTTATGGTTAACAACTAGTTCTAACAGATTTAAAACTAAACAAATTCAGGAAAACAAATATTGCAAGGTTCAATTCAATAATAAAAAGAGGTGATCACTCCCGGTTTCAGTATTGATTCCTAAACAATGTATTATATCAGATTATACTAATTTTCTGTTCATTCAGATTACATAGACATAACCGTACTGTTACCGACTAAATCTGGGATCAAAGTATGTAAAATTCGCACCCTCCGTCCTACACACCACTATGGATGATTTGGCATGGTGGGGAAGATCACAATAGAGTTGTCTTACACTTAATCAACCAACAGTTTAAGAACAAGCAATGGAAGTATAATCATATGATTGAAAAACAAATAATCGAAACACAGTGTTCATGAATCTAAAAAGTTCAAATCTAAACACAATACTGGAAAAGGAAATCAAAACCTACTCCCGGTTGTGATCACGGGATGATTTAGCAACTCATGACTGGAAAAGATGCAAACATTGTGTTGGAGATGTTGAACATGGCTGGATCTTCAAAACTTAAAGAACTGTGGCTTGATCTTGATGAAAAAGAGGTTTGATTTGAGCTTGGGATTATTGGAATGTGATTTGGGGATGTTTTAGGCCTTGAAACACTGTCAAAACCCTGGGAAAATCGTTTGGAGGCTCCTTGGGTCGATGGGATAAAGTTTCATTAAAAAGAGTAGCTTAAATAAGGCAATTTAGGGCATTCTAGGGGGCAGCGTCCTAGGCCAGCGTCCCAGACGCCCCTGGGACGCTGTGTTTTCTTCAGACTTTTACGACGCGCAACGTCCCAAAACGAGACGCTCCAAAAATGCTGGGCGTCCTAGGCCAGCGTCCCAGATGCCACCTAGGACGTTAACGGGGCTTCCTGGCATTTTTGGCTTGCTTTTTCTCTTCAAAATGGCCCAGAGATCCAGGTCAGCGTCTGGGACGATGCCTGGGACGCTGCTGGGACGCTGAGCTTTTTCTCCCGCTTCCGGTGTCCGTTTAATGCATGGTTTTCGCCTAAAATTCCCGTTTTTCAATCCCTGCATGTAATTCACTCAATTCCATCAAAAGTAGGGTCATTCTTGGTTAAACAATGCTTAATTTATCAAGTTAATTACATTTTACGTTAAACCAAAATGGCCCGATCATGGGGTGTTGGTTTTTATAAATAATACAATTCTCTTATAAAAATAAGTGTTTTTATAAAATACGTAAAGCGTTTTTGTGTATTTTTATGAGTGTTCGGAGAAATGATCTTGTAAATAAATATTATCTATAAAAAATAGGTAAACATTTATTTAGATTGACTATAACTCGTTAGATGATGATGTACGCGTTTAAGCGCAATATTCTTCCGAATACGCGATTTTCGGCATTTTACCGAAAAATATATTTGGCTATGAATCAAATAATAGACAACATTACACTTCATAATATATTATTTGTTATCCCATTTTTGGTCTTCAAGGTACCACGTTTTGTATTTTGGGTCCAAACCCTGTATTCATTTATTCGTTCACAACGATTTAACTGTTGTAACTTTCTCATACGAACTCCGTTTTTGACGTTCTATATATCCATGTATTCATATTCACGAATACATCGTTGTATGAATATTATTATTCCCAAAATAATATTTGTATGATTATCGAGTTTTTACGCTATTGTAGTTTATTATCCGTATTTACCGCGTTTACTCGATAATTGATTTGAATTAGCGTACATAGTATTATAATATCTAATAATACATCATAAAGGTTATGAAAAATTACATGTCCACATATTGACTTAACATACGCTTCAGTTGACTACATTTGACTTTTGTTGACCCAATTGACAATTGTCACAATACAAACACATGGAAACAGACCGATTAACTTCACATGTGTTTTCCAGACACAATGTGAAGAGGAATGAAGTATTAGCAAAGTACAGAGAGAAGAAAAATCTGAACTTGATGTTTAGGGATGGAATGGTACTATGTTCTTTTACATTTTATTAAAGTTTGTTTTTGTTTTCTATTTTACTCAGTTTTTACATCACAACCTAAATGTAGTTAATTTGTACTTTAATGTCCAAATTAACTTTATGATATTCTAGACCTTAATCTTAGTCAATATAAGGTCAAACCAAGTTTATCAAATTTATAACCTTTGCTTCCTCTCATACTTAAATTACTCAAAATGACTTTTGTAAACATTTCCAACTTACAAGATTCTACTTACACTTCTAATTATTAATTTTCATAACATTTAAGGCATTAATTGTAGTGAAATAAAGAACATAACTATGTTTCTTAAATTTGACAAGTTTAGTCCATTTCAAGAAAATCTTCTCATTAATCTTTATCTAACTTTTATTGATATAGAAACTTTGTATTTTACTAATATTAACTTACTCACATAGATTATATATAAGTTATTATATTTCTCTATATTTTAATTTATTTATATTTATTTAATATTATTTTTCACAAAACTTTTATTTTTACCAAAAATTACAAAATTCTAACATCAAAAGACGGATGTTACAATTAACTAGAATGAGATCACCAATCATATATCGACCGGGTAGGAGAACTAATTGTTGCCTTATAAAGGGTGTGAGATCTTATCTATCACAACATGTTTTAAAGTCGTAAAAGCAACATATCCTATAAGAACTCTATAGTTTAAGAGGTGTGTGTAAGAGCAATTTTAAGAAGAGTGACCGCATGGGAAGTTTTGCATCTTGATTCCAAAAGCAAACAATATTGTAGCACGTGCCTTTAGGAGATGTTAAAAATGATATTAAATTAGTTGGGTTCACGAGGTCGGTGAGCAATTTTAGGATAGGTGACCACGTGTGAAATTTTCATGTCAGCGGACAATATTATGGTGTGTTCGTTTAAGAGATCTTACATCTACTGCTTTTAGAAAAAGAAAAGACAAAAATAATAGAAAAAATACAAAAAGATCTCTCAGATAGACGATTTGTTTTAGTTCACTTCATGATTTGCTTCTATGATTCGTTGCAAGTTATTCATTATTTTGTTGATTAATCGACACTTTCCCCTTCCAAATACACAAACGATACCAAGTGTTGGAAAAACCCTCTTACTTCTCACTCACTGCTATGTTTTGTACATAAAAGCAGAAAAAAGAAAGAAGAAAAGTGACCAAGCTGCTGGGTTTTTTATCACACACGTAGAGAAGATGAAAATGCCAATTTACAGATGCAAACAACTTACATTTTCAGATGCAAACAAGTTACAGATGCAAACAACAAACACAAATTTACAGCTACAAACAACTTACATTTTCAGAATTTAAAACAACCTCCGAATGCCAATTTACAGATGCAAACAATTTACAGATGCAAAACTTACATTTAGCTAATTTACAGGTTTTTGTCAATGTTCATCTTCTTGATTTTGGTTAGCTTTTTGGCTTGTAAAACAACCTGCAAAAAATAGATCTACTCCGACTACCTTGTGTCGCCTAAGTAAAGATGGGAAGAAGCTATTGAACGGAAACGATAATTGGCACCGGTTGTGGGGGTGAATCAGTGGAAAATCTCCAGAAATGTTGGTGATCTTGAGAAAAATCGCCATTACAGTGAAGAGTGAGAAAAGAGAGTGTGAATGGGTTTTCTTGGCTGTGTCGGCAAAATAAAGAAATTCTGGACGCAATAGCAGCGACATAGGGAGCATTAGCGGCGACGTATAGGGAATTAGCGGCGACGGTTACAAAACGCGCTTTCTTTCAGATCCGTTAGATGGTAATAGAATGGACGGTGAAGATGGTGATCCGCGTGACAGGCATTAGCGGCGACGTGTGATGAGGGAAATTTTCCCGCTTCCTTTTTCACCGTCGGATCAGCTAATTCACGGACGGTTAAGATGAGAGTGCACACGGATCGCTATGTCGCCGCTAATACTGGCTGTCGCCGCTAAAGGCGTCGCCGGTATTGGTGATGTTTCTTGTAGTGGTCCCGGTCTATTTGTTAGGATTTCATGATGATTAACCTATTAATAATTTGACCTTCTCCGCTCTATAAGTGTGAAAGATAAGCCTGGATAGCAAATTTTATAGACATAGATTTATGCATGTTTTTGGTTATATGTATCATATTATGAAAGAAATTATGTTAGTTAGATATGCTTGTCTGATATTGTATGTTCAATTATGATCATATTGTTGTTGGTACTTTAATTTGGTATATTTTGTAGCTCTTCTGGAGGAGGTCAACACCATATGAATCAACTATCTGAGTTCAAGATTAAACCGTCTTTTCAAGTACGAAGATTACCGAGCATGATGTGTCAAGAATATCTTGTTTCAATGGAAATGCAGAACAAAAATATTTCATCACATGGACACGAGAACTACTCATCTATAAATAGACTCAAACATTAGAATTACAGTTAAACTTTGATCATAAATCTCAGAGTTTTTACTATGCATTGTAATTTTTGAGTGTGTTTTAATAAATTACTAGAATATTTGAAGCTGTTGATGAGTATTTATTTTGAAATTTATTTTCCGATTGATTATATTCAAACAATTGATTATATTCTAAAAACTCAGAGCTTTTACTAAAAAAACAAACAAAAAAGGAAAAGGGCACATTTGTTCCCGATCTAAGTTGTCCATTATCTATTCAAGTATATAAATGTTTATAGTGGAATCAATGTTTCATTTTCTAATTTACGTCCAAACATCAAGGTGTTCGATAAGGCTTTTGTGCTTTTTTGACTTCGAACACTTGTATAAAAACACATTACTTTATGTAAAGAAACGCTATAGAGTAAATATAATTGCTATATCATAATATCATCCTATTGACGATTTATTAATGCTAGAATATAAAAGAATCTAGGGCAACTATTGCATGTCAATACCAAAGACTTTTGAGATTGTACTATATAAGCTAATATCACGATGCACCATGATATGTGTGTCGTCTCTTTGAGAGTTATTATGTGTTTCTGGTTGTGCTTTCTTTGTCTTTCAAATATATTTGACCCTACCAACTTCAATAAAAGGTAAAGGGAAAAAATATACATAAAGGACAGTCCACTTGGGACATTAATCTATCCTCCTATATGACCAAATACGTTTAACTATAATTCCAGTTTCTTTAGTTTTAATTATAAGGAGTTTTGATGTAAAAGCAATGTTCTAAAATCCGCGCCATGGCGCGCGCCAAGTCGTGTCAAGGCGTGAGGCGCGACTCCGCATTACTGAAACCATCATGGCAGCGTTGTTAGGCGTGGCGCATGCCAAGGCGAGTGATGGCGTGCCATGGCGTGTTATGGCGTGAGTTTTTCTGTCTGATACCTGTTTTTTCTTCTTTGTTTTGTATTCCTTGATTGGACTTTAAACTTTTAGGTTTTGTTAACTTTTTATTATTAGTTATTGATAAAACACTTCTAAAAATTTGATATGTTTGATATATATATATATATATATATATATATATATATATATATATATATATATATATATATATATATATATATATATATATATATATATATATATATATATATATATATATATATACACACACACACACACACACACACACACACACACACACACACACACACACACACACACACACACACACACACACACACACACACACACACACACACACACACACACACACACACACACACACACACACTATAGTTATACATTTATATAAAATTGTCGTCTTGTATCACGACATGAAAAACGTCATGAGTCGCCAAGTCTCATAAAACTTGAGACTTAACATTGCCGACAAATCACGCCTCACGTCGTTTAGAACCTTGTGTAAAAGTGATGTTTTTAAAAAGGAAACTTTTTTAGCAAAAAGTAATGATGGGAAAATGTAAGGCTGCAGGGAGTAGGAGTGGCCAAGCCACTCGCCAAACTCCTTGGCCAACCAAACACACACGCCAAGCTTACTCCACCCTTGTCGCCATGCTGCTCGCCAAAATGAACTCGCCAAGGGCTTGGCGAGATGCCAAGCCAGGAAAAACCAGGAAAAACTTTCAACAAATGTCAAAATACCCTCTCCTTGGCCATTGGCCACCACTCCCTACAAAATAGCCAAAGTCTGCCAATCATTGTCTGGCCCACAAAAACCCCTTGGCATGGTAGGTATATGAAAAAAGTAATGATAAACAAATGGGTATAGAAGATGTTAACGATGATGTTTTCAATGCTTGGATGCTGGTAAAAGGGAGACAACTTGGGGAGGTGTGAGCACATGACTTTCTTTTAGAAAATCATTTAATTTATATCCCCCCAAATTTATAAATGTTTAAAAGATTATTTTGGATTATAAATTAAAACCAAAATTTTAACAGCAAAAAGTTAGTGTTTTTTATAGAAATTTTCATCGAAACATTTTTCGAACAAAAATAAGAAAATTTGAATCATGATTGTAAATTTTTGTTTTTAATATCCAACAAAAATGATTTTTCATCTAGAAACATATTAATGTTTAAACTACAAAAAAAATGTTTTGGTTTACTTGTATTTATACGTTGTAAGTCATTTACATCATTTATGATTTTGTTTTTGTTTTTGTTTTTGTTTTTGAGGAAACGAAATTGAGCACAGTAGCATCCAAATGATCGATAGAGAGTTTATGTCTGAATTGAAAAGCGAATCGAACGGGGAAACTTAGAAGAAGTATAATTAACAACTAGAAGTGTTGCAAATCTCAAATCCAAGGTAAGTTGGATTATTTTTGGTTGAAATTAGGGTTTCGAAAGCCTAGATGCTAATTTCGTCTGCTCAGATGTTTTGGTCGAATTCTATGTGGTTAAAACTTGTTTATGAACTAAATATTGAGTTAGGAATGTATTGGTTTGAACTTTGAAGTATAAGGCATTGAATCCATTGAGATGTGAATTTTTGTTGTGCAGCGTAGATAGCGTAACTATCTCTAGAGATAGCGTCTTTTTCTCGCATGCAGTCGTGAAGGATTGCGGGATAATGATGATAGTGACATTATCATGCAGTCATGAAGGATTGTAGGATTGTGAAACTTTTAAGCCAAGCTTTTGTGGAATTGTGGGGATGATTGTTAATAACCCTGTGAAGTGAAAATACAGATGATAAGCGTGGAAGAGACACAATAACCAGAGACTCGGAGTTATCACATACTGAACTTATTGAGAGTCTTGGTGTAAGACCCGTATCCTGATTATAACATATACTTAAAATAAGAGTGTTAAGAATTATATGGTCATTGGTAATTATAAAGCTAAGAAAAACTTTAGTTACAATTTCATATGAAAATCAGCATTTTGTGTCATTTTTAGAAAAATCATAATTAATTCTAGAAAAATCGTTTGGATCTCAAACCAGTGCAAAAAGTTTACAAATTGAGTCTAGTACAATTACCAAAAATAATAGTAAGCTTGAAAATGACATTATCAATGGTAAAAAATGCAATCTTTACTGATTAGTTCGGAATTGACAGATTAGATAGTCTGTTTTCAAAAATTCATAATAAATCATAGAAAAATCGTATAAATACGTAAAATACATCCCTGGAAAGGTATTGAGATAAATTTCAGGAATATCAAATAAAAACGTGAATTTCATGGGTTTAAAGTCGGCTAAACCAGTCTTGAACAGACTGATTCTAGAAGGTATTAATTTCAACAAAGTTATATTATTAAAATCATTTGTCAAAATTGTCATGCCATTTTTTTATTCAAGAATTCAAGTATAAATACCCCTCAAAACATCTCATAAACCACAAAACTAAATCTCAATCCAATATATAGAGGTTTCTAAGCACTAGAGTGTAAGCAAGTGAGCGGAAGAAGCTCGAAAGCCTAACGAAGGAGTTATAGATTCCGACGAATGGTCATAAGTTAAAGTTGAAAGGAAATACAAAGGCGAGAAAGATAAGCGATATAGTCAACTATAATCAGGTGAGTCTTCTCACTATACTATAGGTGATATTGCATGCGTAGGAAGGAAGATATGTTAGACTAAGGTGATCTTACATGTTATGATAATTGTATGAATTATTGCTATGATAACGATTGTTTGTGGACGGAACGGGATAGCCCGCGAGCCAATAGGCGGAACGGGAATAGCCTGCGAGTCATTAGACGGAACGGGAAAAGCCTGCGAGCGATAAGACAGAACGTGAACTGCCCGTGAGTCTTCAGCGGAACAGGGATAGCCTGTGAGTCTCACAGACATATGAATGGTTATGATGTGTTGCATGTTATGTGATGGATCATATGGTATTTTGAGGAACTCACTAAGCTCCGTGCTTACCCTTTCCCTGTATAAACTACTGTTTCAGGTACATCAGGTACCCTGGATGGCAAGGCGTGACGTGTATACACTGTGCTGCTTCATTGGAGGACTGTTTTTTTTAATGGATGTTCCGCTATGTTGTGATTTCATTAACTTTTGTTAATCCTGGAATGTTTTCATTAAACTTATAAGTTATGAAATTTTATTAAAATTAATTAAGTGGCTTTTCTTATATTGAAGTGTTCGTTTAAAATTTTTTAAATTTACTCAAAAATTTTGGGATGTTACAAGTTGGTATCAGAGCACAGCTTGAGAGAATCAGGCTCACTTAGTGAGTTCTGGACTCAAGTTGAGGCTTAAGAGTTTTCTTAAAACATTTTTACGAAAGAAGGATGTTTTATGAAGGGTGAACTGAAGACACAGTGTGTACCGCCAGCCGACGCCAGTATGAGAAAAGGGTTAAGTATTTAATATTGTGGATGTTAAAAAACATATGGTATATGTTTGCTGAAATGCCTAGTAGAGATCACACATTGTTGTATTATTATCTGCTATTTGCTAATAGAACTGTATGCTAGTGCCGATAGGTTGCTTAGAGATTTCCACTAAGTTGTATACAATATGGACTGAATAGTCATAGAATGTGTGAGTTGACCTTATTGCATGTTCCTTGTTTGGTTGTTGCCTTAGGGAAGATTCTCTTATTTGAAAGACTGTTTAGTTTGATATTGTATACAACTACGTTCGCGAAACAACCTATCATCACTAGAGGAAGTTCCGTCTTAGTTAGAATAGCAGGGTGGGGGTGGGATTCCAAGTATTCCTAGAAGGGTTGACATATGCCTTGTAAGGACATATGTGTTAAAATTATCGGTGAGAAGCGAATTGGATATTTCGAGACGGGTCTTGGAACGAACATGGATAGGTGTGGAAGGTAGTAGTAGAGCTCCTACTATCGAAAGCACAGGATCTGCGTTTGAGTCGGGAGTTCGTCACGAAGGATCCAAGGAGCTGAGTATGTGAGTGTCTAGCATAGTCGACTTAAATGCTAGTGTAATGTGGTAAACTTTTATCCATTCGATTTTTGAATGTTGATTGTGAGGTTCAGTAGGAACAATTAAGATGTGATCATAGCAGTTTGGTTGGACCAATCATGCTTAAGTTTATTACTGAGCTTAAAGACTGTTGAAAGAGAGAATGTCAAAGTGCTATTGCGGTAGCTATTTTTCATGCAACTAATGGGCGCACAAGTCAGACAGGGACTAGAGGATGCAAGGGTGAGTTTTCCAACTCACGGTCAAAGAGGTGCAAGCGGCGCCTGAGATGATAGCGGGTATTTTTGAGTCGACTCTGTACATGCCTAGTGTTGTGTAATAGTGGGGCTACCTACCCTTGTATTGATCTTGCTTGAGTGATTGATCAGGTCGTGTGGGTTGAGAGTCTGGATCACTCGCTCGTGATTGAGGTAACTGACGATAGAGGTGTTGACTAGGGTCGCAAGCGGATGAGTAACATATGGTGGTTGATGTAAACGTCTTTACATTATCGAAACATGTTTATTGAGATGGTGTTTGCCCCTGATGCAAGTTGTTGGGTGAGCAGAGTGGGCTTGGTTTTTGTTCGAGAGTAAGGGCTCGTAAAAAAAAATTATAAATCGAATAAACAGACTTGGACTTTAGTCCAAGTGGGGGAAGAATACGAAATTAAGGGAACAACATGAATATTATATTGAATCAATGAAATTATTAAAATTATAGTAACACGTCAATATATTTAATTCATTACTACAAATTTATATTAATACATTAAGAAAAGTTTACAGAACTACTAACCTAAACCGGAGAATCAGAAAGAAGCGAGAAAAGCTCTTCTACACTCCAATCTTTGTCATCATTAGGTTGACTTGTACCTTCTCGAGGATTTGGAAGTGGTATGCTTTCAGTTTTTGGAGGAGGAGCTCCAAGGGCAGTGATGAGGAAGGGCTCTAATTCGGAACCAGTTGGGGGTAGCTATAAGAAGGAGGAAACCAGGCTAGGTCACCTACAAAGCCTCAAAAATTCTCCTCACTCGAAGACTCGAGTAAACCAGGGTTAATACTATTCATACCAGAATTAGATGGCAGAGATTGCTGTTGTGTATGAGTTCTTGATGAAGTTTCCCCCTTTTCCTGAATTTTTCTTTTCCTAAATACAACCTTATGAGCAGTTTGTATTAGCTTCTTTGTGCCGTCTGTTAGACCCAATTGTGACCCTTCAATTATAGCTTCTTTTTCTTTTTTTAGGTTGGGTATTAAATCTCCCGATAATTCTGTTGCCTCAATAAATTCATTACCAAATTCCTGTGGCACAAATAACTTTAGTAATTTCAACCTTATGATATAAAGGAATTAAAAAAAATGTAGTTCTTTACCTCAGCACGATCAATAAGGGTTTGCAAACTCGTAAGTTGTCGTTGGGGCCAATGATTGATACCTAATTCTCTACAGCGTTTTTTTAACTGTGTTGTTCCAATGTTGAGTTCCTTCGCAGCTTTCTCAATTGGTTCGTTAAAGTGTTCAGCTATTATTTCCCTACTTAATAAATGTCTGAAACCTCTTCCACTGCCACCTACTATGTTTTCTGAACTAGAAGGTTCGAATCCAATTGTATTGTTATCATTCTGGATCATTTGAACATGATCCTGATTTTCTGACCCAAAGATGAACATTGATTCATCAAAAGTAGTGGCTTCTATCGGTAGTAATTGTTGGTTTTCAACTAAAAACCCAGGATTCTGAAATCCTTCTAGATTCCTTTGAATCAACCGAAGATGATCTTGATATTGAAAACCAACCCCAAACTCGGGATTCAATTTAATATTTATGTTATGAGTCCTTTGTAAATGATTCTCATCCTGAATACCAGCCGTGAATTCTTGATTCATGGGGACAAACTCACTGCTTGTTGGGTGCACGCCCATGAATGGATTGTACTCAGTTAGACCATCCACAAATGGGTCTACAAATAACACATGTCAAATGATAAAACAAAATAGAATACTTATAAATGGATCATTCAAAAGAATTTAACCTGGTAGAAGGCATGGAGTCTGATCAAGTGCAAAGTCAGATGCATGCACCGGATCATCTGAGTTAATGTTCAACTCGGGAAAAATTTCTGGCTCATCGTGGAGAGGCTCTATTGGTAGTATATCTGGAAGACTGTACCATTAGCAAGGTAATCGAAGTATGGATGATATATGTCTAGAATGTTAGAGTCACCAAACTCTATTAAGAATGCTTGGTTTGAAGTACCCTCTCCTTGCGGAAAACCAGGTCCAGGGTTCGACAGATCGCCCATTGAAGATCTGTTTTCCATGACTCGACTTTAAATATGAGTTCGTTCACGAACAAACTAGTGATAAGAGAAGATGAGACTGAAAATGAATGACACTACATACCTGTATATATAGTATCTTGCAGCTGGAACCGAAAGGACACACGGAACTGAAAGGACGCCTCACGTTTTAATTATCGAAATTCAAACTAACTACAGTAGATGCGACTTTTCACTACCCCAAGTGACATTTTTTCAAAATTCCCTGCTTGACTCTGGTGAGAACGAGATAATAAAGAGACTTTTGAAATAAAACAAAATTTTATGTCTCCATATAATGGAAATAGTTTAAAGAGTGTTCAGTACTCCAAAAAAAAAAAAAACTTACAAAAGATGATGTAAATTTTATATTTCGGTGAAACACAAAAATTTGGAGATTCTACAAAAATAGACTTATTTAGCCAAAAAGTATTTAAAAGAAATGTTGAATTGAGGCAAATGTGTGTTGAAATATGACGAATTCATATAAATACGAAATAGTGTTAAAATTAGGTGTTGCAAGTTAACTAGGTTAACTATGTATATAGGTAGATTAGAAAGTACTAAATATGTACTATAAATAGTAGCCGGTCAAGTCGATGTGTGGGACTGTGAGAAACAGTTAGAGTTTTTTTTGTACATCTAGAGTAATTAGAAAAAAAGAAGTATGGAGTGAATGAGAATAATAGGACCTTAAGCATTATTACAGAGGTATGTGAATGTTGAAAGGGAAAGATAATTAAATCTTGTAAAGTTTCGGCAATAAGACGAGGAGGATTTTTGAAGGACACAAGGACTCAATGAGAAATACATAGAGGCGTTCGAGAATGCGGATTTCGGGACGAAATCCAAATAAGTGGGGGAGACTTGTAAGACACGTATCCTGATTATAACATATACTTAAAATAAGAGTGTTAAGAATTATATGGTCATTGGTAATTATAAAGCTAAGAAAAACTTTAGTTACAATTTCATATGAAAATCAGCATTTTGTGTCGTTTTTAGAAAAATCATAATTAATTCTAGAAAAATCGTTTGGATCTCAAACCAGTGCACAAAGTTTACAAATTGTGTCTAGTACAATTACCAAAAATAATAGTAAGCTTGAAAATGACATTATCAATGGTAAAAAATGCAATCTTTGCTGATTAGTTCGGAATTGACAGATTAGATAGTCTGTTTTCAAAAATTCATAATAAATCATAGAAAAATCGTATAAATACGTAAAATACATCCCTGGAAAGGTATTGAGATAAATTTCAGGAATATCAAATAAAAACGTGAATTTCATGGGTTTAAAGTCGGCTAAAGCAGTCTTGAACAGACTAATTCTAGAAGGTATTAATTTCAACAAAGTTATATTATTAAAATCATTTGTCAAAATTGTCATGCCATTTTTTTATTCAAGAATTCAAGTATAAATACCCCTCAAAACATCTCATAAACCACACAACTAAATCTCAATCCAATATATAGAGGTTTCTAAGCACTAGAGTGTAAGCAAGTGAGCGGAAGAAGCTCGAAAGCCTAACGAAGGAGTTATAGATTCCGACGAATGGTCATAAGTTAAAGTTGAAAGGAAATACAAAGGCGAGAAAGATAAGCGATATAGTCAACTACAATCAGGTGAGTCTTCTCACTATACTATAGGTGATATTGCATGCGTAGGAAGGAAGATATGTTAGACTAAGGTGATCTTACATGTTATGATAATTGTATGAATTATTGCTATGATAACGATTGTTTGTGGACGGAACGGGATAGCCCGCGAGCCAATAGGCGGAACGGGAATAGCCTGCGAGTCATTTGACGGAACGGGAAAAGCCTGCGAGCGATAAGACAGAACGGGAACTGCCCGTGAGTCTTCAGCGGAACAGGGATAGGTCGTGAGTCTCACAGACATATGAATGGTTATGATGTGTTGCATGTTATGTGATGGATCGTATGGTATTTTGAGGAACTCACTAAGCTCCGTGCTTACCCTTTCCCTATATAAACTACTGTTTCAGGTACATCAGGTACCCTGGATGGCAAGGCGTGACGTGTATACAGTGTGCTGCTTCATTGGAGGACTGTTTTTTTTAATGGATGTTCCGCTATGTTGTGATTTCATTAACTTTTGTTAATCCTGGGATGTTTTCATTAAACTTATAAGTTATGAAATTTTATTAAAATTAATTAAGTGGCTTTTCTTATATTGAAGTGTTCGTTTAAAATTTTTTAAATTTACTCAAAAATTTTGGGATGTTACACTTGGTCTGAAGGTGGTGAAGCCAACTTTGTTTTGTGATAGTCAAAGTGCTTTGCATCTGGTGAAGAATTCGATCTATCATGCGAAGAGAAAACATATTGATGTTCATTTGAACTTCATTGGAGATATTTGGGAGGAAGAGAGGTTTCATATTCAAAAATTTGATATCAAGGAGAATCTAGCAGATACGTTGACAAAGTTGTTGTCCTTAGACAAGTTTAGATATTGCTTGGACTTGGTGAATGTTTGTAAAGAATAAGTCCTTTTAAGGGTAAAGACGCAGTAGGAGAGTAAGTGCTTGGTTTCATGAAGTGATAGAGGAATGCTCAAGTTAAGGTGGAGATTGTTGGATGTAACTTGATATTCATGCCATCGGTCGAAGAGTATGAACTGAAGCTAGATGAAGCAAAGCAAGGTATGCATGTATAGTGTAGCTCTTCATCTAAGACAATGCAATTCATGTGATACATTATGTGGTTAAATCTGGAGTCAAGTAGAGATATTTCATTGGAGGAGCATTTAACATCAGAAGTCCAATGTTGTTAGGAGATAAAGATCAACTAGAGTGTGTGGATATGGTTGGAACCAATGCATGCTTGAACCGAAGCCTCGGTTCTACTGTCATGTGACTTGGTTCAGTTATCTGGTGATATCTCAGTTAGGTTGTCTAGTCATCATTTGATGGAAGAATATTTGATGGCCTTGTTTTTTATGTGGTCCTCGGTTGCGATGATAGCAATCTCAGATTTGTTATTTCTGAAAACCCTAATTTTATCCTAGTGTAATCTCACAGGACTGGCCCACCTATTTCTAAGGTTGACTTCTGTACCATTCCATATAAATGGTGATGATGTGTTAGTTTTAAAGAACTTCCTAGTAGAGAGTTAAGCGAGAGTCGCCTTTTTCAAACACTGTAACTTGTTGTCCAAACATGTGAATAAGAACTCCCTCCCTTACCGTGTGGACGTAGGTCACCTGAACTGAACCACGTTATATCATTATCTGTTCTTGTATGTGATTTTCTTGTGTATCTTGTTACTTCCCAGTAATCAACATATATGCTTCCTATTATATGTATTATAAATCAAGATCTAACGTAAAGTTCAAATATTTTCAAGCTTTAACAAATACATTTTGTATTTTGTTATGAAATCTTTCCAAGACACTTACTTAACTTCTTATATGGAACTACCTTGAATTATAAAATTAAAATAGAGTTCAAGTTTCATTTATTCAAAAATAACTATTTCAAAATACTACTTGCATTATTATCACAAAATCCTTATAGTGAAATCCGTTGTATTTTGAAAACACCTGACTCATATTAATTATAAATTCGAAATATCATTTGTTTAACTCACAATTAAGTTCTTATCTTAACTTCAACACTAAATATGGGATAATACTTTATTTTCCTTTACTCAAATTCTCTTTTTTTACACATACTTTTATGATACTTCAAGATTTCTCACATGCCAATCACAATAATGATGGTAAATTTTACTTTAGAGCTCAGAGATTCTGAATGGTTAACTTATCGATTTATAATTTATACCAAAAGAGGTTATCTTAACATTCTTCTCATAGTTTCTTTATATTCCTTTTGCATCATTAATTAAGCAATCATTTTCTAACCATCACTTAAGATAATGTACTGAAGATAACTTTTTTTATCCTATAGCATGCAAGTTTGACTACTACATTTATGAATCTAAACCCTAAAGTCATGCTAATCTAGTGTTCCAAATCAATTTCTAGGAGTCCTAAATGTTAATCCTAAATAATAATAAAATATCTATAAGTTAGACACCTACAATTCCTATTCTTTTCTAATCCAATCTAAATGAGCAATTAAGTTTAAATCTAAGAACTAAATTAAGCACTTAGTTCACTTGCACCAATATTTTTATACCAACTGTAACACCCCTCCAATTGGCTTCCTTTTAAAGGATGTGAAAATGTTTTAAAATAAAATCAAGTAGAAAAGAGTTGTGGAAATAAGGTCCCAAAGTTAAACACAATGGAATTATTATCACCAAAAGAATGTTTCAATACAAGTTCCAACCCATTAAACACATTTTCATAAACTAGTGTCTCTAAGAATATACATAAGTGAAAAAGTTCGGTACCAAATGGTTATATTCATTAAGTCCTTTGATTTGTCAAGTCTAATGAGGTTGTCACATTGCATCATGAGCATAAGCTTAAATTAACCAAATACAACTAATATATTTAATTATAGTTTAGTTACAAGTCTTCAAATTCTATAATGCTAAATCCTCTAAGGGTCACTTCTATGTCTTCCAAAATTTCTTTCATTGCAAGTATGTGTCAAAATAATAAATTTAAGCTTGGGAGTCTAGTGAGTAAACCCGGAACCTTGAATTTTTGGTGAAGTTACATATGAACAAAAATCCAACTTCAAAGTGAAATTTCCCAAAAATATTTTCAAAATAATTTATACATGTGTGTTGCCAAAAATTATTTATACTTCTAAGGAGTTGGGGATAATAAATAATTAAAGTAAATATTCACAAGAAACCAAAATATAAATGCATGAATGCAGTACATATGCATTTACGCCCAACCTCAAGTTCTCTAACTCTCAATATAGTCCCTTTTCACACTAGAGTCTCGATGGTCTATAGCTATATATCCGAAAAGGAGTATTAACCCAAATTTGTTTCCTAAACGACCATAAAGGTCAACATTTAGGAAACAAGTTACCACCACTCTTATCTATGGAATAGGTTAGCAAAGTCCATCGCTAAGCATTTGTGCTTATTTTTTCTCTACCTCCATATTGAGCATCACACTCCAATCTATTGCCAACCACTAAGGTCACTGAGGAATAAATCCCAGTGAGTGTCTGGGCTACACACATATCTAAACCCATCCTACATTTATGCATCTGAAATATGATTCCAAAACAAGTAATAAACTAGTTACAGACTCAAGTGGCATTTTCATAACATGATATTGTGTATAAGCTTCCTTCACTTTTAGGCACTTATAGTACTTAGTGATCAACTAGGAAAGCCCAAAAGTTAAACTATAATTTCTTCTTAATCCATTAAGTCACTTATTAATTCATTATTGGTGAAAATTTATTCTCATTCCATTTATATCATTCATACAATCATAAAAGAGCATTGAAAAAAACTACACTTGATTTGGACATTGTATGTGAAAGTTTCAAAAATGAAACATCATTCCCAGTACATTACTTGACCGAGGAAGATCCTTA
The DNA here is from genome assembly GCA_023525715.1 of Cichorium intybus. NCBI lineage: Eukaryota > Viridiplantae > Streptophyta > Magnoliopsida > Asterales > Asteraceae > Cichorium > Cichorium intybus. The sequence goes on from CM042009.1 coordinate 141,295,179, forward strand.
ATTGGATTGACTCGATCGTGACATGTCTGTAGAGTGCTTATTTCATGGTTTCTTCCTCTTCAAGCTTCACACACATGTCAAATTCACTTTAGGGTTTCGTTCTTTCAGTTCTAAGGGATTTTATTGATCCATTAACAATCCTAACATTTTTATATTCATTGAAATCATCAAAACGTCATGATTACACCATGATTGAAGCCACAATTATGATGATCATCATGTTTAGGACAAGACAACATTAGATAGTTATCACACACTCGATTTGAGGTTCAAACAACTCCAATGTTTTGAGTAACACTCTGTCTTCATGAATTGGACTTCATATTAGTTTAATAACCAAGTTTTGTTGAAAAAAAATACACTTTTTAATGGATCCAAGGATCAAATCAAACACAATAATATTTTAAAAACTCCATTGAAGCGATGCTTTACCTAGAATCTCACAAATGCTCGAATTATAAAGCAATCATTCAACAATATATTACTTTCATCAAATATAGTTTAAAATTGATTAAATAGAGTTTGAAACAACATTAGTTTCAATATCTAATGTTCAAAATAGAAATCCACCACCGATGAAGCTTTAAAGCTTCAAAAACCCACCATATTCACAATTAGACCATTAATGATATAAGTGACAATAAATTGATATTCAAACAATCAAAACTAGTTTAGTGGAAACCAAAATTTAGTGCTAGCACTTGACAATCCACTCTCAAAATCTCTAAAATTTATTTGAAATCGCCATGAGGCTTATATATATTTCCATGTTGACAACTTAAACCCCTATAGTTTATATTTTTACTCATTTGTCCTAAAAGAGGCTATTAACAGTCAACTAAGTTTCAAGGTTCACAAATAAGGTCTCTAGAAAATTTCATTTAATTTATAAGTCAAACCTAGGTCAAATGTGGTCAAAGTCAACTTTGGTCAAATTGACACTTTTAGTACTTATTTTTATTTAGTAAATGCATAATTAATGTTTAATTATGTATTCTTAACATTATTAGTCCCTAAATTATCTATTTTGCCATAAATGCTAAGTTTCAAGAATTTGACAATTTTATTCCCTCATCCTTAAATTTTCTCCAAATAATCTCAAATTATATTTCCAACTTATGTATCACATCTTTATAATCTCTAATGTTGCTTTACTCATATTTAGGTTTTCAAAACTATTTCATAGTTTTACAAGTTTCTTATTTTTAAACATTGTTAACCTTCTTGTTATGAGTTTGTATTCTTATCAATTTCATCTAACCTTTCAACATTTAAACGACGTTATATTTATATTATAAGCGTCTTTTAGTTTATTCTATTTAAGTGATTTTAATTTATTTTTAAATATTTTTCTTCCAAAAATTTTCAAAACTACTAAGGCCAACTTGCAGATGTTACATGACGTTGGCTTCAGGCCAGTGCCGACAACACCTAATTTCATCGATGTTGAAAGTAGAATGATGAAAAAGGGATGGCGTTAACGATGATGAAGACATCTATATTTAGGGATAACATTAAAGGGTTTTTCTTTATTAAATTAAAATAAAAATATAAAATCGAATATAAAGTCTAGTTTAAAATAAAATGATAATTTCAGATCAATTTACTAACAAAACTAAACCCCAACAAACGAACATTGCAATAAATTAAAACTACAAAATCATCGTTAATAGAAAGGAAGTTAGGGGTAGAGTTTTTGCTTTTTGTTAAAATGCAGGACTATTTAGATGATTTTATCATTTATTATTAACTTTATTTATCAATTGTGTTATGTCAAAAGACGTTTGTGTTTACTTATTTTTGATAAACTTTTTCTGTTTTCGTATTAAATTATACCAAATTTGTATTATTCTATTCTATATATATATATATATATATATATATATATATATATATATATATATATATATATATATATATATATATATATATATATATATATATAATTCCCGTGTAACGTTTTTTTTGGTCACGTCGATCTTTGTGGATCCGTTTTGATGGTTGCCGGATCTTTGTGGATCCAATTATCATCCTCTCTCCCACCGCTTCACCTTTATCATCTCCATCCACCGCTTCATCACTGTCTCTCTGCGATCACTCTTTTTCTTCCTTTCTGCCTTTTTTCTCGCAATCGTCGGTCGCTTCTGTTTTTCTTTTAGGGTTCCTCAGTTTTCTTTATTAATGTTTCAGTGTTGATAATTACAGAGGGGAGCTCTCTTCAATAATTCAAAAAGCTCCTCTTGATCTTCATCTTCATCATCTTCTTCTTCAGTTAATTACTTGAGTTCATTGAGTTGGGGTTTCGTTTTACCCGAATCAGGCGTTCTTTCACTTCCATTTCACTTTAATCGGCAACAGCAGCTTCCTAATTTTCATCGGGTGCTGTTTTTTTCTCCTAGGGTTCTTCGATCCGACAAATTACTGTAAGTTGCGGTAGTAGTTATTAGTCCATAAAGAAGATAAAAGAAGAAAAAAGCAATGTCATCAACGGGTATTCCTAGATCTTCGACTGCTCCTTTGAAAGACGGCATCCCTCCTAAAGAACTCCTTGACGATCTCTGCAGGTATCCATGTTCATATATGCATGTATATACTAAGTTTTCGTCCCAATTTGAATTTTATTTTCCGGAAATTGAAGCTAGGGTTTCGAATATCATGTTAATTTGGGGGGATGAATGGTTTGGTCCCAAACAACTCGACGATCTCTTACACTTTTGTTTTGTTTCAAGCACACGCCACACTCTTTCTTCAATCAACTACAACCGATCGATCTTTTCCACGATGGCTGATCGATTGACTCGTATTGCTATCCTCAAAGAAGACCGTTGCAAGCCAAAGAAGTGTCGTCAATAATGTAAAAAGAGCTGTCCTGTTGTCAAAACTGGTAAGTCGCATGTTTTTTTGTCTGTTGAATCTACATTAGAAACTTCTTTTTGTTATTGATGATGTATTTGCTTTGATGATTTAGTTGAATTGCTTTATTTTGGTGAACTGATCTGTGTAGGGTTTATTTTTGCTGTAATTGAGATTCATTTATACCGTTTAATTTTAGGTAGATATTGAAGGGTTTCTATGCAAACAATGAACACAAAAATTCCTATGGTTCACATGCAACCCTAATATTGATCTATGTTTTCTTCTATGAAGATTAGAACTAAAAACCTAAAGGATACATTTCAATTCTAAAGATGAATTAGAAAAACCAACCTTTGATCTTATGATCCTTCAAGCAGCAGCAAAAGTATCCTGCCTCAAATGCAAGTCACACCCAAGTGATGGAAGAATCAGTCCAGCAGAGTAACACAGAGAGAGAGAGAGAGATGGCGTGAATGAATGAGGTGCCAGGGGGTTCCTTTTATAGCCTCCTAGGGTTACACCTGAAACCCTAAGGAGCCTCCAACTGGACAAGGCTTTTGACCACTTGGACCAGGCTTACCAAAACCCTAATTAGGGTTTCGCCAAACCTTGGAGAAGCCTCCAGGGTGGCGCCATTTTGGTCCCTGGTTTTACCTGGCCGGTTATTCAAATATTGAATAAATGTCAAACCAGTCCCTGCACCTTTTAATTAATTAATTTAATCTCTAAATTAAATCAAATTAATTCTATATTAAATCTTAATTAATTAATATAGTTTCTAATTAATATATTAACACTTAAATATATTAATAAACCATATATTTATTTTCTATTGATTTATTATACAATTAATAAATCAACTATTCTCTCTACTGAACTATACATCTATTCTCCATCTATGAGGGCAACCCAAATGGACTTTGCTTTTATTCATAAGATAAATACAATTATAAGTCATGGCTTAGACACCTAATCCAACAGTCTCCCACTTGGATAAGTCTATGACTTTAATTGTCTGAACTCTGACCCAGTCAGTTCTGTCCAAAGATAAGTGATCTGATGATCCTCCGTCCAACAAGATATTTTCAGACTCAAGACATAGACTAACATCAATCTTGGTCTAACACTCTATTTCTCGATTTCTGATTTGCATATGACTTTAGAGACTACTAATTGAACACATCAATTTAGTCCTGGTTGGCCAACACTTTCAGTCAACTTCAAAATCATCGAGAGGCCTACAGATATCTGTTTCTAATCGGGTCATGGGACGGATAAGTTTCGACTCATATGTCCATAACTTTTGCGGGTCCAAATACATACAACAATGCGTTTTATAGCACCGAGTTACTGGCGCGATTTCGTATTGTCAATAAGCACTTGTATCGCAAATAACAGATCATATCTCTCCACTTAAAGATCACCGGATATTATCGTCTTAACATTGCTCGTGATATAATCCATGAAGCAATCTGTTAAGCGCGGGTTTATCCAATACTCAAATCTCTATTTTCTAAGTACTCATGAACGTTGCAGCAGTCTTACTGCAATGTCTAACTCTTTAGACAGTCTGCAACCAATTCATGATAGTCTTAGTTCATACTTACTTCCTAACAGTATGATCGACTGTGGAGTTTTAAATAATCTAATTATTAAGTAAGTTAAACATGCAAATATAGAAACACAGAAATAAACAATTGACAAAGGCAGTAACAATACTCATTTATAAATCTCTATTATAAAATCACCGAGTCAATTACATTTATACTGTTACAAGTTTCTAATCTATCTAATTACTAAAACTAATATTATCCTTCAATCCAATGCTCCGAGCATGCAGATTGTGCTTGATCCTATTCAGAACCTTAGTCAAAGGATCTGCAGGATTGTCCTCGGATGATACTCGCTTAACCAGTAAGTGCCCTTCTTCTACTTGATGTCGAATGTAGTGGTACTTTCTTTCGATATGCCTGAACTTTCCATAGTCTCACGGTTCCTTTGTCAAGGCGACCGCTCCTTCATTATCGCAGAAAAGTTCCACCGGCTCCTGAATGCTCGGGACCACTCCAAGGTCCCCGATGAAATTCTTCAGCCAAGCCGCCTCCTTAGACGCTTCACTCGCTGCGATGTACTCTGATTCGCACGTTGAATCAGCCACCGTTTCCTGCTTGGAACTTTTCCAAGTGACCGCTCCACCATTCAAAAGAAATACCCAGCCCGACTGGGACCGTCCACTGTCCCTATCTATCTGGAAACTGGCATCTGTATATCCACTCACTTTTAACTCATCACTACCACCAAGGACTAATACCATATTCTTTGTCCTTCGCAGATACTTGAGTATGTTCTTGACTGCAATCCAGTGTGCTTTTCCAGGATTACCATGGAACCGACTAACCATGTCAGTGCATAGGATACGTCGGGACGAGTACATGTCATAGCATACATGATCGATCCTACTGCCGAAGCATAAGGTACCCGACCCATTTCAGCTATTTCCTCATCGGTACTCGGACTTTGAGTCTTACTCAATTTAACACCACTTAGGATTGGTAACTCTCCCCTTTTGGAATTTTCCATGTTAAACTTCTTTAACACTTTTTCCAAATATGTACACTGGCTTAGACCTATCAATTTTCTCTTTCTATCTCTAAGTATTCTTATCCCGAGAATATAAGCAGCTTCCCCTAGGTCTTTTATGGCTAAACACTTCCCGAGCCAAGCCTTAACATTCTGCAAGGTCGGAATGTCGTTTCCCATGAGCAGTATGTCATCAACATACAGCACCAGGAAAGTAACTATACTTCCACTAGCCTTGACATATACACAGGACTCATCTTTACGCCTAGAGAAGCCAAACTCTTTGACTTTCTCATGGAAGCAAAGATTCCAACTGCGAGATGCTTGCTTCAACCCGTAGATTGATCTTTCAAGCTTACATACTTTATCAGGGTTCTTAGTGTCTACAAAACCTTCTGGCTGACTCATGTAAACATCCTCAGTCAATTTCCCGTTAAGAAAAGCGGTTTTGACATCCATCTGCCAGATTTCATAATCATGAAACGCAGCTATGGCAAGCATTATCCTGATTGACTTAATCTTGGCTACTGGTGAGAAGGTTTCATCATAGTCAACCCCCGGGGTTTGAGTGAATCCCTTCGCAACCAGCCGAGCTTTATAAGTATGCACTTTTCCATCCATGTCGGTCTTCTTTTTGAAGATCCACTTGCACCCGACTATCTTTCGACCCGGTACATTGTCAACCAAGTTCCAAACTTGATTGTCATACATGGACTTCATCTCACTGTCCATTGCCTCTATCCATCTTGCAGACTCGGGGCCTGCCACTGCTTCACGGTAGTTAGCTGGCTCATCCAAATTAGTCAATGTACGATCACTGACTAACGTGTCTTCGTCCGAAGTAATATGGAAACCATAGAACTCGGGCGGCATGCTAACTCTACCTGAACGCCTAAGGGGCAACGAAATGTCGGTGGGTCCAACAAGAACTTCTTCCTCATGTTGGTTGCTAGTTTCTTCCAAGGTTGTTTCATCGGGCGTCTCCTGAATTTCTTCGAGATCGATCGTACTCCCACTATCCTCTTTGGATATGAGTTCTCTCTCTCGAAAGAACCCCCGTCTTGCTACAAAGACCACGTCCTCGCTCGGTCTGTAGAACAAGTATCCAAAAGACTGTTTCGGGTATCCGATGAAGAAACACCTCTCACTTCTTTCTGCGAGCTTATCTGAAGTATCTCGTCTCACGAATGCTTCACAGCCCCAGACTTTGATGTGTGCCAACGAGGGAACTTTCCCCGTCCACATCTCGTGCGGTGTTTTCGCAACCTTCTTGGTTGGGACAAGATTTAGGATATGGGCGGCAGTCTCTAAGGCATAACCCCAGAAATGGATTGGAAGTGAGGCTCGACTCATCATGGAACGAACCATGTCCAACAAGGTTCGGTTTCGCCTCTCAGCACCACCATTCAGCTGAGGTGTTCTTGGAGGTGATAAATGTAAAACAATTCCACATTCCTTGAGGTAATCGAGAAACTCGATACTAAGATACTCACCGCCTCTGTCGGATCTAAGCATCTTTATCTTTCTGCCCAATTGATTTTCCGCTTCATTCTTAAACTCTTTGAACTTTTCAAAGGTATCCGACTTATTCTTAATTAGGTAGATATACCCATATCTACTAAAATCGTCGGTAAAGGTCACATAGAACCACATGCCATCTTTAGTGGTTGTTCTGAAGGGACCACACACGTCTGTGTGTATGATATCCAACAAACCTTCACCTCTTTCAAAGGAACCTTTGAATGGTGATTTTGTCATCTTGTCAAGTAAGCAAGATTCGCATACATCATCCGACCCGAGGTCGAATGACTCCAACACTCCATCCTTTTGGAGTTGGGCGATGCGTTTCTTGTTTATATGGCCAAGGCGACAATGCCACAGACATGCCTTTTCTACACCGCTTGAAGCATCAATAGTTAAAACATTTTTACCATAATTGTCAACACACATAATAGATTCATACACTCCATCACAAGGAATAGCATTAAATATAAAAACATCATTTTTGAAAACCGAAATTGAACCATTCAATTTATTAAACTCATAGTAAAAACCTTGTCTGAACAATCCATGAAATGAAATTATGTTCTTTGCCATATCAGGCGCATAGCAACAATTATTTAAATCTAATCTAACTCCACTACTCAGCATCAGTCCATAAACACCGATCTTGGTAACAGGTGACATTCGCCTATTGCCCATGACCAGGTTCAGTCTGCCATGCTCCAGTTCCCTACTTTCCTCTAGGCCCTGCAAATCAGAACAGATGTGAAAACCACATCCTGTATCAAGGACCCATGAACGGGAAAAAGATGAGTTATTAGATATAGAATACGTACCTGCCTGTGACGGTTTCACTTTACCGTCCTTGACGTCCTGCAGATACGTTGGGCAGCTCCTCTTCCAATGACCCTTCTGCTTGCATTAAAAGCAGTCAGCCTCTTTGGGGTTCCGAACATGTGGAATTCCGGAAGACTTACCTTTCCGGGCACCGCTAGATGACCCGACATGAGTCTTTTCCCTCTAGTTTTGCTTAGGAGGGCCTTTCTGTTTCTTTCCCTTTCCGGAGCCAATAGCCAGGACAGGCGGGTTGATAGGGAGCACAGCCTTTCCCTTCATCCCGTCCTCAGCCGTACGAAGCATGCGGTGTAACTCAGCTAGATTTGCCTGGTTGTTGTTCAAATGATACGCCAGTGTGAACTGGTCATAAGAACTGGGCAAGGAGTTCAGCACTATGTCAACTGCTAAATCCTCATGGACAGGCATCTCCAGCTTTTTAAGCCTTTCCACGTAACCATGCATCCTCTGCACATGTGCACAGATGGACTCTCCCTCCTTGGGCTTGCTGTTAGTGAAAGCTTTTACAACCTCACGCCTTTCGATGCGCTCTTGCTTGCGGAACCTTTCTACGAGCTCTTTGTGCATCTCGTAAGGCCAATAATCCTCATAGATACGCTGCAGTTCAGGGTTCATAGTAGTGATCATGATGCAAGCCACTTTGGTTGCATCATCAGATTGTTTAGTGTACGCAGCGATTTCCTCGGGAGTAGCGGTTTCAATGTCCACATCAACAAGCTCGGTTTCCAGAACATACTCTTTATGTTCAAACCTTAGAGCCATTTTGATGTTGCGGATCCAGTCATTATAGTTGTTTCCGTCCAACGTCACCTTTGAGCATAATGACAGAATCGAGGTGACACTACCGGGATTTGAGTGGGGAACGGATTGGTCAGAAGACATCTGAACAAGAAGAAGGTAGTTTTAATTAGATAGAATAATAATAATAATCCTTATATTCACCCAAGAACAAATATAAGGGTAGGATCCTACAATAACAATCTACAATACCGAAAAGGGATGCTGTAATCAATATTGTAAATTTTATAAGGTAGGCGAATGACGATTCAGCCAATTCCACCGCGGAAACATAATCATATTATAATGGAATTCCTAGTTTCTCTGAGATTTACCGAACTGTTCGATAGCATGTTTTAATCTCGGGAATGCCCCGCTGTTTGTGACTGGGATACCGAGGATCACAAACCTGGTGTGAATAACCATGCAAATTGCTTGGTACTCTTGAAGTCAATTGTCATCTCTAATTAACGTGCTGGTAATCCACACACACTCCGTTAATAATGACAAAATCAAGAAACCCACCACGACACATTACGGACCCCAGTTGGCGTGCCGGTAAACCACACACGCTCCACCAACGTTCCACAAGGCGCAATGTGCAATTTCATGGATTAGCACCAATTCACATTTTTAACTTAAAGTAACTAGATTGAGATTTGTTTTAGGATTCTAGTACTTTCAATTATAGCATTATACTTTTAAGAGGCTTAGCGGTTCTATCATACCCGTTCAGCTAACGACACTCGACTGACCAGGAGAGCGGTGGGTAAGAGTAGATACCCATTAGACTAACATTTTATAGTCAGTCGCCTTATACCCTCTTTATAGGACAGTTTTGTGAATGAGGCTTACTAGCGGTAGACTAACCAATTTTCTTATATATATTAAATTAACTTTTAATCATAAATATATATAAGATATACTTTAGTCTCATTAAAATATTTTAGAATTAATTTTATCTTAATTTTCGCAAATTTATACTAATTTTTTAAAAATTTTAAATTAATTCTTTAAACTGATTTAATTGGTCTTTTAATTAATCAATTAATTAAACTAATTAAATCTGGGTTACAAATTACCAAATTAATCAAATTAATTTATTTGTAATGGTCCTAGTGATTTTCGAAATTCACAAGCCAAACAAAAAGGGTTCAAGTTATTTTAATTGATCTTATTACCAAAAATAACAACACACAATTATGGCAAGCAAATCAAGCAATCAATGGGGGACCAAAAGGGGGTGGCGGCTAGGGTTAGGAAACCCTAGCCTTGGAATCGATTTTAGGCCATCTCCATGGGTTGATTTTCGCAAAACACCCAAGGCACAAAACAGTTCAAATCAATTCACAAGAAAACAAGCTAGCTCTGATACCACTGAAGGGTTTCTATGCAAACAATGAACACAAAAATTCCTATGGTTCACATGCAACCCTAATATTGATCTATGTTTTCTTCTATGAAGATTAGAACTAAAAACCTAAAGGATACATTTCAATTCCAAAGATGAATTAGAAAAACCAACCTTTGATCGTATGATCCTTCAAGCAGCAGCAAAAGTATCCTGCCTCAAATGCAAGTCACACCCAAGTGATGGAAGAATCAGTCCAGCAGAGTAATAGAGAGAGAGAGATGGCGTGAATGAATGAGGTGCCAGGGGGTTCCTTTTATAGCCTCCTAGGGTTACACCTAAAACCCTAAGGAGCCCCCAACTGGACAAGGCTTTTGACCACTTGGACCAGGCTTACCAAAACCCTAATTAGGGTTTCGCCAAACCCTAGAGGAGCCTCCAGGGTGGCGCCATTTTGGTCCCTGGTTTTACCTCGCCAGTTATTCAACTATTGAATAAATGCCAAACCAGTCCCTGCACCTTTTAATTAATTAATTTAATCTCTAAATTAAATCCAATTAATTCTAGATTAAATCTCAATTAATTAATATAGTTTCTAATTAATATATTAACACTTAAATATATTAATAAATCATATATTTATTTTCTATTGATTTATTATACAATTAATAAATCAACTATTCTCTCTACTGAACTATACATCTATCCTCCATCTATGAGGGCAACCCAAATGGACTTTGCTTTTATTCATAAGATAAATACAATTATAAGTCATGGCTTAGACACCTAATCCAACAGATATATCGTTTTTCTGGATTTCGGGCCCTTTATTAAGTAGTATAGTATAGAATGAAGGGATTATCGTTTGATTTGGTCGCCTGTTTTCATTTCCGATTGAGGACAAGAATAGGTCCAAACCTCAAGTCACAGTCATGAGGTTATCGGTTGTAGAGAAAACGCACTATTGTGATCACTTAACAAATCAAGGATGGTGAAGGTGTGTCATAAACAGTTGGCATCTAGTCAATAATCGACTGACATTAATAGCCTATAACCTAACACTCAATTAGTATTCTACAAAAAGTGAAACTGTTTGATATGCTTATTAGGCCTAGAGACCATGTAATGGTTATGCAATTCCTTTTGGCAGGTAAGTTATGTATCGAGGTCACTTCTGCATCCAAGATGGCACAAATCTCTGAGGAGCTTTGCATAGGGTGTTGTATTTGTGTTAAGGTTTGTGTACACTGTAATATCCCTTTGCATCATGCGAAGCTTGTCAATTTTATCAAGTCTTTAAATATGTGGGAATGTTTGCTGTGCTGTTCTTCTTCTCTATTTTTTTTATTATGTATTTTGCTCTAATTATAATCTTATGGAATTTGCTAACTCCGATATCTTGAAATCTTGCAGAACTTCACAATTGTCAAGGGAGGTATTTGTCACTTTATGATGAACATGCTCTTCAACTCCAGGTTAGATTTTGAGTTAAATGCAATAAATTGCAATGTAGTTCCATTTAGTTATTTCCATGCTTTTTAGCTGGTCCGCTTGGCATGTTGAGGATCATGACTTCCATAGCTTGAATTATATGCATATGGTGCTGCCAAGACCTGGTATGGAGTGCCCAGGGATGTTGCAGTTGCATTTGAAGATGTTATTACAGAACATGCCTATGAAGGCGAGATAAAATCCCATTGGTAAGTTATTACGTTTCCTAGTGCATTCAACTTCTAATAGATGAATTCCTTCAAATTTCCCCTGTTTTTTTTTTGTTAACTACATACTTTGTTATAACGATTGTGGCTGTGGCTTCACTAATTTGAATCTTAACCCCATTTAAGGGTCGATATTAATCACAATCTTTTTGTTTTTCAGTGACTTTTGTTACACTTGGTGAGAAGACCACAATTATATCCCCAGAAGTTTTAGTTAAGGCTGGGGTTCCTTGCTGCAGGTAAGACTTTTATAGGGTCGTTAAGCCTCCATTTTTGTTTGTACCCACATTAATCAATTTTTGACAAAATCTAAATAGATGTTCTATAAATTTCTATATTAGTTTTTCAATTTTGACAAACATGTAAAATCCTTGCTACTTTTAATCTTATAGTTTTCCTTTTAAGATCAAATTATTTACATTAAAAAACTGTCCGTCTTTTGACCTTCTTCTAACCAGGTTGGTGCAAAATGCTGGAGAATTTGTTGTCACTTTCCCTAGAGCTTATCACTCAGGCTTCAGTCATGGTAAAAATGTTATCACTTTCTTTTTCACATTACGTGCTGTATGAATAAAATGATGTTAAAAATATTATCATGGTACTTTATATGATCTAATTTATTCAATCAATATCAACAACATGTCGTGACCGGTTAGGCTTGACTGATTTGTCAATATTTGGATGTTTAAGTGCTTTAAGTGCCCTCACCTGGAATACACATGCTTGATAATTCCAACTCTTTTTTTTAATCATCGAACGTCTAATTTAGGGGTTTGGTATACGAATTTGGGATTCAATTGAAAGTTTAATTGCTGAATTTACCAGTTGACTTCATTAATCGTAAGTTCTACTCTTTTAGTGACGATTAAGTTGTAGCCATGTTGTGCACAATAAGTGTTCGAGGAAATGCGTTGCTTGGTATAAAATAAATGGTTGATAATTGATAGCCACGAAACCTTCTCAAGGAAGATCTAAATTATATACCAAGTTTTTGGATAATAATGAGGTTTTCTTAATTTGATAATCATTTGGTCATAGTCAAATTAGAGGGTGAGGATGGCTTCACCGAACTTGAAAACAAATTGGAAATTTTTTTTCTGTCAGAAAACCGTTTTTTATTTGTTTGGTTTTTTGATTGCATAAAGTTTTAAAACTAACAACAGCATACATGGACTTTCTGAAATTAAACTCCATTGGAACGTGGAGACATTGGGAATCAACTTGTACCAAACTCGCAAATCACCAAGGGTCAATTCGGTAAATTGCTAAAACAGGCATGTCTTGACTTGCATCTCCAATCTTTTAATTTATTTGATTATTATAATTTCCCATTTTCAAATATTTCTATTACAACATTCTCCTTTCAAAAATCTACCCAATTACAACGTGAAAATTGCTTTCGATTATACTTTTGCATCAATTTTCATACATTTTTTTTTATTTTTTTTTTCAGGTGACAACACACATATCATCTGTCTCAGATATTTTTATTTATAATGGTGCTATTGGTTCATGTCCACTAATTAACGCCTGAAATTATTATTTATGCATGCAGGCAATATCAATGTTTCTTGTGGTCTATGCTATCAGTTTTCTTTTAGATGAAGAGCTTCGTAACAACTTATCAATTTTGGGTCCATCTTGTAAGCTTAGTATCTTTAACATTAAATTATCGTAATGTTATATCATAATTAATATTAAACCTAATGTTAAGGTACATGTTCACTTATGCAATTGGAGCCGGTCTGTGTGGCAAGATCCTCCCTAACCCGTGAATAGCACGGGGCGCACACTATTAGAGAACAAAGAGCGAAACAATCGGTTTAGAAAAAAATGAGTTCTTTTTTCCCTCGCCCCGTGCAAAGCACGGGTTCCCCACTAGTTAAATTTATGTTATGATTATTGGAATGTGATAATTTCCATTGAAATCAAAGATTACGTATACAACAATTATATACACAATACAAATAAGGCTTGGGCTATCTACATTTATTAAAGCCCACATATGAAAATGTAAACTATATTAATACGTCTAACATCCCCTCGCAGTTGGATCGGGAGGTGTGCGAACGCTCAAACTGTCTCAAAAGTCAACAAATAGAGATGTCGGAAGCCCCTTCTTGAAGATATCTGCGTACTGTGAGCTGGAAGGGACATGAAGAACGTGAACATTACCCAACGCCACTTTATCACGAACAAAATGTATGTCAATCTCAATGTGCTTTGTACGCTGGTGCTGAATAGGATTGGCAGACATATATACTACACTGACGTTGTTGCAATAAACAATGGTCTTCAGGATAGAATAATGTTCCGCCTACGGCATTCGCAACCGCACAATATTCCTCCTCGGCGCTAGATAGAGAGATGGTATACTGGCGCTTGGAAGACCATGAGATGATGTTGTCGCCCAAGAAAACACAGTAGCCGGATGTAGATCGTCTGACGACTGGGCATCCCCCTAATCGGAATCTAAATATGTAACAAGGTCATATGATGGAGAGACATGTAGGTGAAGACCAAGAGTGATAGTGCCCCGAATGTATCGTAAAATACTCTTGAGAGCGTGAAGATGGGGCTCTCTTGGGTCATGCATGTATAGACATATTTGCTGAACAGCAAATGCAATATCAAGGTGGGTAAAGGTCAAGTACTGTAGAGTGCCAGCAAGACTGCGATAAAGGACTGGATCAGCAACTGGAGAACCTGTGGCATCCAGACTCTGAATCGACTCAGCTGGAGTGCGAGCCGGGTTTCAGTTAAGTATGTTTGCCCAAGTGAGGATGTCAACTGCATACTGGTGCTGGGATAAAAAGAGTCCAGTGGAGAATCTGGTAGCAGAAATTCCCAAAACATAGTTGATTTTGCCAAGGTCGGTCACGGCAAACTCTTTGTGGAGCTGAGCAATAATCTGCTGAAGAAGGGCATGGCAGAGGCAGTGAGGATAATTTCGTCAACGTACAGGAGGAGGTAAGCAGTAGCCTCCTTGAAGCGATATAAAAACAGTGATGAGTCTGACTTGCTGTTCCGGAAACCCAGCTGAACAGCATAGTTGGCGAACCGATGAAACCATGCACGTGGGGCCTACTTTAGACCGTATAGAGATCGCTGAAGATGACATACGTGGTCATGAAACTGCGGATCTCGAAAACCTGGGGTCTGATGCATGTATCTAATCTCCTGAAGGTGGCCATGAAGAAATGCGTCCTTCACGTCCAGCTGATGAATGGGCCAGTGGCGAGAGACTACAATACTCAGGATAGTGTAGATAGTGGCCGGTTTGACTACCAGACTGAAGGTCTCATCACAATCGATACCCTGTTGTGCTGCTGGTTGCGACCATTGGCCACAAGGCGGGCCTTATACCTGCTGAGGGAGCCATCAGCATGATGCTTGTGGCAAAAAAGCCACGTAGCTCGAACAACATTGACCCCCGCAGGTCGTGGGACGAGATTCTAGGTGCTATTGGACATAAGCACCTAATATTCCTCAAATATGGCCTTGCGCCAGTGAGGATCCTGCATAGCCTGTAGGTGGGACCGGGGGATCGAGGAAATAGAGGATATGTTAAGGTTCAAGCGGTCTATCGCCTTAACGATACCACTACGGGAGCGTGTGGTCATAGGATGGGTAGGCTCGACAGTGGGACGGTCAGGCTCGGAAAGAGAGGATACTGGATCTGGTGTGGGGTTGGGTTTGGCTGGGATTCTAGAATGGAGCGGAACATGGGTGGGGGTTCAAGAGTATCATCCAGAAAACTATAAGATTGGGTGTCGGTGGGTGTGACGGACCTGAAGCGAAAGACAGATTCGTCAAATGTAACATGACGAGAGATGATGATGCGTCTGAAAGAGAGGTCTAGACAGCGGTAGCCCTTATGATGAGATTGGTATCCTAGAAACACGCAGGGGATAGTACGTGGTTCTAGTTTTTGGTAAGTGGTGATATGGGGAAAGCAAAGGCATCCAAAGATGCAGAGATGATCATATGTAAGGTGCTTATGGAAGAGGCGATAGTACGGGGTGTCATTTTGTATGGCAGTGGATGGAAGGAGATTTAGGAGATGAATAGCCATATGAAGAACCTCGACCCAGTAAGTAGGTGGAGTGTGTTAGTGAAAAAGTAGGGTACGCACGCAGTTGTTGATAGTGTGAAGCATGTGTTCTGATTTCCCATTTTGTTAGGAGGTGTGAGGACATGAGAATCTGAATTGAATGCCATAAGTGGAAAAAAAGTTATGGAAATGTTGATTGTTATATTCACCCATGTTGTCACATTGCAGGCATTTTATGGTGGAGTTGAATTGAGTTTTAATAAAGTGGAACAAATTGACAAATTTGGTAAAAAGGTCTGATTTTTGTCTCAAAGGAAAAACCAAAAGATACTGTGTATATTGATCAAGAAAAATAGCATAGTACCGAAAGACACTGTGACAACTGTCAAATTAGGTCAACGAAAGTCAACTCAAGTCAACCGAAACGTATGATAGGTCAATATATTGAAATATAAATTTCATAACATATACAATGTATTATTTGATATTATAATACTATGTACGCAAATTCAAAACAATTATACGAACCAACGCTATTAAATTAGATATTTTTAAAATAAAAATTTAATTATTTTCACGTCGTGAATAGTAAATAGTGAACCGTGAATAGTGACAGTGAATAGTATCCGAATAGTAAATAGTGAACCGTGAATAGAGACAGTGAATAGTATCCGAATAGTGAATAGTGAATAGTGAACGGTAAATTACAAATTTTATATCGAAACATAGATAAAAATATGACGGTTCCAAATATATATTTATATTTGTACCAAACGTTATATATAAAAAGTTACGATATAAAAACGGTAAGAATGTAAAACTCTTCGGAATATTACAAATTTTATATCGAAACGTAGATAAAATTACGACGGTTCCAAATATATATTTATATTTTTACAAAACGATATACATAAAAAGTTATGATAGAAAAACATATAATTTAACTTGAAAGCGACATTTGATTATTATATATATATATATATATATATATATATATATATATATATATATATATATATATATATATATATATATATATATATATATATATATATATATATATATATATATATATATATATATATATATATATATATTCACGGACGATTCAACCGACGCACCATTTCAATTATTATTATTTTTATAATATATATAGCGGGTCCCACTTCATTATTATCCAATTTTACATATTTTACCCTTAAAAATTCATATATTCATTTTGAACTATACGTATTTAAAACGTATTGTTAAGTTTAATAATATATTGTTTTATAAAACACAAAATATACCGATACAACGGTATCGTCGATACGAACAACCTGACGTCAAAATTTCATATTATGGATATCAGTTTTATATTTAATATTTTCTTTTTCTTTAAAAAGAAATTATATTTACATTTAAACCCTGTACTCTTATTAAACTTACAACTAATACCCTTTCGGTAATTCGTTAGAGATTTTTAGTTAAAAAGTTCATATTATTAAACTACGATTTTCGTAGATTATATTTTTATAAACAAAAATCGTTTATTTATTATAAAAACTATTAAATCTATTTAAAGAGTATTTTAAGGGTATGTTTTGTCATAAACAAATTCTAAAAGCTATAATTATCAAATCTATATATCTTGAGGGCCGCTATACGAAAATAAATCTACTATAAATATGAGCCTCATTTCTCTCATTTTACTCACACCACAGAATTTTGCTCTGTATATCACTAGATAGTATTGTTAGAATATTCTTCGATATATATAGATATATACGAAGAATGAGCGTTAGAAGTAGTTATTTCAGTTATAAATATAGTAAGTTCGAGTTAGGAAGAGGAAGAGTCGAGCGATCTAACAACAATCGACGATAAGATGCTAATCGACATTGAGGTGAGTTCATGCCCCTTCTTTTTACATTTATTCAAGTTTTTAAGGGGGAGAATACAAGTCATAATATTAAAATAATTATTTATACACTTTTGCAACAATAGTAAACAAAATACAAATTTGGTAAAATGTTATTATTATAACAATTCAATTATAATTCCAAAAATATAATATTGATTGATCTACTTACGAGAACGGTGTCTAGGCCGATCAATTGGGCTAGGTTGTTGGATTTCCGAAAGGCTTATATGCTGAAAGGGTCCTGCCTCCCCATTTAATCTTCTACCTGGTCGTTCTTTATTTGATAGTCATGAAGTATTATATTAGAATTAATAAAGAGTAAAACCAAATTATTACACTACTATTGTGGAAAATATCTTAAAAGATGTATAATCATCTAAATATGTTATTTCACATATATTCGTATATATATGCTTTTTACAACAGAATACTAAAAATAAACTATTATAGGAATAGTTTGTGGATACAAAGGTTACTAAGACGTTTTGAACAAGACAAATAATTATATAAAATATATAATTATTATACATTACTATATTGTGCAAATACAAGGGTTTCACATATACAAAGTTTACGTAAACAAGTTGATATACATACATTTTTGTGAGACGGGTCTTCACTAGTGCTTATTTAAGCATGATACAATAAGTCCTGCATTTATAACCAGAGTCTCGGTAAGAGAACGTGATAATTGTGTATAGATCTATACGGGATTGACAATCCCGCACCTGAACTGCTAGCTACAGTTAGACCGACGGGTCTGGGGTGACAAATGTCATAACATTCCGACGCCTGAAGAACGTCGCAGCAGGCCTACAAGGTCACAGTATGGTTATAGGACGTCTCACATGGGAAAATAATCAACTTATTAAAATGTTTACGTGGATAAATACATATTTCAAATAGTTTTATACTATAATACAACTTACGTTATACATTTTTAGTCTTTGGACCTTTTAAGACTACAACACATTTATAAGAAAATATTGGATTTTCTGGATTACGATACTACATTTTACAAGAAAATGGATTACTCATACAAGTTTTATAGAATTAAAACTACATTATAACAAATTACAAATATAAGTATGGTTTTACTTATACACACTGGTTTTATGGAAATTAAAACTACATTTTATAAAGATATAAATACAAGTACGATTACTTGTACATATGAGTTTTATGGAATTAAAACTACAATCCAGTAAGATACAAATAAAATACGATTTCACCTACGAAAAGGTTTTACAAAATTAGATCTACAACTAATCTACGAATAAACATGTATTCACATAGAAAATATCGGATTTTCTAGTTTCAAACACTATCTCTTTACAAGGAAAAACAACTATGAATCTTTTCATACAAAAATCTTATGAACTCACCAACGTAATGTTGACACTTTTTCAAACTACTTGTATTCTCAGGAAATTGATGAATCAGGTAACTAGAAGTTTTGACGATGGTTCATTATGGCATCATACTATGTATTTGATATTATATTGAAATTGTATTTGGAACATATTGTATTTTGAATCTTGTAACATTTACAATTATGTATATGATGGATGTGTTTGCTTTGATCACTATTGTACAAACGTTGTTATGATACTGTTCATAAAGTCATCCACCCTCAGACGATTCCGCCATCGTGGTTTGGGGGTGTGACAGATTGGTATCAGAGCATTGTTTATAGTGAACTAAGTATATCAATCTATTTAAGATATACAACTATAAATACAATGGGACTAAAACTCTCTAAAACAATCTGTACAAAGTATACTTTAAAATACAATGATATTTTTATAAATTATAAGTACAAGTACATACATACTAGAACAGTGTCATAACTAAAACAATACAAGAGTAATAAGATGAGTTGAACACTACGAGTAAGCCTAGGTAGTTATGTGATCATACCTAGGACAGATAGAGCCTGATCAACTCTATTTGTCCAAGATATGACTAACATGTACTTAGAAATAGTCGTAGTGAACAACAAGTCTAAAAACTTACTAAGAACCATATATAGAGAAACTCTAAAAATATCTCACAAGAGAAATGAAGAGTCTCACAGGGGAAATGAAGAGTCTTAAAACCCCTATATAACACCAAGATCAAGCATGTTATTAGCATCCAAAAATAAATCTCTCCATTAATCGTTTCATATTCTTAGCATTAACAATTCATCAATTTACACCTTATGGAAAAGAAATTGAAATCACACAAATATAGTCCCTTGAGTTAAAGACTATGTCAGATCTATCATACTACATATTTTTAAGTCTAGGGATTGAGTTGTCATTTTGGCAAACGTAGTAGTACAGAATGTCATATAATAAACAATACAATATAGTCCTAAAGTAAAATAAAGCTAAAATACTATAGGAGTATTTTACAATACTACAGAACCATACATCTAGACACTTTATGGATCTCTTATACCCAAATCCTTACATAGTCGACCTGACATTTCAATAATACCTAACCAATTGCTGTTATCGAAAACTTAATCTCAATGGCACAAGAATACCACCAATAAACATGAAATGATCGCCTACGTTATTTATGGTTGAACCGGTGAACAATCAATGTTGATCAATGTGTTTGACACACTACAATGGTCGAGAGCTTTAGAGATTGAAGAATCTTCTTAAAAACACGCTGCAGATACTTAATACCTTAGAATACAACTATCATAGACATATAGATTGCTTAAATCTTATGTTAATCTTATCAAAAGATAACCACCATACACATATTACAGACTGAGTAATGTCTAAGACTTAGATTGAGAGCCAAAGAAAGCAGAACAAAGATCTTTTGGATCTGGGAAATTCCAATCTTCATTAGAAGGTACTCGACTTGAACCTTCCTGAAGAATAGGAATAACCATATTTTCTATTATAGGATGTGAGCCTTCATCATTTATATGCCCAAGTAAATCAACATCTATAACAGAACCGGATGGCAAAGATTGCTGCTGTGCATGGGTCCTTGATGAAGTTTCCTCCATCTCCTCAGCCTTTCGTTTCCTGTAAACATCTCTAAAGACAGCTTGCCTAAATTTCTTTGTGATATCAGTCATCTTCGAACTGGAACCCTCAAATATTTCTTTTTTCTCATTTTCTATACCAAGTATTACGTCTGCTTCATTAGGAATATTATTCAATTCCTGTTACATAAATACCTTCAGTCAATACAATCTCATGGTACTAAACTTTTGAAAAAAAAAAATGCAAATTTTAACCTGAGTATTGTTAATAAGAGTTTCTAGACTCTTAAGCTGTCTTCGAGGCCATTTTGGTATGCCTAACTCCCTACAACATTTCTTCAACCGTGTTATTCCAACATTTAGTTCCCTTGCAGCTTGTTCAATGGTCTTGTCAAAATGCATGGATATTATTTCCTTAGTCAACGCACGCTCAAAACCACTTTTTCTACGAAGTTCAATGGTTCTTGGACTCAAAGAATCAAATCTGGTTGTACTATTGTCATTCTGAATCATTTGAGCATTATCCTGATTTGTTAAACCAAAGATAAACTCTGGTGCAATAACATTAGTATCTGCCGTCGGCAGTAACTGTTGATTTTCAGTTACGAACCCAGGGTTTTGAAATTCCTCTAGATTTATTTGAATCATTTGAAGCTGATTCTGATATTGAAAGCCACCCACAAACCCAGGATTCATTGAAGCAAACCCAATAGTGTCACCATGGATCAACTGCATTTGATCCTGATGTTGAAAGTTAGTTAAAGACCCCTGATTTGTTAAATTTACTCCACTATGCAGTAGGGACGCGTTCATGCTTAGATGATCATCAGTAAAATCATTTACGAATGAATCTGTGCATAACATATGTTAGATAATTAAGCAAAACAGACATAAAGCTTAACAAAATGACTTAACCTGGAGGTAAGTTTTGAGATGACTCATAAGCAAAGCCCAAAGATGAAGGCCCTGGATCTTCTGAAATAATACTCATTCTAGGAAAAACTTCAGGATCATTTTGAAGCTGATCTAGCGATAATATATTTGGAACACCTATACCTCACATAGTTTTAGAACAAAACACTAGAGAAAGAAATAAGAAAATAAAGAGAGTTTAGGATAATTACCAAACTCCAATAGAGATATCTGATTTAATAGGGAGGTACCCTCTTCCGTTAGGAAATTCCGCTCACTTTCTGACAAGTTTTCCATATGAGATATGTTTTCCATACCTCGATTGGAAATCTGAGATTTTATAAACTGGTAGTAAGAAAGAATGAGACTGAGATTGAAAAGATGTAGATATCAATGATGATACATACTCGTTTATATAAGCATCTTACAGCTGGAACTGAAAGGACAATCCGCGTCTTTATTATCAAAAATTCAACCATCTACAGTAGATGCGACCTTTCGACTACTCTAAGTGCCATTTTTTCAACATTCACTGTTTAATTCCGATAATGACAGAATAACAAATATTCAATCACCTACAGTAGATGCGACCTTTCCACTACCCTAATTGTCATTTTTATTATATTCACTGCTTAACTCCGATAAAGACAGGAAAACGAAAAGACTCTTTATAAAAAAAAAATGTATATAACCTAAAAGCGGAAATAATTCAAAGAACAGTTAATTAAATAATATTATAATCTAATCATAAATAATGAATTAGAACCTACTCACCTGGCGTATGTACAGCTCATGGTCCATCTGTATCTTGCATATTTTATTCCTCCTATGCGTATCAGCTATAAAATGACAATACATACATACATACATATATACATACATACATGCACACATACATATATACAGACACATACATACATACATACATACATACATACATACATACATACATATATACGTACATACATACATACATACACATACATACATACATACATACATACATACATACACATACATACATACA
This sequence comes from Cichorium intybus, assembly GCA_023525715.1. NCBI lineage: Eukaryota > Viridiplantae > Streptophyta > Magnoliopsida > Asterales > Asteraceae > Cichorium > Cichorium intybus. The sequence continues at coordinate 141,317,710 of CM042009.1, forward strand.
TACATACATACATACATACACACACACATATATACATGTATACGTACATACATACATACATATATACACATATACATACGTACATACATACGTATATACATACATACATACATACATACATACATACATACATACATACGTATATACATAAATACATACACATATACATACATACATAAATACATACATACATACATAAATACATACATACATACATACATACACACATACATACAAAATCAAAGCAACCGAAAACTAGGGAACACCAAGTATGGACTGAATTTACCTAGGAACATAAGAACCAGGTGAAATAGAAATACCGACATCTCTTCTTAAACACTTGAGAATCTATTCAAAGTACTAAATTTCGGGACGAAATTCTTTCTAACGGGTAGATAATGTGACAACTGTCAAATTAGGTCAACGAAAGTCAACTCAAGTCAACCGAAACGTATGATAGGTCAATATATTGAAATATAAATTTCATAACATATACAATGTATTATTTGATATTATAATACTATGTACGCAAATTCAAAACAATTATACGAACCAACGCTATTAAATTAGATATTTTTAAAATAAAAATTTAATTATTTTCACGTCGTGAATAGTAAATAGTGAACCGTGAATAGTGACAGTGAATAGTATCCGAATAGTAAATAGTGAACCGTGAATAGAGACAGTGAATAGTATCCGAATAGTGAATAGTGAATAGTGAACGGTAAATTACAAATTTTATATCGAAACATAGATAAAAATATGACGGTTCCAAATATATATTTATATTTGTACCAAACGTTATATATAAAAAGTTACGATATAAAAACGGTAAGAATGTAAAACTCTTCGGAATATTACAAATTTTATATCGAAACGTAGATAAAATTACGACGGTTCCAAATATATATTTATATTTTTACAAAACGATATACATAAAAAGTTATGATAGAAAAACATATAATTTAACTTGAAAGCGACATTTGATTATTATATATATATATATATATATATATATATATATATATATATATATATATATATATATATATTCACGGACGATTCAACCGACGCACCATTTCAATTATTATTATTTTTATAATATATATAGCGGGTCCCACTTCATTATTATCCAATTTTACATATTTTACCCTTAAAAATTCATATATTCATTTTGAACTATACGTATTTAAAACGTATTGTTAAGTTTAATAATATATTGTTTTATAAAACACAAAATATACCGATACAACGGTATCGTCGATACGAACAACCTGACGTCAAAATTTCATATTATGGATATCAGTTTTATATTTAATATTTTCTTTTTCTTTAAAAAGAAATTATATTTACATTTAAACCCTGTACTCTTATTAAACTTACAACTAATACCCTTTCGGTAATTCGTTAGAGATTTTTAGTTAAAAAGTTCATATTATTAAACTACGATTTTCGTAGATTATATTTTTATAAACAAAAATCGTTTATTTATTATAAAAACTATTAAATCTATTTAAAGAGTATTTTAAGGGTATGTTTTGTCATAAACAAATTCTAAAAGCTATAATTATCAAATCTATATATCTTGAGGGCCGCTATACGAAAATAAATCTACTATAAATATGAGCCTCATTTCTCTCATTTTACTCACACCACAGAATTTTGCTCTGTATATCACTAGATAGTATTGTTAGAATATTCTTCGATATATATAGATATATACGAAGAATGAGCGTTAGAAGTAGTTATTTCAGTTATAAATATAGTAAGTTCGAGTTAGGAAGAGGAAGAGTCGAGCGATCTAACAACAATCGACGATAAGATGCTAATCGACATTGAGGTGAGTTCATGCCCCTTCTTTTTACATTTATTCAAGTTTTTAAGGGGGAGAATACAAGTCATAATATTAAAATAATTATTTATACACTTTTGCAACAATAGTAAACAAAATACAAATTTGGTAAAATGTTATTATTATAACAATTCAATTATAATTCCAAAAATATAATATTGATTGATCTACTTACGAGAACGGTGTCTAGGCCGATCAATTGGGCTAGGTTGTTGGATTTCCGAAAGGCTTATATGCTGAAAGGGTCCTGCCTCCCCATTTAATCTTCTACCTGGTCGTTCTTTATTTGATAGTCATGAAGTATTATATTAGAATTAATAAAGAGTAAAACCAAATTATTACACTACTATTGTGGAAAATATCTTAAAAGATGTATAATCATCTAAATATGTTATTTCACATATATTCGTATATATATGCTTTTTACAACAGAATACTAAAAATAAACTATTATAGGAATAGTTTGTGGATACAAAGGTTACTAAGACGTTTTGAACAAGACAAATAATTATATAAAATATATAATTATTATACATTACTATATTGTGCAAATACAAGGGTTTCACATATACAAAGTTTACGTAAACAAGTTGATATACATACATTTTTGTGAGACGGGTCTTCACTAGTGCTTATTTAAGCATGATACAATAAGTCCTGCATTTATAACCAGAGTCTCGGTAAGAGAACGTGATAATTGTGTATAGATCTATACGGGATTGACAATCCCGCACCTGAACTGCTAGCTACAGTTAGACCGACGGGTCTGGGGTGACAAATGTCATAACATTCCGACGCCTGAAGAACGTCGCAGCAGGCCTACAAGGTCACAGTATGGTTATAGGACGTCTCACATGGGAAAATAATCAACTTATTAAAATGTTTACGTGGATAAATACATATTTCAAATAGTTTTATACTATAATACAACTTACGTTATACATTTTTAGTCTTTGGACCTTTTAAGACTACAACACATTTATAAGAAAATATTGGATTTTCTGGATTACGATACTACATTTTACAAGAAAATGGATTACTCATACAAGTTTTATAGAATTAAAACTACATTATAACAAATTACAAATATAAGTATGGTTTTACTTATACACACTGGTTTTATGGAAATTAAAACTACATTTTATAAAGATATAAATACAAGTACGATTACTTGTACATATGAGTTTTATGGAATTAAAACTACAATCCAGTAAGATACAAATAAAATACGATTTCACCTACGAAAAGGTTTTACAAAATTAGATCTACAACTAATCTACGAATAAACATGTATTCACATAGAAAATATCGGATTTTCTAGTTTCAAACACTATCTCTTTACAAGGAAAAACAACTATGAATCTTTTCATACAAAAATCTTATGAACTCACCAACGTAATGTTGACACTTTTTCAAACTACTTGTATTCTCAGGAAATTGATGAATCAGGTAACTAGAAGTTTTGACGATGGTTCATTATGGCATCATACTATGTATTTGATATTATATTGAAATTGTATTTGGAACATATTGTATTTTGAATCTTGTAACATTTACAATTATGTATATGATGGATGTGTTTGCTTTGATCACTATTGTACAAACGTTGTTATGATACTGTTCATAAAGTCATCCACCCTCAGACGATTCCGCCATCGTGGTTTGGGGGTGTGACAGATACTAACACTCAAAATATGTGATGTCCAAACGTCAGAATGAATAATCTCAAATGCATGACACACATCAGAATCAGAAGTACCAAAATGGAGTTTTGTATGTTTTCCAAATTGACAAGAAGAACAAAGTTTGATAGTTTTAGTGCTAATACAAAAGATGAACTTATTAGAGACTAAAAACTTGAAAATATGATAGCCAGGGTGACCCAATATTTGATGCCAAGCGGAGGGGCTCAAAGAGACATGAACTTGCGGATTTGAGGGAAGAACCAGGTAGAGAGTACTGTCATTGTCGCACCGAATTAGGGTCCGTTTTGTCTTGAAATCCTTCACAGTAAAGCCAAACTCATCAAATTCAATAGAACATTTATTGTTTTGGTGAATTTTCGAACAAGATAAGATTTTTGATACTTTTAGGAGTGATAAGGACATTATCAAGGTGGAGAGGGCGGTATGGATTTTGGATGGGAAAACAGGCATGTCTGGTCATAACTATATGTATGTGGGATCCATTACCAATTAAAATGGAAATTGGCCGAGTATTAGGAATAATTTTATTTAAAATACGAGAATTACCGTGGACATGATCAGTCACCCCAGTGTCCATATACCAGTCGTCCGTGGTTAGGTCATCAAGTGTCATGGTGGAAAAAGTTTCTAGAAGATTTGTAGCCTCAGTTTGACCCGGTGGAACCCATGGGGCTGTTTGGGCCGGTTGAAACCATCGGGCTGTTTGGGCCGGTTGAAAACATGGAGCTGGCTGGGCTTGAATAGTGGACGGATAAGAAGTTGGTGCGCCGACCATATATGCATATTCCTGTAGATGCGATGCAGCGTGACTTTGTGTGACCGGCTGATGCATATATGTGCGCTGGTGCTGTAGCAGTCGTTCAGTAAGAAGGAGTTGGGCCGAGGTGCAGCTGGGCTAGGTAATCGAGGAGCCTATGATTAAAACGGTGATGTGACGTATGTCCAGCCATATGGCTGAGCAGAGGCGACGCATCTGGCTGAATAAAGAGACCCGGCAGAAGAAAATTATGGCACAAGGGTGGGTTGCGGTGGTCCGGCTGCGGTGTACTGTTTCTGTGGGCGCCCGCACTGATGGGTTTGGGGCTGTCGGCGGTCTTGTCGGCGTCCCCTGTTCCAGTTTTGGTTATTTCGCCTGCTAGAAGTACCATTATTGCTGACATGAAGAATTGTTGAGGAAGAAGAGTTTTCACCTACGGTGCCCGAGTCGAACATCTGACATGCGTTGCTCTTCCATGAGAAGCATGTAACGAGTTTCAAGGAAGGTGGGAAGGGGAGTCCGGTACCTGATTATGTTTGCTATGAAGTCAAACTTTGCCGACAATCCATTTATGGTGTAGTTGGCGAGATCCTTGTTGGGACAGCCGAGTCAGGATCGAGGTTGGCGAGAAGATCGGCTAAAGACTTGATTTTGGTGCAATATGCAGTGACCGAAAGGTCACCCATAGTGATGTTGTGGAGTTCACTATCCAGTTGCATACTCTTGGCATCCTTGTTGTCGTAGAAGAGTGATTCGAGGGTGTTCCAAACTTGAGATGCATAGGCGTCCTTCTTGAGCACCATGAGAAGAAGCGAGGAAGAAATCGACCCGTAAATCCACAGTTTGACGATGGATCTATCTTCTTCCACTCGGAATCCGTCGATTTTGGGTGTGTGTCATCAATATGATTGATGACATCAAATCTGATGCAGTGGGTGGTGAAAAGCTCTTTCCAAGCATCGAAATTGAGATGCTCAAGATCAAGTACAAGCGGGACTAAGATTTGATGTTGGTCACACCAAATGCTTTGTGAGAATTCGTGGCGGTGGAGGAGGCCATTGCCGGCTAACAGAAGAGACGAATCGAGAAGGGCCGACGGATGTAAGAAGATCAGATGGGGAGGAAAAACTGTGAGGGAGATAGGTATAGAATTTAGGATAGTAAGTTAGGCTTTGATACCATATTAGAATGAGATAATTTCCATTGAAATCAAAGATTACGTATACAACAATTATATACACAATACAAATAAGGCTTGGGATATATACATTTAATTAAGCCCATATATGAAATGATACGAAAGTTAGCTAAATGTAATATACAAACAAAATATTGAAGTAATATGTTTATATAAAATGAAGTTACAATAATAAATAAATAAACAAATAAATGATTTAATATACAATAAATAAATTATATATTTAATATATTTGTTGTCATGTTTTTTGGCCATGTACATGTGCCATTGCCGAATTTATTTATTTGAATGACAAATCTATCATACTTCTACTCGTATACTAATCATCTACACCACCACCTATTCCCCTTAGTGGGGATTGAATCATCAACCTTATTTCATATTTATTTCAAGTTTAGAAAGACCAACACCAAGGTCGAGAATTAGCAAGATGTTTGGAAAACTTTGCAAGGCCGTTGTGTGCACCTACGATTTTGATAGTCGTTTTATATAAAAAGTCTTTAGATAATTTCTCCCTTACGTGTGTGTGTGTGTGTGTGTGTCTATATATATATATATATATATATATATATATATATATATATATATATATATATATATATATATATATATATATATATATATATATATATATATATATATATATATATATATATATATATATATGATCGGGTGAGGACTTCAATTTCGATGAAGACTGTGAGGACAAATCTGGACCTCTAATCTTAAAAAATTGGTAAATAAGATTCATTGTGAAAAAATTGACACATCTTAAAAGTTTGGGGGTTAGTTATCTAAAAATAAAAACTAGTGGGTGGATAAGACAAATTAAGAAGGGTAATGTAGTAATCTTATCGAGTACCCCACCCCATTGTGACACTTGTCACAATCTCGTTTGCTGAGTTTTTTTTATTTCACCAACTTTGTTTTTGGGCTATAACTTTTTTTCTTTGTAAAAAAATTCTGAAAAAACCAAAGTTCTTAAAATTTAATTCTCTACAAAACAAGCACCATCATGAAAAAATGAAAAAAAATATATTTTTTATTTTTTATTTTTATAAAAAATAAAAAAAATTCCAAAAATTGTGAAAAGTTAAGGGATCATTGTAGATATTATACTAGTAAATTTGCAAAAAGAATTTTTTGAAAAATTTTTTTTTTTTAAGTGTTCATTTTTAAATTTTTAGGTAAAAAACTCATCAAAATAACAAAAAAATATACATGACCCAAAAACATTAAGAACCAAAATATATTATATGATTCAAACTGTTATAAACTAATTATTTTATTAATAGAAAAAATAGACATGATCCAAACATACTAAAACCAAAATATGTTTTATGATCTAAAACTTATGATCTAAGATTCAAAATTCTTTATGATCCAAGATCCAAAACTCGTTATGATCCAAAACGAGTTAATAAAAACATACGAATTAAAAAAAAACCTGGAAAAAAACGAAAAAAGAAAAAAAAAACTAAAATAAAAACAAAAAAACTGAAAAAATCAAAAAATAAATAAAAATGAAAAAAAAAAACAGAAAAACAATATAAAATAATAATAATAATAACAAAAAAAATAAAAAACCCGGCTAAATTATGTTGTACGGACGTGAGTTACATGTGATTATATCCTCGAGTCCGTATTACGTTCCATGGACGAGCGCCGCATGCGATTACGTCAAATCCAATAATTACGTTTGATGTTATTGCCCTTAAGGAAATGAGTGGACGAGAATTGTCCTCACAGTCCTCACCGAAATTGAAGTCCTCACCGGATCCAGATATATATATATATATATATATATATATATATATATATATATATATATATATATATATATATATATATATATATATATATATATATATATATATATATATATATATATATATATATATATATATATATATATATATATAGGGGTGGGTTCAACATAGAACCATTTTTATGCATAGAACCATAGAACCATCTCCTTGACCGTTAGATCAAATTAGGATGATAAGGGTATGATGGGTAAATTACACTTATATGTTCATTGATGAACATATACCTATGTTCATTGATGAACATTGTCTTCAAAATCCCAGAATTTGTTCATAAATGAACATTCATAACATTGATTAAATATATGAACATACAAACATGTTCATAAATGAACATTCATCAAACCTAATTAATATCTATCAAAAAATATCTAAAACTTACCAAAAAATATCATAGAAGAACACATGTTCAGTGACGAACATCAGTAAATATTTAAACAAAAACACATGTGTTCATAAATGAACATATGTTCATCCATGAACATAATCTTTAAAATTTTCAGAAATTTGTCACTTTCATCAGATTTCTTTGGCTCTGAATCTTTGCTTCATGATCATGATGTATGTCCTAGATCTCTTGTACACGTATTTCTTCATGATTGAAAAACCTGTTAATACAACAATGTTTAGTAATTAACATTTAAGACAAATTACGATTGAAAATGTTTGTATGTTAGAAACAAAGCCAAATGTATGTTCATTCATGAACATGTGTTCATAAATGAACATATATTCAAAAATTTCGAGAAGTATTACAGCAACAATTAACATTATATTCATGAATGTCATTAATGAACATGGGGATGTTCATTACTGAACATTCGTTGGAGAAACAACGCCAAACATATAATTAGAAACAGAGCCAAATGTATGTTCATTCATGAACGTGTGTTCATAGATGAACATATATTCAACATTTACCAGAAGTATTACAGCAACAACTAACGTTATATTCATGAATGTTCATTATTGAACATGGGATGTTCATTACTGAACATTCGTTGGAGAAACAAACCTATTCATTAATTAAGACACAGAAATCAGAATAATTGGTTGAACACATGTTCATTCATGAACACATGTTCATGAATGAACACATGTTCATGAATGAACATATGTTCATCTATGAACATAGATTCTCACACAGGACCCAATGAGTAATTTTTTACAAACCACAAGGGTAGAATTTGTAGTTTACTGTTTACCCTTTACTTTATAAGGGCATAAACGCATAACACAAAAATGACATCAAACAAAACAAGTTATAAGTAATTGATCCACTTAAACTATATAAGTTCACAAATATTGAGTTAAGAAAGTTCTCCTGGTTTTCAATAAAGAAAAACTCAAATATATCTTTAAGAATAGGTTTTAAACCTATTGACTAAATGCACAAAAGGGTAGGAAAGAAACAAAAGAAAAGAGATTCATAACTTTAGAAACACACCTTTTTTTCTTAAATCTTGGAGAATCATATTCATGTCCTGCAATATAACAGACAAAAGTTTCACAAATAAAGCAATGATTTTATGTAATTCATAAGTGAGAATATGTTCAAACCATGAGATGGAAATCGTTCTCTTGAATCTCTGTCAAGAGAGTTTCTCCTAAGTGGAGTTCCATGTCTGCCTAATTTATCTCTTAAATCAGCATCTCGGTAGTCTTGTCTCCCTGCATAAGATAAAAATAATATTTCCAGTCAGTTGAAAAAGAGCATCTTTTTATTCCAAATAAGATAACCATGTGGGCCATAGTCAACAACAAATATTGAACCGAAATGCAAACAGTTAGATCAGTAGATGCACCTAGTAATGACTTAACGGTAAGAGTCCTATTTCTTTGAATTTCTCTATTAAGTCATTGTTCATACATTAAGTCTAAAAAAAATAAAGCTACATCTGCACCGTTATCTATAAAAAAAAGGAACCACAACAGAGGGGTTCTTTGATCCCTCGGGCAGGACAACCAGATTAACATTCTACTTATTAACAAAAGTAGTAAAAATGGACAAGTGTCTTAAAGATAAAATGTTTATAACATTAATAATCATGTACCTTGTGTTATTCTATTTACCACACTTTCAACGATAATACATCCAATAGTGAAGTTTACATAGCTCTTACAATCATTTGGCTCACAAAGAAAATCTTGAAGTGGTTGTCAAGAAAGTTGCATTCCAGCCTCCCAAGAAAGGGTATCGTGGCTCTATTTTCAATTCAGACTACATACATGAACATTCTAGTGCCAAGTATATACAAATTATCATTCTGTTGAAAATAAGAATGTGTAACAACCACCTTGATGTAACTGGTCCGTAAATGTGAAATTGACATATTGCCTATATTGTCACGGTAGCAGACACAGTGAACCCTTGGGGGTAATTTAGCAACAAGATGCTTGAATGAAGAGACACCACTAATAGATGGTCTAGACTCTAGACTAAAAGTCAAAACCTAATGAACAAAAAATCGAGATAACAGTAGAATTATGACATTCAAAGGGTTAGCATCTCGCATAATGAAGTCTTATTATCATAAAGCTTTATAGAAGTTGCACACCTGATATCCCTTTTCTAACCGTATGCTAGCCCTAATTGAAACATAATTGGTGTTAATTAAAAAATTAAAGCGCACATGCGTACCATTGAAGGAGGAAGAAGAAGTATTGTACCGACGGAGCTCAGCATCGCCATGGGCAAAGGAGCAGTTCTGACGATGGCACTGTCCCTTTCTATACAGTATGCATATCCTCGTTTTGAACAGCTTCTGTCCCACTGATTCGATTCGAGAACTAAATATATACTCAGAGATGAAGAGATATATGCTTATCAAACTCGTCCCGTTGACGCTATGAATGCCATACGGAGCAAAAGGAAAAGATGAACTAAAACAATCAATAAAACAAATTTAATTGAACAACACCTCCTTATCTTCAATCCAAATCTGCTCGTTTTCATCTCAATTTTCCGTTTCACAAGCGACCAATCAACTTGATTTGATCTGATTTTGTTTGATCGAAGAAAATATGGACCAGATGAAGACTGATCAGAGTCTACAAGAAATTGGTGTGAGGAGGTCGAGAACTAAGATCGTTTGCACTTTGGGACCGACTTCCAGATCTGTTGCTATGGTTGAGAAACTTGATTTGATCTGATTTCTTTGTGTAGTTATGCTCGATCCAGGAGGGAATTATGCCAATGATTGAATTGAAGTTCGTATGAATGGTTTTTGGTAAAATGACAAATCATCCCTCCGTGTTCAGATTATAAGATTTTTAATTATAAAAAAATTTTAATTACCATCTTTAATCATAGTTATTTATTATTTAATCTAATGGCTTAAATGGTGGTTCTATAGTTCTATGCAAAATTAGGGGTTTTATCTTGATCCTCTCCCTATATATATATATATATATATATATATATATATATATATATATATATATATATATATATATATATATATATATATATATATATATATATATATATATATATATATATATATATGTTAGGGTCGGTCCTAGGGAGTTCAAAGTGTATGACTGTATAGAGCCCGTGTCATTTAGAGGGCTCGCAAAAAATTATGTTAAATGTATTAGTCATAGAAAGTCTATCAGTATTTCATCACTAATGTGTCGCTAAATCAATTACTGACGGATTATTACAAAATATTTCCATTGCCAAAAAGGCAAGTGAAATGACCTATCTGTCGCTAATCCTTCATTAATTCCTTACAAAAGTTCATCGCTGATGTTATAGAATTCCGTCACTAATCCATCACAAGTTCCATCACTTAAAAAGTTTTATTGAGGACCATTTTTTAGTGTTCGTACTGGACCTTTAATAATCAACAAACCGACAATCATATATATATATATATATATATATATATATATATATATATATATATATATATATATATATATATATATATATATATATATGTATGTATGTATGTATGTATGTATGTATGTATGTATGTATGTATGTATATGTATGTATGTATGTATGTATGTATGTATGTATGTATGTATGTATGTATGTATATATATATATATATATATATATATATATATATATATATATATATATATATATATATATATATATATATATATATATAGACACACACACACGTATGTATAATAGAATAGCTTAGGCTGTGTTTTGGCGTGTATAAAGGCTGTGTTTGGCGCGCCACAACTAGCGTATAAACTAACGTTTTGTTCGAGCTTTTTTAGTTTGACATGTTTGGGAACCCAAAAACTAACTTATAAGCTGGCTAACAAGCTAGGTTTTTTAAACGCTACTAATAGTAACATTTTGAGTAGCGGTTTCAAAATGTTCCAATTTTACCCTCACAGTGGATATGCTTCCTTATAATATTGGATTAATTTCGTGCATGTCCTTTTATGTCATTTTACAGTTTCCAGCTAGTTTTATCAGTTAATTTTTTACCAAACGTCATTTATTATCAGCTAGTTTTTCAGCTCAGCTAATTTTTCAGCTAGTCGCTAGTTTTCTAGCTACCGCTAGTTTTTCAGCTATCAGCTAGTTTTTCAGTTAGTCTGCCAAACATAGCCAAAGTAGCTTGGAAGCTTGTTTTTCAATAAGCTACTTTCAAGTAGCTAATTGAAAAGCTAACTTATAAGCTAAAAGTTAGTTTTTTTGACTATTGCATCAAACAGAGCCTAAGTATATCGACATCAATATCATATAACTCACAAATGAAAACTTTCATGCAATCTAGTACATTTTTCAGGAAAAACATTTTTTTACATTTTTTATGAGAATAAAAGCATAAAAATATGAGTTCAATGTTATTTTTTGTTATTCTTAAAAAACAATGGAAAATTTTAAAAAAACCTTATACCAACTTTTCAAGCAATACTTAATGAAAGAGACTTGTAAATTTACAAGCTATTTAAAAAGTTTTTGTCAATTATTAAAAGTATCTCACACCTTACAAATTCTTGTTAAAATCATTTATATGCACCAACCTATACATAAAACGACAAAATTCTCCATTTAACAAGACATCATGGATTTCATAATTAAGTTGATAAATTTTTGTTATTATTGTAGAGTTATGGTAAGCTGAGATATGTTTAGCTATTTTTGGATTTTTAAGTTGGCGAAAAAGTTTAACAAAAACTTTAGTATTAATAGTTCAAGGTGTTTGCATTTATTATTTTCTAAGATGGGAGGAGTTGAATAATTATTAGTTGAACATTTGAGTTTGGAAAAAGGCTGGGTACAGCTTGCATGGAATCACACCAATGAATGGTTGTAATTCCCCCACACTTTAAAAAGTTAAAAGGCCGTACACATAGATGGTGACACACGTACCATCATTGTTGTGCCCTCAAGCCGCCGTAATTATTCCTCCACCAACCATGGGTCAATTCGTAAATTGACAATGAATTTACCTATTAATTTTTTTTTAACAACCATTGCTTTAGAACCAAAGAAGACTACCAAGGAGCTAGGCAGCTAGCAAGTTACAAGATACGTGAAGTAGAGGGAGGACTAAGCCATTTAGACGAACATAAATTAGGAAAACTAGATTGATGTTTGATCCAATTAAAAACATCACTCTTCACCCCATCCGTCGTATGAGCAGGAACACACTTCCTTTTGACGAAAATTGATGTATTCCTAGCCTTCAATATAAACCATGTCGCTGCATGATAAAGAGTCGGACACGATTTCTGATTATGCTTGAAAAACTAATGCAATTTAGACAAGAAACGATATCCACCGGGCATGACCGGGCCAAACTCCTGTCGTTGCTCCACGAATTGAACCACTTCCAAATCTCCACTGAAAACCCACAACCGAAGAAAAGATGATCAACATCTTCCTCTGTTGAGCTGCAAAACGTGCACAAAGGAGAATTCACAGAAATACCCATGGCGGCAAGATTACATTAACCTATTAAGTATGTATAATGTATGATATATATGGCTGTAAACGAACCGAACGTTCGGCGAACCGTTCGTAAATTGTTCGGCGGCAAGTTCGTTTATGTTCGTTTATTTAATATATGAACGAACATTAACACAAAATCTCGTTCGTTTAGTTAAACGAACGAACATGAACAATGGTCTCGTTCGTTTAATTATGTTTGTGAACGTTCGTTTATGCTGTTTGTTTATGTTTGTTCACTTAAGTTTCTTTTATATTCATATATGTTCAATTGTATTTGATTACATTAGAATATTATGTGTTTTTTAATGTTATATATGTTTAATTGTGTTTATTTTTCTCTGTCGTTTATATTTGTTCGTTTAGTATGTTCACGAACATAAACAAACGAACATGAACAAGATAATTTGTTAAACAAACGAACATGTACAAGATAATTTGTTAGACAAACGAACATGAACAAGAAAACTCGTTCGTTTATCTGTTCGTGTTCGTTTGTTTGTTCGACTAACTTAAACGAACGAACATGAACAAACCCTCGTTCGTGTTCGTTCGGTTCGTTTATAGCACTAATGCTATATGTAATCTTTTTTTTTTTTTTGAAATGATAACTTTAAATAAGATGTTCGTTTGAGGGTTGACCCCCAAACATATATGTTTTATCATAGGATGTTTTTAAGCACATCCTTTTTTAAAAGTGGGTTTCTTCGTGCAACCCAAATTACTTGGTGCACCCATATTTTCTATTTATTTGTTGTTTTTATTCTTGTGGATATTTGGTCTATGACTTGTTGTGTAGCTCCTGTATATATATTGTTTTTTATTATTCGTTTGAGGGTGAGAGAGATCACATGGTATTTAGAAAGTAGTAGAGCTTTGATGGATTCATGTAGTTAAGCAACCTTTGCATATGCGCATACCCATTTGTACTACTCCCTCATTTATACAATAACTATGATTACTTGATATATTGTTCTTAAGTGTTTATGATCGTTCTTATTCAACACATATGTGAAATCTGGGTCCTAACATTTCAAGATACATATGCGAAATTTGGGTCCTAACATTGGTATCAGAGTCGTACATTTAAGATTCAATTGATTATTTCAAGGTACGATATCCGATTTGGTAACCTTATCAATATGATATTCACATGTTCAATCTTATCGGTATGGTTATTTCAAGGTACGATATATGGTTCAATCGATTACGTCACTGTTCAATATGTATATTCACATGTTCGTTGTTTTTAGATCCAATTCAGTATGGTTATCAGTTTTTGAAATAAAATTTATTCCTGATTTTCAATGACTACATCTTCTGGATTCATATCTATTTCACCATTCTTATCATTGTTTTGTATTTGTCTCAATAATCTGGATATGGAAATTAAACATCAATAAAGGTTTATGTTCTTCAGTTTTTCCATCATTTTGTACTCCAAATTGGATTCGATTTCAACTTCTTGCAATTAATCTTTTTGGAAATCAACCTGTTACTGATTCTGTAATATCCATTTGATTTCCTAATTTTTCAATTCTGATTTCTTTTAATGTCAATGACCTAATGTACGATGAACAAATATATAAATGATAAAGTTATTTTCATACATCAGTTCTAGATTTAATTATTACACGGTTATGATTCGACAGAATCCCAAATAATATTCTTATGTAACACAATTTTTGCGATGAACACAAACTTTGATTCCGTTTCACCTTCCCTAACAAAAATAATATTTATTGAAAAGGGGTTTATCGAGAATAATGACACAAACACCAATCACTAATAACTTCCATTACCTGGTAATGGATCTCCAATTGTTTTGAAACTGAAAAAAAGTTGATTGACGAAGATGATAATTTTCTACGACCAATACGACGTTGAAAGATGTTCTTGCCATAGACGATAAAAATGTTGACATAAATACCTTTGATCTTCATTTATACCTATAAATTTCGGTGAAGAAGGTTAATTGGCGAAGATTACAGAAGATGAAGAAGGAGATAAATTGGCAGGATTATAGACGATAAAAATGTTGACATAAATACCTTTGATCTTCATTTATACCTATAAATTTCGGTGAAGAAGGTTTATTAGGGGGGTTTCGAAATTCGAAAGTTATAAAATTAATTAAATTAAACATGCAAATAAACTAAAGGATATAAATGCACAATGAAATAGAGTTCCGATTCCGTTTTCACATATTTGATAAGGATTATCAATCCAAGGCTAGAAGTTATATTCGTTTCATCTAAGATGTTTTTAAAAGCATTAACAAGCTCTAACACTTTTAGTTCACAAAGTTATTTAATCAAAACAAGATCTTTGAATTAAACCTATTTTTCTTAACATAATCCAAATAAGCTCTTGGATTACATTAGAGAAATGCATTAGGATTTAAGTGAACAACCAATCAACGTTTAATACTTCTCATAAGCTCGGAAACGTGAAAACGTGTTATTCGAGTTACATCCAAATAATCCTTAACAAAATATCAATTCGGGTGTTGTTACAACATCTATTCATAAAAAAATTACGGATTTCATAAATATAATAACAATCATAATACAAACATCAATTCAAGTGGCCAACAGGAATCAACATAAGAATCAATTGAACATTAAACACAAAACTTGAACAACTAGATGAAAAACATAAATATACTTCTAGCTAAATGATTAAAAACACCAAATCACATGTTTGACAGAATCGGAAAAGGTATAGATCTAGCCACACATGAGTGGACTAAGATCTCTACAATATAAACGATAAAAAGTAGTCTAAATGCACTTACAAACAATGTTCAAACCATAAATTGATGTTTTCCAAATGTTTATAATGGTAGGAGTCTCCCAATTTTCGTCCTTCTTTGTCTAGAATGAATAATGCTTCAAAAACCACCCCTAAAAGCCTTAAAACCGTGGAGAAAACTACCAAAAAGGTAGTTCTGGGTCCTGACACGACCCGGGTTTTATAACCCGACCTGGGTTTTAGTTTTTCGTGTAAAACATTTGCGAAATGGCGTGGAACCCGGCCCGTGTTGTAGAACACGACCCAGGTTGGTCATCAGTCTTCGTTTCTTCATTTCTTTCATTCTTTCATCCATTCCAATGCTTCCAAATCCGCTTCCAACGCTCAATCATCGCTCCAAATATTCTTTTAAGCGCTCCAAGCCATCCATGTTTCGTTCCAATCTCCACGTTCCACCTTCCAAATCTCTAATCCGCTCCAAACGTTCATCTCCACCTGAAATTCAACACAAATATATAAATTGGCAGTGAAGGCATTGAAGAAAACGGGACTATAGTGATGTCGATGATTTTGATGAAGATGAATGACGACGAACGAAGGCTTCACGATTATCTTGAATGTTTAAGGTTGTTATATGGTTGAAATGGATAAGCATGCAGTGGTCTAGACATGGCTTCATGAAGCTAGGCTTCACTACTGAAAGCAGCCTAGTGAATACAGTTGCTGAGTTATTACTCGGTACAAACAGATGAAATTTTTAATATTGAAGATATTGAGCTAGTGTTTGTTGGATGTTGCTCATATCTTTCATTACCGAATTGGTTTGGTACTTTCTCATGTCCTTCGACAGACATTCCTACCTTCGACACTTCGGTACACTAATCACTCTTATGATTTGGTGACTCTTTATAGTCCATATTTCTATTGAAGTATACTTTTTTATCGAAGCCTTCTGAAGCCTCCGATTGTACATATTCTGGTATTTTGTACATATATATTCTTTTTTCGATGCTTGATCAAAGGTGGACATGGTCTTTACACAACTGTATTTTACTCATTGTAAATTGAGCACTATCATTGTATCATTTCACCATTAATCATTTTGATACAAGTCATTAGTGATTTATTCCACATTTCGAGGGGGAGTTTATCATTTTTTATCAGTTCGAGCACATTCTGATGCCCACTTCATGATTTTATGATCTTGTTTTGATCATAAAAAGGGGGAGATTTGAGTATGCCCATTTTAAAGAAGAATGTGACACTTCAAAATGATGATTTTAAGTGATGCTCGGGAGAGATTTGTTGAAGTTAGATGTATTACTTTTGGTTTCTTGTTGCACCTGATATTGCTCCAAGTAGTATTGTGCTTTGATTGATTCAACTTTGTCTATCTTGATTGAGTTTGAGTGAAAATCAAGATTTTGGATTATTAAACGACATTTTTGGGTGCTTAGAATTTTTACGAATGTTCTTCATGTATATTTTTGAAGACCAATGTGACCTTGGGGGAGTTCTTCATGTTTATGATGTGATTCAGGTTTTGATTATGAAGTTGGTCTTTTTGGCGGGTTTGATCCTGAAGCATATTTTCGGGGTTGTTTTTTGTTGCTCAAGGATGAGATTTCCTTTGGAGCACAACTTCGTATTGTTACAATCCTAGAACCCAGTTTGAAAACTACCGAAGATTTGGGTCTTGTTGATCGCTTCTATATTTCATGTCACGATTGGTGTTCGAATTCACTAGTTGCTCATTTTGGTACTTGGAGCAGCGTCATTCATTCCATGCTTTGAAAGGTGGATTGTTGGGTGTAAAGCTCTCTATGAGAGGATGAGTTAAGGGCTTATAAGGCCCACTATCACTTGTGGATATTAGGCCTATAACTTGTTGTGTAGCTCCCCTGTATATTGTCTTTTATTATTCATTTTAGGGTGAGAGAGTTCATATTGTATTGTGATTAGTGTTTAGAGAGTAGTAGAGCTTTGATTGATTCTTGTAATTGAGCAAGCTTTCCATATGCTCCTATGCTTTTGTACAATTGTACTACTATCTCATTTATACAATAATTGTGCTTATTCAATATATTGTTCTTGAGTGTTTATAGTTGTTTTTATTTTGCACATACGCTAAATCCGAGTCCCAACATGACGTCGTTCAACAATATCACCGTAAATTTACCGACGTCGTTCTAATGCTTTACAGGGATTATATCTTCTGAGTTTTTCTCTTCAACGACTTCGTTCTCGTCATTGGAGAAGTTACTTTTTGCCAACAATTATTTACTTGTACAAAAGGTAAGAGAGACTTGAATAACATGTAAATATTAAGTTTAAACTCCTAAAATACCAAAAAAAAAATATATATATTAGAAACGATTCACATCAAAATTAAATAGTTCGTAAAAACTAGATTAATATTCTCCTTTATATTATATCAATAATATACGAACAAATTAGTCGCACTCGTTTTCCCTTTTCGTATAAAATATGATTAGTAGAAGTGGTCGAAACATAATGTGGTGATTGTGGTCTAAGATAGATAACTTCTATGATTTTATGTGGGCCTAAAGCTTAACCCAACTAGCTTTTTTCCTTTGAAAATATAGTATACCCTTTTGAAGTATTTTTGTTACAAGATGAGATAGATAAATTTTTTATAATTAGTGTTATTATTAATCACGGTTAATCACATTAAATTATCACTAGGGAAATCCTTACTCAGTTTGAATTTGTACATAGGTAATTTCAAACTACATAAAATATTTTTTTTTTGAAAGGCAGGCCACGGCAAACAATTGACCATTGTGATAATTGGTTATGTAGAGTCATACCTTGAAATTTATTTTTGTAATACTTTGGGTGTGAAAGTACAAAATTTACTAAATGCAATGCATTGATCTATACTTTTTCTTTCTTTTTGCTTTAAATAGTGAATATTTTATTAATGATCTTGAAAGATTTGGCTAGTTTGTAAAGTACAACTATATTATTTGGAATGTTGCATCTCTATACTCATTGCTTCATACTTTTTTGATTTTTTTTTAAAACTGAAAGTCCCACCAATATTTAAGCAAGTAAGATTCGAACCCGAACTTTTCCATTTTGAAGAATTCTTATCAAAAGCGATCCCTATTTATTATTATTATTATTAGTTTAACTTTCTAAGCCATCATGAATATAGTATAAATGATATAGAGCCTATTTTTGTTGGATTTCTTAAATCAGGTGGGCTTTTATTTTAAGAATATTTTGCATTTAATGGGCTACTAAAGATGCGCATATAATGGGTCGTGAGATCCCAAATTCCCAATATACCATGGTGCGAACTGCGAAGTGCCAACCATAATTCCAAACGTGAGATCTCATATCTTAAATGAGGTGGGCTATCATAGAAACCATAATTCCAAACGTCTATAAGATAGCGTCTGGAACACGGACTAGACAGGACTGAACAAAATTGAACTGGACTGAACAGAACAGGACGCACTAAAACATATTATGTCTCTAACGTTTGGTATGACTGGTACACAACATAACAAGACATTAAAATTACTAAATCGTCCTCAAAAGTTATATGATAATATATATATATATATATATATATATATATATATATATATATATATATTTATATATATATATATATATATATATATATATATATATATATATATATATATATATATATATATATATATATATATATATATATATATATATATATACACACATCCACCGCCTTTGTACTTTCTTCATTAGACGACTTCCTTGACCTTCAAGTTCAACCACCGCCTTAAACAATTGAATCCCCAATTGTAATATTACATTCTACGATCAAAATTGTAATCTTTGGGTTTCAACTTTATTAACGCAAAAGACATATAATTCATCCCTCTCACTTTCAACAGTGGTTAATTACTTTAAATTTCAAGCAGAACAATTGAAATCACAAACCATGACATATTACAAAAGCAAAAACTAGGTTCGATAGTCTGAAAATTTTGAGAAAGAACCATTAATTTAAAAGAAAATGATGAGATATTTACGCAAATGCATCCCTCCGAATTGTCTTTTTCGGTTTCCACCGATCCGTTCTAACTTGGTGTAAATTAATTCTAAAATATATGTGAGATTGACCACAATCGTTCTATCATCCTTTTGAATTATATCAATGTATAATGTAAACTTATGATGTATTAACTTCGAATTGATCGGCAAATTGTGTTCTTGTGAATTGTTGATGGGTACGTTCAACAATAGAATTGATGGATGCGAAAAGGGTATTTTTGTCAACATTAGGCGTGTTCTACTTTGTTCCATCCTTTTGGGTGGGACTAAAATTCTATTAACTTGTCCCATGACTTGGTCAATAACTTCTTTTAGTTCTGTTCCATTCGCACCAAACACTTTTCGAAAAATCTTGTTCCGTTCTGTCCAGTTCCGTTCCACCCACCAAACGCTACCTAATAGACTTGTAATGATCCCAATATGAATATACCATGGTGCGAAGTGCCAACCATTCAATTTTTGATCCCATCATCAAAACTTGATGATTGAAAGTGCTACTGGTTGAGAATGATTGTAATACTTATATCGTTCATCCTTGAAAATTCAGCATCAAGAAGATAATAATGCGATTTAAGTATTAGACTAAACGAAGTGGGAATGGAAATATCAACGGTACCTCATGTGGCAACCAATGTTGTTGAGAAACACCGCCCTGCAAGGGAGGCATGTGTTGAGCAACATTAATCAACGACAAGTTCTTTTGGTTTTCTTTTTCCTCCATTTATCACTCAACTATATATATATATATATATATATATATATATATATATATATATATATATATATATATATATATATATATATATATATATATATAATCTAAAATGAATCAAATAGTTGACAAAGTGTCCAACAACTTTAATTAAATGATTATATTGTATTCAAATAACTTAAATTCTTATTTTATTTGTATTTAACAACTTATGAATTTAAATTTGCTTTATAAAACATGCATTTAAGCATTTATAAAGGTTATGGCTAATTTTGATAGATATGCTAAAGTTTTAAAAATTAAACTTATTCCTAAATAACCAAATTAAATATATGATCAACCATATAATTGATAAAATCCATAGGGTGCACGGTATAATCGAAAGATGGTGAGGGTTCGGGAGATAAGTGCCCAAGGTACCTCCGGCACCGCTGTCTCGCGGAGGCACGTTCGCCATAGATAGGCCCTATCGGGTTCGCTTACGGTTTGGTGAATCCGGGTGAACCCACACCCTTTTTAAAAAAAATTAAAATTAAACCCTTTATTACTCATATAAATACCTGCTATCATACTTCAAAAATCACACCTTTCCGTCTTTCTTTCTCTACACATTCACTCTTTTTTGCCCATTCCCAAAAAAACCACACATTTATTATCCCAATTTCAATTTAATTTTAAGTTGAAATGAGTTCTTCTGATTCTTCCGATACGTATGTTCGCAGTAGAATACTGAATGAACCTAGTCGGTGCTTATCGTCATCCTCTGATTCATCAAACGATGTCGATACGCTCGAGACCGGTGCTGAAGGTGCATTTCTTTTGTTCCACGATACTGCAAGTTCTAGCACTCCTCGTTCTAGAATTTATCTCCACAAAGATCGAGATCGTTCAATATTCCTTTGTCCCCAATTCAAAGTCTGGGGATGCTAATTTCAAAAATAGGTTTCGGATGAGTAGAAGACTGTTTGTGCGGATTGTTGAAGACTTGGAAATGAATTTTCCATATTTTCACACATTTTATAATGCTCGTGGAGTAAAAGGTTTCACTGGATTGCAGAAATGTACATCGGCAATCCGCCAATTGGTGGGCGAGAGCACCCCCGATTCACTTGATAAGTACTTGAATATGTCAGAACGAACATCTCGTGAAAGCCTCTACAGCTTTTTTTAGTGTTGTTCAGTTATATGGTGCAGAATACATGCGTAGACTAACATCCAGCGACATTCAACTGTTGTACACTGCACACGAAGCCAAACATGGATTTCCTAGTATGTTGGGTAACATTGATTGTAAACATTGGGATTGGTAAAGTTGTCCAACGTATTTGCGAGGCCAGTACATGAGAGGTGATCACATGTATCCTACAATTATACTTGAAGTAGTAGAGTCACAAGATTTGTGGAAATGACATTCATATTTTGGTGTCGCCGAGGGTAACAATGATCTAAATGTTTTGTACCAATCACCACTATTCAATGATATCATTCTTGGCACAACACCAACATGTTCATTTGTTTTGAACGGGGAACAATACAAGCATGGGTACTATCTTGGTGATGGGATAGACCCTAACTGGGCAACCTTTGTGAAATCATTTTCACACCCAGTTACCCCAAAAGAGAAGCGTTTCAAAGTGGCCCAAGAAGCGGCAATAAAGGACGTTGAACGAGCGTTTGGCGTACTAAAAGCAAGATGGGCTATTATCAGACAGCCTGCACGGTCCACCGAACTCGATCGATGTAAATATATCATGTATGCTTGCCTTATATTACACAAGATGATCCTCCAGGATAAAGGTAAGGCTATATGTCCAGTACATGTTCCAGATCTCCCAACTGAAGTAGAAATTAACGATGATATGATTCTCGAATTACACAACGAAGGAATTCACTAAAGCCTTCATTCGGATCTTGTGGACCACATCGAACATACCTACATAGCTACCTTGGATCGCTAGTTTTTTTAACGTATTCAGGTTTTAATATTCCGTAGTTAGGATTTAATTTCTAGTATTTAGTTTTTTTATTTATTTTTGTAATAGTGTGCGTTTTTAATTTAATGTTATTTGTGATTTTTAGTTAATTATTCCTTTTTAATATTTTTTGAAATATTAAGTTAAATGTTATATTAATTTTTTTAATTAATAAATGAATTTAAAAATCGAAAAGATGATGTGACATTGTGGGTTCGAAGGATTCAGAGGGAACTGCTTCTATGGGTGAAAGATGGAAGTGAGAGGAGAGAGAAAAGCTGATGTGGCGAGTGGGTTGAGAGGGTTGAGAGGGAACTACTTCCCCCACCCTTATCTTAATTGATTACCAATTAAAAATAACTTTAATGCAATGTGATGGTTTTATGTAATTTTCTATTTTTATTTAATGAAATCTTATGTTTAAAATTATATTTAAAATTATATTTTTATTTAAATTAATGGAATTATTTGTTTAAAAAAAATACAATGTTGGAGGTGCCATTCCTTGATGAAAACGCAGATTGACAACATTGGGGGTCGTCGATTTGTAATCAATGTCTTCCACATTTGGGAGACAGCACTCCTCTTAGCCTTACACATGGTTTCTGAATGATGTGATACCAGTAGTGGTCATTCAATTCTATGAGTTAACATAACATTTTTCATATACATATTTACACATAAATACATATTTCCCCATTTCAGATTTTCTATTTTATGTTATATAACACCAACAAAATAAGTTTTGAGGTTTTGACATTAAGAAATACCATTTACTTATTATAAATATTGTGATAATGTTAATAGGGTGTAAAAATGACGGTGTACATAATATAAGACGAAGCCCTTTAAAGTACATCATCTTAAACCGTAAAACATATGGAAGTTGAAGGATAATTATGTTTTTTTGTCTAATAGGAGGAACCAAAGTATAAGACTTTTAGTAATAACACCTAAAATTTTATTAAAATATATAAAAGGAAATATCACCCTTTAGCTTACTTTTATGTGAAAGTAAACAAGGAGAGAGAGAGAGAGAGAGAGAGAGAGAGAGAGAGAGAGAGAGAGAGAGAGAGAGAGAGAGAGAGAGAGAGAGAGAGAGAGAGAGAGAGAGAGAGAGAGAGAGAGAGAGAGAGAGAGAGAGAGAGTAGAATAAAAGAAAAATAATTCTTTAATGATTTTTGCAGTATATTGTGAATCCGATAGATGTAAGATTTTTTATTAAATTCTTTGGTTTTCATGAGGGTTTGGAAATCTTGGGAGAAATATAAGCGTGGAGGAACCTGTGATACAAGTAAATAGAGAAAGAGTTGGGCGGGTTCGCACTAATGCTGAAGCAACCTTCCTGAACACACCTCATCTTGGAACTGGGGGCTCACCGGTACTGGCCATATATATTGACGACTTGAAACAACTCTGTGCACTCTAAAATTTCAGTGAATTGCGATTTGATTGATGGAACTTTGGTGTGTATTGTGTTAAGAACAATGAAATTTGTATTTCTTAAGCCATAATCATTGTAATAGAATACAAGACATAACATATTGACATTGATCGAAAAAATGTGCAAAGGGCACTAAAATCACAAAATATGATTGTTGATGAAGATCACTAGCATCTTGCGAACTTCTTCACCCGTATATTTGTATGCTGACGTGGGATGACCTATGACAGATGTCTGACCAAAAATGATATTTGACCACCCTCTAGTTCCCACTTATTATGTTATATTTTCTTGTATATTTATGGCATATTTAAAATATGTATTCGTCTAGAGCGTATGTATTAGACGTATAGCCATAATTTAATTTGTTTTTAACATATTTTACAATAAGATGATATTTAAATATGTTGTTAACAAGACTAGGTACATTTTGTTTATCAAAGAATAATATTAAGGAATAAGATAGAAAGCATGAAGGGAGTGATAGAGAATCTCAAATTGAGAATAGGAATACTAGAGGAAGGACAAGATCACCCTAGAAGAAACAATTATGTATTGTTAAAACAACGAAATATTTTTGTGAAATAGCGAAGAGATTATATGCCCATATCACTCGTATTTATCATTCATCTTAGGTGTCTAGGGAGCAACATAAAATTTTTTAGAATTGAATCCATTTATCCATAGCACATCCAAAGACCAATCTACCATCAAAATAGAGAAAACCTCGTCAACACCCAATTCCATCAATAGATTCAATGGTTCACTAAGGTCCTTGCCATTATTAAGTGAATGGAATCACAAGGAAACCATCAAGAGATGACATTTTTCATCCAAACATCCATAGGAACCAAAAATACAATAAGCTTAACCTAATACGCATCTATCTTTATGAATCTAGGGTTTATAATACCTATTTCCTTTAGAATAATGAATCTAAGTCATCCATGGATTGGATGTAGACCACAACCAGCTCAAGAATATGAAACAAATTATTGGATTCATAGGAAACTCCTCCTCCGAATCAGAATTTCAGGTTGGAACGAAAACCCCCAACTCAAGATAAGATTTCAATGTTAAAATGCATAGTTTATACCTTAAATTGGTGGGGAAGCGTCAATAACGTGCTCAAACTTAAAACCCTAACATCAAATCATTCACAGTTACTAGAAAATTGCCAAATGTTTTTCTCCTCTCCTTAAAAAACGTTCCATCTCAAGAAGGGGGGGGGGGGGGGGGGGGGGGAATCCGCAACTTAATCATCTCACCTTTCTAGGGTTTGCAAAAATGGCCCCTAAAGTCCAATTTCTTCAACTTCTAGCACATGTTGCCTAGTGTTTTAATGAAAGTCTCCAATTTTAGACTTTTTCCCCTAAATAAAATACATTTTTATTTAGGTCATTGACTAGGTCCAACCTTAATCCATAATTTATTCATTTGGCAAGAATGGTATTTGTCGCTAAAATTTCTACAACTATGTACTTTTATTGCTTAAAAGAAATGCCTAGCACAATCCAACTTTCCACTTCAAACCTCAGTAATATTTCTCAAAATTGAAGTCCTCGACAAGTCAAAGGTACATATGTTAAGTTTGATAAAATTGACAATTTTAGTCCCTACATCTTAATATGACATTTTAATATTTTCATTGATCCTTAGAACTTTTCTTTGGCTATTTGAATTATATCTTTTTGTCATAATATAGAATATTAAAAATTTTACCCTTTATTTAATTATTTCTCCAAAAATGAAAATTCGTTTTATTGGTGACCGAAAACACGGATGTTACATTTAGGCCACTACTTCTCGAAGTGGGGGGGGGTCCCACCCTAGTAGTACCTCTCATCCCGTTTAAGGGACTCGTTGGTCTAGACCCTTAATACCCAAACTCTTATACATACGCATTACATGTATGTATGATCACCATTTTCTTTTATACACACCATCATACATAAAGTGTTATGACCTGCATTTCAACTACTAAAATACCGTGTCTAATAAAATAGATATTAACCTTAAGTAAAATTATACTGGCCAAATAAATATGTTATACATTCAAATACAATACACATGCTTTATTTCAAATTACTTCTTTTCATAAAACTTTTACGGTAACAATACATCCACCAGTCATATATTCCAAACGGGGAATAATCAACATATACTCCCCTCAATAATTAGGTTTACTAACAATAGCTCTTTCCAAGCTCCTGGTCTTTTGTTGGTTGTATCCCTTTTAAAAATAAACAACCAAACAGTATTAATATCGTATCCAACTAATAAAACCTAGTAATCTAATTTTATTCTAATGAGACCTTTAATATATATTTATAGTGTCATTTCAATGTAGGTAATATTTTCAATGTTTCCTGAAACACTTTTTGCTATGAAATTTTCTAGCTAGGATTTATATGGAAATTAACATTTCCACCAAATTATATATATATATATATATATATATATATATATATATATATATATATATATATATATATATATATATATATAATATATATATATATATATATATATATATATATATATATATATATATATATATATCATTATTATATACAACTAGTTGCAACTTCGTGCTACGCACGTGCGGCTTGGGATGTCCTAAAACTTTTTTTTATTCACGAAACGATTCAAGATCATCTAATTCGATATTTCTGTTTCCTAAACACCAATCCTGTACCTCAATGAGAATCTCAAAGTCTTGAATTTGTTGCTTAAACATGGCGTTTCGTCCTATTGAATAGAAATAATCGATCAATTTGAGTTTTATGCGGAATTAATAAGAAATTATAAAAAAGGATCAAGGGATATAGAACACATACTTTTCATGTTCGCAAGGACTTGATGAAATGAAGAGAAGGTTTCTTTGTGTTCCTGTGCGTAATCAAGGACTTAAATTGGGCTAAATTGTTCCGCTTCTTCTTCATTAATGATTTGATTCTGTATCACAGTTCACAAATGATCATTCATTACATTGAAACTATCAAAAGCAAGGACTGAAATTGGGCTAAATTGTTCCGCTTCTTCTTCATTAATGCTTCGAATTGTAGCAAATCATCAGAAACAACAGGCATGATTGGGATTTTCATAATTTTTTTTCTAATTCCATTGAGAACATTAATCAAAGTCATTGATTCTCTCTAAAAACTCCACACAGAGGGTTAAAATGGCCATTTACCATGGGAGCTTAAAGGCGTCTTTCCACCATCCATTTTTTGAACAATTGCCAAACAATCTTGTCAATTTGGAATATTTTTTCATAAAATTTTGGCCTTATTGCCAAATCTGGATACCAACATTCTTCCATCAATCTATAAAACAAAAAATAAAGAATAAAAATACTAAGAAATCCCGTAAAGTTGCACGATGTGTACATTAATTTTCTTTTAGACCTAATTTGGTTAGAATAACTTAACGGGTTATGACCAAAAAAACTGGCTTAAAAATGATTTGGAATGTAAGGGCAAAATGTTCATTTACCATGCGGTAAAGTTTCATCTTTTTTTCCTAATTTACGCAACAATATTTTTTTTTACGAAATATGCAACAATGTACTTTCTTCTTGGTGCCATGAAGACAATGTACTTTATTTCTCATCAATAATAGCAACGTACTTATATTCTTTTACCAATAATAGCAATATATAACATGGAACTTGTCAAATGCTTAAAAGTTTCAATTTATATATTGTTATTATCAATAAGGATATGTGAGTACATTGCTATTGTGTATGCCTCAATTCATATTTTTTTTTATCATTATGCCATTTTGGTCCATTTTTGACAGTTTTGTTTTTTTACCAAATTCGTCAATTTGACCATTTTTGTTTCATTTTTAATTATGAAATTCATTAAAAACTTCTCAAGTGTAAAGAAATCTGACTTTATGCTCTCATAACAGAATATTTGGTCATTTTGACCATTTTGGTCAATTTTGATACATTTGACCAAATTTGTCAATTTGACCATTTTAGTCTTAATTTATGAGCTTCATTCATTTCCTTTTTCTCTTCAAATCAATTTGATAACATAAACAATAAAAACCCAAGAAGAATTTTAAATTTTAAGTAAAATTAAAGAAAACTTATAATTTATAAATATAAGACACAATTGTTCCCCAGGTTCTTCCTGAAATACAAGACACAATTGGAACCAAAAATAAATAAATAAATAATAATAATAATAATAATAATAATAATAATAATAATAATAATAATAATAATAATAATAATAAAGATTGGTGGCTTATACATTTTAAATCCGCGGTCATGAACTAACCATTAATGGGCCGGGGCGAATTATAGTGTACCCAAGGCCTGATCTTCTTAGGGAATCCTCTCCACATGTATAAAGTTACTGTCATACACCATTAATCCTCCACCAGAGGTCGAAGCATCCTACAACACTAACGTCATGAGATTAGAAATTTTAGAATCAGAAGAGAATTAACTGAATAAAATGCGATACAGAATGTACCAACATATCATTAGTTAATTCCTCAAAGGCATGAATTGATTTAGCTTCCTTCCTGTCTCATACACAAACAAACAACAGCCCTAAACTTTAGCACATATGTTGAAAATCGTAAAGTAAATTACTAAAACCAACCTCATTTCTGCCCATATATAAATATGAGCAAAATTCAGATAAATATTATGGTAAATATCCTAAAGTTGGGAGGCGAACTCCAGCATTGTGTGACTGAATTTCATGCCATCACTTTCACATTCTGCAAATGCATCAAGGAACAATGCATCACCAAGTTGAAAACAATACAGAAAAGGGTTAAATGCGAGAAATAGCAACGTATAATATCCGGATAGATTTTCCGAAGTATAATATGCTAATAAGAACAAAACCAAAAATATAACACCACAATTGAGTAGATTTTTCAAAGTACAATTCCTTGATAAGAAATAAACTGGAAGTACAACGTCGTCATAAAAGCAGATGAAAGTAGGTTGTTATAATTACAAATAAAAGTGGAAGTATGCTGCTATTTCTTCCATTTAGCCCAAAAATAAAAAAGAAAAAATTTTAGCTAAGAGAGCTCACTTACAATGGATTTATTGAAGATATCTATCCATGAATCAAGAGTCTTGATTGCGTTTCTAGATTCTAAAGTCTCACGGGCCACCACCACTCCTTCTCCTAAGCTGTCTACAAATCCACTCACCAAAAAGGCGGCAGCCGCATTGAATGCCTGTCATGTAACATACTCAAAAGTCAAATATTAATATATATATTTTTTTATTTTTTTAAATGGAAGTTGTATGATGAAAAAAAGTGGATAGAAGTGAAAAGCATGTAAAAGTATATATTTAGCAATTTAAGGACTTACAAAAGCATCAACAATAGATCCGTTTTCTCCTGATAACACACTTGTTAGCATTTCTGCATTATATTTAGAATCACCACCACGCAAGTCATCTATTGTGCAACGTGTATCGTGACCACCAATTACAGTTTCAACTCTGAAAAAACAACCACAAAGTCAAATCAAGACTATCAATTATTCAGATCTAGAAATCGAATAGAGAATAAGACTAACATTGTTAAGGAAAATGGAAACTTAAGACCACTCAAAATCGCTATAAAACTGAATTTGGTACGACTAATCCGTATATCATCCAGGAACTCACTGTTGAAATTCCGGCAACTTGTTTCAAATCTACGCTAAGAAATTATGTGAGTCAAATAAAGCAGAAAAGATGAACCATGAAGCACACATGTTATGAAATAAGTATGAATGTAATATAAGGAATATTTAGGTAACTGACCAAAAGAGTTCAGATTGAAAGCCCTGCAAAAAGCAACTCTAGCTCCTCGTCTTGTGATGTCGTCCTTTGGATTTAAAAAGATAAAAAGAAAAAATAAAATAAAACCATCAGTTCATGTATCAACCGATTGGGTTTTAACTAAGCAAATGCACAGAATCATTACAAAATTTAAAGTTTTTTCCTTTGCTGAATTTTTTTTAGGAAAATAAACTTGATTGGTGAAATGAAGCAAGTTACTCCAATAAATCATTACAAATTGTACAATGGTATGGTATGCATATCATGTCAGCAATCAAGTACAAAAGCAACTTTCTTATCCATACCTGAACAGATAAAAGCTGCAGAATTTTGTTGAGAACCCATATGCGATGAGTTGCATAAGTGTTATGAGCAGGAAGCTGGTTCACTTTCTTGATTTCTTCATGAACTGCAGCCTTCTTCTCCTCGGATCCCATTTGTTTTCCGCCATTTTTTGCTTATGTCGTATAAACACTCTTTATAGTGCGGTCGTTAAAGGAACCGACGTCCCCTAGAAGCGTGAATCGCTCCATTCCTGAACTTATAGCTAAGCTGCATATATGAAAACAATGGTACAAATCCCGCAAATTTGAACGCTAATTGAAGTAATCCTCCATCCTAATTGAACTATCGGCTCTTCTAGCTCATTAAAACCCACAGTTGTATCGAAACTATTCTCGTCATCATCATCATCAATCCGTGATCTGCACAACAAAACCACCGTTCAAATGCCCATATAAACACAAAACGAAATCGCATAACAAAACCCATAAAAACCCACAAACTTTCTTCATCATTCTCACCTATTGCCCAGTTTTCAATACGTTGATCCGAGGGCTATGCAGACGGTAAACTCTATCAAGAAGTTAGTTTCTTTGACCAAATTGTAAAGAATGGGTTTGAACCAACTTGCCATTCTACACCCAAATGTCGATTTCCTAGTCTCTCACTCGATTTAGAACACAAATCCTGTTAGGATCGAGACACTTAGCATACGAACACGGAACTCACACACTCAGCTCACAAATTAAGAACATAAGGATTTTACGTGGTTCGGATTCGGTGTCAATCCTACATCCACGGGCACAACTAGATTTTATTTGAATGAGGAGATTACAAGAGATACACACTCAATCTTTGCATGTATTGTGTGTTGTGGTGCATGTTGTTCTTCAACTAATGACCTATTTATACATGTAAGAAGTTAATGTGAAATTAAGAACATGGAATGAGGCTACCAAACTTATTAGGCTACCAACCATTCACCAACCTTTGAATAAATCTTCAAAATATTCACATTCACCTAACAATCTCCCACTTGAAGATTTTGAACATCTCTCATTAATCTCCTAACATAACAAGTCTTCCAAGCTTCCAGTTCCCAAGAACAAGCTAAGAATCAGTCAAATTCCCTTAGTTGTAGCCGCCCCTCATCTTTAAGTACTAGAAGGGCCAGTTGAAACTCCCACTAGCTCCAACTCAGCCGTGGCTAATCCCACCATCGACTCATCCTCTGTCTCAACCGGTTTGGACACTCCACCAGCTCCAGAGATACACCGAGGACCACTAACACTCTCCAAACTTTGCAAACTTCCAACAGGAGAGAATTTTTCAGTCTTAGTCTTCAAAACCCAACGGCTCTTTGTAACTGTACCAGGAACCCAACCCGTGCTCCCACTGTCACAAAATCCCCTGAATGGTTTAGACTTTCCGACTCGTTCAACTAACATCCCCTTGGCTCCAGAATTCATGTTTGAAAAATGAACTCTCTTAGCACTAAATTTAGCGATCCAGATTTTGCCATGCTTAATCGGGACGGTCATACTTCCCTCAGCAGGTACCTCAACCATATACAATGACCCACGCTTCATACCTTGAGCAATCACCGAATTACCATTGACCACCCTCTATTTACCACCACCAAACCTTACTTCCAGTCCTTATTTATCCAGCTGACCAACAGAAATCAATTTCTTCTTCAGCTCCGGAATCACCCTGACATTCTTCAGGTTCCATGTAGTTCCCAATGAAGTAACCAAATCAATATCTCCTATGCCCGTTACTTGAAGCATCTCATCATTTGCTAACCGTACCTTCCCAAAATCTCCTTCTTTTAGATTCACCATCGTTTCTCCGTTGTCCATGGCGTGAAACGAAGCCCCTGAATCCATGACCCAAGAGTCTACACAGTTTTCCATACTGAGTATCAATGCATCTTCCTGATAAACATTCTCAGCACCAACACTGTTTAATTCTTTCTTTGGACATTGACTCTTAACATGTCCCACCTCTTGGCAGTTCCAGCACTTCACATTCTTCCAAGTTCTAGATGAACTTCTTCCCCGACTCCCACTGCTCCCACTATTCCTGCTATTCCCTCTACCTCTTCCGATGTTTAATAACTCAGAAGAAGAAGATCCACCTTGATTCTTGCGTCTGACATCCTCACCAAGAACCAAATCTCTAACCCCTTCAAAAGTCATACCACTGGTCCCCACTGAACTTGTAACAGCAGTTACTGTTCCAGACCATTCCAGACCAGCTATCAGGTAGTGAAGCTAGTAGCAGTGAAGCTTGAGTCTCGTTATCAAATTTAATTCCCACAGATGATAATCTGGACAGAATTGAATTTAGATTGTTAATGTGAACCGTAACAGAACTTTCCTCATTCATCCTTGTAGTGAATAACTCCCTCATCAAGAACACCTTGTTAGCCACCGACAGTTTCTCATACATGTTCGTCAGAGCATCTATCATACCACGCGTCGTGGTTTCCTTCATGATGTTGAAAGCAACGCTCCTTTCCAACGACAACATAATAACCGCCTTAGCTTTCTTGTCCTTTGAGTTCCACGCATCTTCAGCAACTTTTTCCATTTTCTCCGGTTTGTCTCCAAGTACCACGTCCAAATCTTTCTGACATAGCAATGCTTCTAATTGCATTTTCCACCAGCTAAAGTCAGAACCGTTGAACTTCTTGATTACAATTTTGTCTTCAGCCATTACAACAAACAAGAAACAACTCGAGACAATTTTGCAATTTTTCTGAGACTTCAGGGACCTGTCTTGCAATTTCCTGGAAGTTCAGGGACTTGTTTTGCAATTTTCTGGAACTTCAAGGACCTGTTTTGCAATTTTCTGAAAATCTGCTACAGTACTGCTACAGGAACCGCTACAGTGAGCTGCTACAGGAACACTACAGTGAACTGCTACAGTGTCGTCTTCTCCGGCGGATTCCGGCGCTACAGTGTCGTCTTCTCTGGCGATCTGGTTTCTCCGGTCACTATTCCGGCGAACGTTTGACCGGCGATTTGGAGGTCTTCCGGTGGTCGAAAAAATCCAAAAAAATATATTTTCGGAATCTGCGGAACGAGACCTTTCCAACGGCGTACACCAAAATCGTTTTTGAGACAAAAAATTTTCGACCAAAAAACAGAAAATCACCCTCTGGAGCTAAACCAAGGCTCTGATACCACTTGTTAGGATCGAGACACTTAGCATACGAACACGAAACTCACACACTCAGCTCACAAATTAAGAACACAAGGATTTTACGTGGTTCGGATTCGGTGTCAATCCTACATCCACGGGCACAACTAGATTTTATTTGAATGAGGAGATTACAAGAGATACACACTCAATCTTTGCATGTATTGTGTGTTGTGGTGCATGTTGTTCTTCAACTAATGACCTATTTATACATGTAAGAAGTTAATGTGAAATGAAGAACATGGAATGAGGCTACCAAACTTATTAGGCTACCAACCATTCACCAACCTTTGAATAAATCTTCAAAATATTCACATTCACCTAACAAATCCTTGAACTTTTCTCTACAGAAATCAATGAACAAATCGAATCAACATCAAATTTGTGGAAGTTGCAAGCGATGCAGGACTCTATTACTGTCAAAGCATAAAATTGAACCAAAATTTAAAAAATTGAGGTCGAAATTCACCATTTTAGACACAACTCGGTGCAGCTTTTATGGATTCGATCTTCTCTTTGTTCTTGTACATGGTTTTTATTCCATTCTCAGCGTCTGAAATCGAAAATATTAAACACCAAAGATTGAAACTCCGAAAAGCTTGAAACCTAAGTTGAAGAATTACCTTTTATACCGAGAACGATCGAGAGGGAAAAGAAGATCAATATGGCAGCGAAAGGAAGGGGATATGGATTTCGTAGATAGAGATTAGTAAAAGGTATCGGAAGAAGCAGGTATGTGGCGTATTGGATACAGCGATGGAGTCGAGGTGTCGTGAAGAGGGAGATGGGTGTTGGTGGAATGCGATTGGTAAATCAAACGCACCCCGCTAAAAACTCTCAAAACCCTCCCACCCCATCAAGTCTTCTAAAAACATGTTCACATTCTTATATAAACAATTAGAAGAGGTTTTCTAGAAGGATTGGGGGTAGGGGGTTTTCACGATTTTAAGGGGGTTCTGAGGTTTTGGCCTATCATGTTCCGCCAGCTCTGCTTTCACCGCTTCCCTTCCATGCGACATCTATCTTGCTTCCTCCTTTATGTGTCGCTGAGAGAAGATATTGCTGATGCTAATTTTCGCTGCTAATTTCCTCATTGATCTCAATCTCGATACACTCCAAACAGTTGGCACAGCATTTGAGATACGACGGAAGTGATGATCAGACTTTGGATGAAACGGTTGAAAATATGCAGTACCGTCGATCAGCGTCGGTGCTGTTGTCGCTACCCCCTCTCGCGACTGCTTCTACACATTGACGACAGCCTTCACCGGACGATTACTCCATCACCGGAAATCACAGCATGACGTCTCATAACCGCCGGAGGTAAGCTCTTTTTGTTTTTAAACTTGCTGAAAAGATTTAGACTGGTTCCGAGTTTGCTGAAAATTGTATGAAACCTGATATTGTGTTTAAACTTGCTAAAAATGTGTATGAATTAGTTACATAAATGGGCCATCTACACCCGATTATTGAAAAAAGTATCAACTTGGTATTAAATTCACGCGTTTACGGTATTTGATCCGGTTGGTTCATCTTGATTTGGTTTCTATTTTAGTTACAAATCAAAATCAACAACGCATTTGCTGTTGGACTTTGAGATTCACGATTGGTTGGTAATTTGATGGATTATTCACAGAAGCCGATTGAGTTGAGAGCCTTCGATTCATTAAGATTAGGGTTCGATTTTGCTAGCGATTTCCGGTTAAAGTTTGCGAAGTCGTGTCTAGGCGGTGGGCGGTTGGTGGAGGTTGATGAATCGACGAAGAGAGACATCGTTTTACCTGGCAGTGGTGCCACCATTCCTGGCGTTTCTGTAGATATTCATTGCGATAGCGGCGATCATGTTCAGTTTAAATCAGATGTTTTGGAGTTTAATCAGGTGATTGAATCGTTTATTTATCTGAGCAAATTCGTAATTCTCTCGCATAATCAATCCATTTTTTTATCTGTTTCACATGAATTCAACACTTTTACTCTCAGATTTTTTGGCCAATTTTACTCCGTCAATAACCTAATAGCCTTCGTTAATGGACTTGAGCTTGAATTATATCAATTCCAATTTCAGAATACAAATATGATTCATTCAAACTTCATAAAACTTAATTTCTTTACATGTTTCAATACTTTTGTATTGCAGATGTCAGAATTAGTCAATCAAAACGCTTCAGTACAAGGAAAAGTACCTTCAGGATACTTGAATGCCTTATTTGATCTAAGTGGTGCATGGTTAAATGATGCTGCAGATACGAAACATCTTGCTTTTGATGGCTATTTGATCTCCCTCTACTATTTGCACCTTATAGCATACCTATCTGATCTGTGAGTTGACCCACGGGACCCAATTATTCTTCAAAAAACTGTTTTTTTTTAATCTTAAAAAAGTTATTAGCTCATGGTGACCTGTATTTTGTAGGAGAATTAGTTACATAAATGGACCATCTCACAAATTTCCTCGGCTTAACATTGCCACGGGTTTAATAAGATTGTATGTAAATAATTCACAATTTCTGTACTAACAAACTTCTTTATGAAGACTGATTCGACATGTTGATTTTAACACAGTCCATTGACGAGTCTGCACGATAATTTGATCATCACAATTGAGGATCCCGACGGAAATCAGATATCACATTCAGGTTTATCATAAAATCTGTGGAATTCGTCTCACATTGTGTATGATTAGGTTAATTTGATTCTAATTACGGATGAATTTGATATTGAATTTAGGTATTCGAACCTTGTCCATTGACAGTTTTCGGGGCTCACTTTTCAGGTCAGAACTATTAGAAGACGAAAGATAACTTATTTAGACGAATAGTGTGGATTTGAATCTCAAACTTCGGTTACAACTTCAGAAAACTCAACTAATACTAAAATTATCTACTAATCAGATTGCTTTATTATTAGACTTGAAAGCAGCTTTTTCAGAGTTGTTCACCAAATGGGCAGAAGCAGTTTCACTACGCCGAGACAACTCTCCTTCAAGTTGAGCCAATGCACTTGTAGCTTTCTCGAGAGCTGCTGAAGTCTGGGCGTACTCCTCGAGATGATGGGTATCAAATCTTGGCATGGTGCAACAATGTGAGTTGACAAGATTATTGCTACAAAAACAGTAATCCCCAAAATACCCTTCAATCTTTTTTTGGCAAAGTTTAATACTGTTATTTTATTTTAATTTTTTTATTTTGGAAAATATAACTATGTTGCTATCATGCGCAAAAAAGTAAAGTACATGGTCTATATTTTGTAAAAAAAATGTAAAGTACATTGCTATTTCCTGCAGTTTTTCCTGTTAACTAAAAGATCTGTTTTACCTCCAGTGTTGATACTACTGAAATGGCATTGAAGCATTCAAAAAAGACACATGAATCCATGACCGAATTAGGACAGAAAGATAAAATAAAATAACCCAAGATCCAAATAAAACCCGTGCAAAGCACGGGTCAAACCTAGTTTAAACTATATAAGAATCATCCGTGTGCCTAGATTTTGAAAATGGATACTACAAAATCGAGATAGTGGTGTTCATGGGTTAAGCAAAGGTATTTATGAGATTGACACCTCAGCATATCTTCATCATATATTCCATTAAGTGAGAATGAATAAAAAAACCGTATGTTGAAGGCGTTAAAATCTAACGACATCCTTTATAGATGGATGAGTCATGCTGCACATTTGAGAGAAGGAGACACCTGTCCCACTATTTTTATCTTCTCTGCCACAAAACACAATATCACTCGCCATTCCTTGCATTTTGTATCCTACAGAATCCTAATCCTCTCTCATCGCCTTGGGCAGTAAGTTTTCTCCTGTTGATGTTCTTTTTATCAAAACAAATCGTTAACGACATGCGTACACCATCCAAGTATCTATATTTTCTATGCGTAAACAACAATACATTATGCAAGATTATGTTCAATTCCTAACCCGTATTCATAATCAACTCATGAGTCTTCCTCCCGAGATCCAATTCAAACTCATATGTTCTTGCTAATTTCAACTTCAACCTTTTATTCTTTTAATTGGATCCCAAAGTTTGATTCAGAAAAGGATTCTATAAGGCTTGATTGTTTGCAGGATGGTCCTTTATAAGCTCTTGAATGGTGTTAAATTTGTGAGTTTGCTTCAAAAGATCAATTGTCCATGTTTTGTGACATATAGCTATAGGTGTGCGAACACCAAGTGTTCGACAAATTGTTTGACAAAGATAGGCAATATTGGACGCCTTTCAAAGTTTTCCAGTCGGGTGTATATGGATCCATAGTGATTCCATTTTGTTGATGGGTCACTCTTCAAACATGGTTTACACTATCTCTTTGGATGTTAAGAAGCTCGTGCTTTTTATTTACTGCTACTAAGGGATCTTCCTCCCGAGTCATCAATTTGTTGACCTTGAGGATGCCACGTTTCAGGACGAGGAGATCTTCCTTCTTTTCTGTAATCTATATCTCTCCCTGGTTCAGGGCTTCAATTATTTTTTACATGAATTTAATCGCGGGGGCTTTTGGGTTAATTTGTGATTATTAAAATTAGTGTTCATCACAACCATGGAGGCAAAATAGACGATGTAGAAGATGGATTCAACATATTGACGGTCTCAATACAAGGTATGTACTCTTCTCAAATATCTTTATTATTTATTTTTTGCAAACAAGAAAAACCATCTGACCAACAAACCATTTACCGCTTTCAATCAATCATTAGAACAAACAAGAAAAACCCTAAGTGAATCGCCGGTTTGTTGTATCTCGATCCCTACCTTGAAGTTCACTTCATTATCGTCATGTCCAATGTCATTTATTCAATGTTTGGATGTTAAAATTGGTTAATTTCGTTAATTGTGATAGGTCCTTGCGGTGGAGTCACATGTTGTTTGAGTGTGACCGCTCTTTCTCTTATTGGAAGAAGTAGCGGAAAGTAAATATGTCCATCCATTATATGCTCTTTATCTTTAATTAGTGGTGTATTTTAACTTTTGTTCATTTAGATTTTAAATTGTTTGGTTTGATGGATGTTGCTGGGATCCATATGCACTCAAATCGGCAGCTCAAGTTAATCAACAGAAAGATTTGGGTTAATTATTCATTTTCCTCCCATTTTTCTTACTAATTAATGTTTGTAAAAAGAGCATATAATGAGGGTTTTTATGGTAACCGTAAAATCTTATCATGCAACTCTTTTTCATGTTTTTCATCATTAGTACGAGGTGTTTGGATGCTTCGATTTTCAAGTGATCCTTGCCACTTTAGGAAAGAAAATGTGAATCAAACAATCATTAGAATTAAGATAGTTAGACAATTTTACATTTATCTCAATAATTAGGTTCAAAAGATACTGATAGAGATTTTGTTATGTTATTGATGAATAATATATTCTTTCACATATCAACACACATACTAGAAATCATGTTAGATAGAAGGACAAAGATCTACTCAAAACATAGTACATACAAAATTACATCTTTGATGCCCTGACTACAACTTATTTACCTATTTGATATTGGATACCAGGATATTGAACTATGAGATTTATGACATTGAGTATTTAAATCATTCTAATTGCCTCATGTATTGAGGATTCACAATACGACTTTAGAGTCGTCATTAATGATTCAATATTAAATGTTACATTTCCAATACCACATCATCTCATAGGAAAGCGGGCATTAGAATTAAAGATATAGACACATGTTGATTCTTTAGACCATAATTTGGAAGTTAAAAACCTAATTGAACAATTTTTAGCAAGGGTATGAGAGAGATATTTAAATAGTTAAGTATTTTGCTTAACGTTATTTTTTTAAATATAGTTTTTTTCAACGTTTACTTGTTTTAGGAGCCTTGCTCTTTCTTGATTCAAGAATTCATGGACAACCTTAAGTTTATTTATTTCATATTTAATCTTTCTCGGTTCAAAGAGTTCAATTTACATGCATCGAGTAATCGAGTTCACTTTTATCCTTAAAATTTAGTTGGTTAATGATTTAAACGTGCTCAAACTTTTAACATGGTCCTCAGTTATTGAGCTAGAGCAAGTCTACAATCTTCATCTGTTATGGATGGGTCGTGAAGTTCAAATACATGACAGTTTGAACACCAATAATCCTTGAATATGAAGCTAAAGCTGATATTAAATATCAACTGGATCCAAAGTGACTATTTTCGAAAACTATAATCCTTTAATTCATTCCCATTTTTTAAAATCCTGATATTTTCTCAATGAAACCAGGCCCATATCACTGTAACCCCACCCACAATACTCAACAAAGTAATACTTCGTACCCTTCCTAAAAATTGTTGGTACTATATAATTATCGAATTATTATAGTAATATCAATAAATTATCTAATGTCATCGTATCTGTCACCTTTTTTAACACGTAAAGTCAAACCTATAAAAAATGGAACTTCTTATGTTGGCTGCATTGAAATGGAACATGGAAACTATCTTTCATTGATGCTTTCATTAAAAAACTATATTGTGATCAATTCATTCCAATTCTTATATTTTTAGATCAACCCAACTCATATCATGGTTAAATAATGCTAATTAAATGCTTCATTTTGTTTAATATGTTATGAGGATTGAATTTATCAGAAAGAGGCTAACATGGCAATTTTACTCTGTAGGGGTTGACTTCTTGGAATTTAACCTTCCCCGGTAGCAGCAACAATGCCAATTTTGATGGTTGTACAAACTTAAATTTATTTATAGAAGCATTTGATGCTTCTCAATAATTCACTTTGGTTGGTCACAAAAAATCCCCAGTACAGTTTCAACCTTATGCAACTTCTTGCTCTTTTTTCTCGTAATACTTCCTAATAGTTTATGCAGTAAATTTTGTAGGAGTTCCATCCAATAAGAAAGCTGGATAGTGGGGCTTATTTCAAGACAAAGCAATGTACTCTTATTGATATGTTGTTTATAGTACACACATTCTATTTTTTTTCTTATAATCTCGTATAGTTCCAAGAATGCTTAACAAAATTACTCTCTTATGTTATTTTTTTTGTTTAGATCAAATTTCAATTATGGAATTTGATTTCCTACCTGCAATGGCAATGTAATTTCATTTTCTTACCCATAATAGCAGTGCACTTTCATTTCCTTACGTACTTAGTTTTTTACTAATAATAACAACGTACTCAAAATTCCATGCCCATAATAACAATGTGCTTATGTGTGGTGAAGGAAATAACCAAATTACCCTTCACGGCACGACCCTTAAAACTTTCCTAGTATATATATATATATATATATATATATATATATATATATATATATATATATATATATATATATATATATATATATATATATATATATATATATATATATATATAGTAAAGTTCAATTGAGAACCTAAAAAAGCCTAGGAACCTAAGAACCCATTTTATGAATTTTTTTTCTACACAATATTTTTAAAAAAAATATATACCAAAATTT
Organism: Cichorium intybus; assembly: GCA_023525715.1. Lineage (NCBI taxonomy): Eukaryota > Viridiplantae > Streptophyta > Magnoliopsida > Asterales > Asteraceae > Cichorium > Cichorium intybus. The sequence continues at coordinate 141,358,678 of CM042009.1, forward strand.
TTGTTATGATGCATCTAGAAGATATCAAAAAAAAATTTCAAAAAAAATCATTTTTTTAATTTTTTTTTCATATGGGTTTAGGGTTTAGGGTTTAGGTATAGGGTTTAGGTATAGGGTTTAGGGTTTAGGGTTTAGTTTTAGGGTTTAGGGTTTAGGTTTAGGGTTTAGAAATCTCTTAGACACTTTAAATAAAAAAATTGGATGCAAAAAAATCATTTTTTTTATTTTTTTTCATATGGGTTTAGGGTTTAGGGTTTAGATTTAGGGTTTAGGGTTTAGGGTTTAGGGTTTAGAAATCTCTTAGACGCTTTAAATAAAAAAATTGGATGCAATTTTTTTTTTAAAATATTGTGTAGAAAAAAAGTTCCTAGGTTCCTAGTTTTTTTAGATTCTCTCATGATCTCGACCCTATATATATATATATATATATATATATATATATATATATATATATATATATATATATATATATATATATATATATATATATATATATATATATATATATATATATATATATTCTAACATTTTACCCACCTTGTGTACAATCACCCATAGCTTGCAGTGTAATCAATCATCCAGAATTATTTTAAAATCACTTAAATGAAAGTATATGTTCATATAATACGTGTATTAAAAGTGGTAGGGTGTATTTGTTAAAAGTTTTCTTAAAGTTGTGGCAGATAAAGAAATTTCTTCAAATGTGTTTATATTTACACTAGTTGTGTACCCGCGCAATGCTGCGGGACACAAATTGTTAGAGACGAACATCAAGCGGTACGGTTCGATGTTTTTCTAAAACGAACAAACAACTGTAGAGGTTGGTTTTTGGTTTTTTAAAGCTGTATCATTTTTTTTTCACTTTGATCCGTTTTGGGTTTTTTATATGATTCATTTTTGTTCATTTCATTTTGGTTTGAAACGAAAATAGTTATTGGTAAGATTGTTTGTTTGGATCAATTTTAAACTGAAGAGTATATACATAGTTTACATGCATGATAAATTCTACGGGTATACAAATTGTTATTTTATATTGAGGATGAAACATATGCATTAAATCGATTCTAAAATATTAACTTATTAGGGGTGTCATAAGTTTACATGCATCCTATATTCTACGGTTTAATGTGGCATATCATTGAATTAAAGTGAATAGGCGTGATCGTTTGTAATTAGACGGTAGATCTTACTTGGGATTAGATGTCGTTGAGAACTACACTGGGAATAGCAACAAAAATATATGGTGTTCGATTTATTAACCGACTATAGTTAAATAAATTATGATGAAGTTTTTCTGCACTCTGTATTATGGCAGACGGTGAATTGTTTCTGTTTGGAAACATGTCATATTTTAAAGAAAATGTAATTCGACGGTACCCAACAGAGCATTGTCAGTATCCGTTGCAGTTATTTTCATCTATTAATCGTTTTTATATTTTTTTGAATGTAAGGTTTCATTCATATGGATCCACTGTGTCAAAAGTGAATCCTTTCCAGCTATACTTTCATAGTTTCATTTTATCATCATTATACATATAATGAATATTCTTAACTTTTTTTTTCTTATGACAAAGTCTACCTAGAAATATATAATATAATTTATTGTTGAATTTTATTTAAATATTAAATTTCAAATTTGGTCGCTATAGTTCATATTTTTTAAATACAAAAGGGATTTTACTTCAAATTTGGTCACTATAGAGACGTAGAACTGTGTATTGTTTGGTGATGCCAATGTTTTAAAACACGGGTTTTTAGTTGACCCGGTGTGGTGACCGGGTCATGGTCAACAGGTGCAACCGCCGGTTAAGCCGGTTTTACAATTTTCTTATACTTTATATATTTTAGCATAATCTAATCTTGTTACAAATAGATTTTATCGTAATTGGTAGGTGTCAAAATTCTAGGCAATATAATAATACAAAGTAATGATACTAAATATCGATGAGCATATGCTTAGGAGTTTAACCTTGGTAGTTTAACCTTGGTCTTTACTGTATTTGTTTATGCATATTCAAACCATTTCGTATAGATTTGCAATAATATAAATAGGTAAGCCTCAATTCAAACATGCAAAACCAAAACATCGTCATGAGAGACATGAGAGATGTACGCATCAATCAACTTTTGAAGATTTAAAACCTAGAAAAAACATGTTTGTAGATTTTTAAACTTTATCTTCATTTAGGAAATCAAAAAGAAAAAATCATTAGAAAAGAAAAAAAAAAAAAAAGAAAGTTCAAGCCAGGGAAATCAAAAATCAAAATAGATAAAAAATCAAAAACAAAGAAAATGGAAAGATGCTTACAGGTGTAAATTTTGGTATTCATTTGTAGGTATAAAAGTCGAATCATTTCCATTAGATCTGCAACAAATCACAAATGAAAAGGGTCTATGATTTCTATCAAGTTTAAGAACAAATACATGACAATAAAATAAAATCAAAGAAGAAACCCCAAAATATCAAAATCAAACAGGCTACACTTTCATTGAGACTTACTTTAGGTGTCATTATTCTTCAACTACTATTAAGGTGCTGGATGATAAGAGCATAACTTTTACATGTAATTACACCCTTCCCCCATATGCCCCAGCCACTTTCCGTTTACATACATAGACATGCACATATACTTACACACACAACCACTAACACACACACTCTTCTTTTTAATATAAGAAACACAGGAAAAACTGTAAATACAAGTTAATTTTGGACTCGCTTTAAGAGTGTTGCTTTGAATATAATAAGTCAAAGATGTCATTGATTTATTAGATATAATGTATGATAGATGTGATCAGATTGGAGACTGTTGAAAACTAAATTACAATATATCTATGGAAACGTATACCTGCAGCTTTCATTCCGATTATCATTGTCTTTAGACCCTTTATATCCTGTCAAATTAAAGTATTAAACAAATAGCCATATCAATTAAACAATTCAAGATCCAAACCATTCTATAATGATTTATGCCCAAGAGTACATTAATAACAAAAAATCTCATGAACCATATCACAAAAATCCAATCTTAATGCCTCCCCAAGAAGAATAATAATAACACAACACCCAAATTTAACAAAATCCAACTTACACCAATTTTAAAAACAAATTTCAAAATTTTCCATTACAGCAACCTATTTTTAATCAAAAAATCCACAGTCAAGTCAAATGTATGATGCTAAAGTATCTTTTTTTTCCATAACTGACGTATTTTCATTAATTATTTTTAAAGCAACCATAAACGTTTAATAGTCACTTTTTCCATCAATAAAATAAATCCACAAATACACACCTACACTACACCCACAAATACCCATATAGGATACAGCCACATAGATCTTGAAGCAGATATTAATATAGGTTATTGATTTACAAAGTCTTGAAGGTAAAAGAATCGATATGGGTTTTTCATCATTAATTCCATGTACCAGCACATCTATATGGGTTTTAATTCCGTCCCAATATCAAATCAACTGAAACATTAGCAAATCTAACATAATTGTTTTACCTCAAACATAATTTTTTTACCTCCGATTATGAGCACATGAATTTGGGTTTTTTGGATCGGGATAAAAAGATAGATGTGTTGGTGGCTCTCCATTAATAGTGAGTTGTATTCTTGAGTGAAATCAATCTTGGAATCATTCTTGGCAACAAAAAGTTAGAACAAAAAATCCAAAATTTTTGTAAGCATGGAATCTATGGAATCCAAAAAATATTGGATACAAAAACACAAAAATACCTGATATTGATTCAACCAAAAAACTCAGCAACTTTTCATAACCTGAAACTGTCAAACAAAAAATGGAAAGTGTGAACCCAAATACGATAATCGATGGTCGGTACAAAAACAAATCTAGGTGTATGTGTGATGGAGAAGATAGTCCGACGATGATGAGTAAGTTTGTTAGAGACAGAAAGGAACTGTGGTGGTGTGCGGTGGTTCTGATTATAAAATTTTTCTTCTTACAAGGCAACCGAGTTGGAGGTAGAGCAAGAAGAAAAAGTACCATTTTCTTGCTGATAGAAGAGTTGGTCTTTTTCTCGTCCATTATCTGGTTAGGATTGCACAGATATCGATTCCTAGAGCTCATCAAGGTGAATCCGATATAGAACAATTGAGAAAAGAAGAAACTGAAATATATACAAGAAATATCAGAATATATATAATTTTTTTTCGCAAGTAAACAAATGATGATAAGAAAGTGTTAAATAGTGAATTGGGAATTAAAACCCGTATGAATTGTAAACACGCGCGTCGCGACCCATTAAGTGCCCGCGTCGCGTGGGCCGTGAACAGCTAGGGTTTCTTGTAATGCCTATAAATATAAAGGCTGGTCATTAGGGTTTAGTGCTGTTGAGCCGTCAGGTCGTAAAGTCTGAAGTCAGTAGTCAGAAGAGGCCGATTTACTAGCGATCTAGGTACGCTCTGTAACACCTGTATTTAGCTCTGGAATAAAGAATACTCTCTCCTGCCCGTGGACGTAGGTCATCTTGGACCGAACCACGTAAATCTCTGTGTCGATACTTTGTGTTTATATTTCCGCATTTATATTCTCGTTATTATTCCTGGGCAATAGGCTATAGATTTAGGTCTATTTCCTAACAAGTGGTATCAGAGCCGCGGTTTCAGATCTGTAGTGTTATAGATCTGTGGTTATTTGCGGTTTTAGGTCTGCGTGTTTTAGATCTGGTTGTAGTTCTGGTTGTTTGAAATCGGTAGTAGATCTAGGGTTTACGGCTTCGCCGCGTCGCGCCTGTTGAAAAAGCGCGTCGCGCCTGTTAAAAGACCGCGTCGCGCTGGTTGAAGGATCGCGTCTGTTGGACCACGTCTGTTCAAGCCCGCGTCGCGCCTTGTTGAAGTCCGCGCCGCGGCGACGACGAGCAGTAAGCAGTTTCAGCTTTACTTGTTCATCAAAGACTACAAGGATCAGTTGATTGAAGATGTCATCTCACAAGTTCGATTTGGAGAAGTTCAATGGCTCGAATGATTTCACTTTGTGGAAGGTTAAGATGAAGGCTCTTCTGGTTTAACAAGGATGCGCAATTGTAGTGGAAGGAGAATATGCAAAGGACACGACAGATGCTGTGAAGAAGGAGATCGAGGGGAAAGCACATAGTGCTATTCTTTTGAGCTTGACCGATGAGGTGTTGAGGGAAGTTGTGGATCAACCCACTGCTGCCGGTATTTGGAAGAAGCTCTGTGATACGTATCAGAACAGTTCTTTGACAAATAGGCTGTATTAGAAGCAACGGTTGTACACTTTCCGAATGGCAGAAGGTACCCAAGTAAAAGACCATCTTGATTCTTTCAACCGGATTATTCTAGATCTTCAAGGAGTAGGAGTAAAGGTTGATGATGAGGATCAAGCTCTTATTTTGTTATGTTCACTGCCGAATTCACATGAGAATTTTGTTGATACTATGTTGTATGGAAGAACAACAATTACTGTGAATGATGTGAAGGATTCTTTGCTGTCCAAGGAACTCAAACGTAGAGTTTCTGGGAATGAGGAGACATCCGGTTCAGGTCTGTTCGTTGGCAGAGGAAGGACATCAGATAAGAAAGATGGTGGAAATCGGAGTAAGTCACGTTCAAAATCGAAAGTTTCTGCAAAAGTCAAGTGTTATAACTGCAAGGAGAAGGGTCACTTCAAGAGAAATTGTCCATTGCTGAAAGGGGGGAAGGGAGAAAATAGCAACAATGGCAGTGCGGCTATTGTTCAGGATGGTTCTGAAGAAGAAGACATAGGCGATGTGTTGACTGTTTGTACATCTAGTTCTGTTGATGCTTGGGTCTTGGATACTGGGGCATCTTATCATATGACTTTCCATCGTGACTGGTTCGAATCTTTTAGAGACTTGAAAGGAACGGTGAAGTTGGGTGATGATTGGGTTGCTCAGGTCAAAGGAAGCGGTACGGTACAGATTATGATGCACGATGGTATGGTCAGAAAGCTTGATTGCTGGTATGTTCCGGATCTTCGTAAGAACTTAATTTCTCTTACTACTTTAGCAAATAATGGGTTGAAATACTCTGGTGAAGATGACTGGGTGAAGGTCACCAAGGGCTCTCTAGTAGTTATGAAAGGAAAGGTGCAGAAAAGTGGGGTTCCTGTCTTAGAAGGAAATTCGGTTAGGGGAACAGTGGCGGTTACTCAATCCTTAGAGAGTAGTAATGATAAGACAGAGTTATGGCATAGAAGTTTGGGACATATGAGTGAGAAGGGTATGTCAATTCTGAGTAAACAGGGGTTGCTTGGTGGTGAGCTAACAGGAAAACTCAAGTTTTGTGAAGCTTGTGTCAAAGGCAAGCAACGCAGGGTGAAGTTTAGTTCGGGTAAACACACAAGCAAGGAAATCCTGGAGTACATTCATTCAGATTTGTGGGGTCCCTCTCCGGTCGAGTCTCATAACGGTCATCGATACTTTGTGACTTTCATTGATGACTACTCAAGAAAGGTTTGGATTTATTTTCTGAAGACTAAAGACGAAGTATTTGGGAAGTTCAAGGAGTGGAAGACGATGATTGAAAAACGGACCGGGAAATCTGTCAAGACACTCAGAACTGACAATGGGTTGGAGTTCTGCAATGCCCCGTTTGACAACTTCTGCAAGGCGGAAGGTATAGTGAGGCATCACACTATACGACACACACCACAGCAGAACGGAGTGGCGGAACGGATGAACCAAACACTGTTAGCGCGTGCTAGAAGCATGCGGTTATATGCTGATTTATCGAAGAAATTCTGGGCGGAAGCGGTTAATACTGCTTGCTATCTGGTGAACAGATCACCATCAACTGCAATCGACTTTAAGACTCCTCAAGAGGTATGGTCTAGAAAACCCTCTGATTATTCTGGTTTACGTATATTTGGTTGTCCGGCTTATGCTCATGTTAATGATGGTAAACTTGAGGCGAGGGCAATGAAGTGCATATTTCTAGGGTATGCACATGGAGTGAAAGGTTATCGTCTGTGGTGTACAGAAGAAGGGAGAACTCCAAAATTTATTAATAGCAGAGATGTGACCTTTAATGAATCTGCTATGGTGAACCAAAGAGGAGGTGATACAAGTCATGTAGGGAAAGATCAGGGTGCCAACCAGAAGGTGGAGTTTGTCACACAAATTCCAGACAGAATGGTGATAAATGAAGAACAGCATGTCGGTGATGATCAGCATAGACGTGATGAAACTCATGAACAGCCCAATGAGGATCAGTCTGGTGATGCTGAGGCCGATGGTGAGAACAATGAGGATGAATCTATAGCAAGGAGAAGAGAGAAAAGGAACACGAAGACTCCAGCTAGATATGCTACATGTGTCACTAATGGTGATATTGGTTCTGTTGCATATGCACTAGCTGTTGGTGAAAACATTGGTACTGATGAGCCTCGGTCCTACAAAGAGGCGGTGGCAAGTAAAGAAGGATCAAGCTGGTTGATGGCGATGAATGAATAGATGCAATCTCTTGAGAAGAATGAAACGTGGGATCTTGTTCCATTACCAAAAGGAGTCAAACCGGTTGGATGCAAGTGGGTCTTTAAGAAGAAGGAAGGAATTCCAGGGGTTGAACCCGCAAGGTTCAAGGCACGGTTAGTGGCGAAGGGTTTCTCTCAAAAGGAAGGAATCGACTATCACGAGGTTTTCTCACCGGTCGTGAAGCACAAGTCAATTCGGGTTCTTTTAGCTATGGTGAGTGCGTTTAATCTGGAGCTTGAGCAGCTCGATGTCAAAACTGCATTTCTTCATGGAAGCTTGGAGGAGAAGATATATATGTCACAGCCTGAAGGTTTTCCGGGTTCTAATAAGGATGATGTGTGTCTGTTGAAGAAGTCTCTTTATGGTTTGAAGCAGTCTCCTAGACAGTGGTACAAGAGATTTGATTTGTTTATGACTTCGCATGGCTACATTCGGAATCAGTTTGATAATTGTGTCTACTTGAAGCAGTTGTCCAATGGGTCCTTTGTTTATCTGTTGCTATATGTTGATGATATGCTCATTGCAGCCAAGGAGATGGCTGAAATTAATAACTTGAAGAAGCTTTTGGCAAGTGAGTTTGAAATGAAGGATTTAGGTGCAGCAAAGAAGATATTGGGGATGGAGATTCAGAGAGACAGGAAAGCGGGGTTGTTATATGTTTCTCAGCAGAAATATATTGAAAAAGTCTTGAAGTCTTTCGGTATGGATCAGTCAAAACCAGTTGGAACTCCTTTGGCAGCGCATTTTAAATTAAACAGAAGTACTATACCAACTACGGATGAGGAAAAAGACTATATGAGTAGAGTTCTGTACTCAAGTGCAGTTGGAAGCCTTATGTATGCTATGGTCTGTACTAGACATGATTTAGCACATGCAGTTAGTGTGGTTAGTAGGTTTATGAGTAATCTTGGGAAAGCTCACTGGGAAGCGGTCAAGTGGATCTTGCGATACTTGAAGGGGACTAAGGATATTTGTCTGGTCTATGGTCGTAATACTCATAGTAACTTGGTGGGATATGCAGACTCAGACTATGGTGGCGACTTTGTGAAAAGAAGATCGCTCACGTGTTATATTTTCACTTTGTTTGGATGTGCAGTCAGTTGGAAGTCAACTTTACAATCTACAGTTGCCTTGTCTACAACTGAAGCGGAATACATGTCAATGTCTGAAGGTATAAAAGAGTGTATCTGGCTACATGGTTTGGTGGAGAGTCTGGGGTTGAAGGTGGAGAAGCCTGTCTTGAACTATGATAGTGAAAGCGCTTTGTGTCTAGCGAGGAATCCGGTTTATCATGAAAAGACAAAGCATATTGATATCCGGTTAAATTTCATTCGTGACATAGTTGAAGAAGACAAGTTCTCAATCTTGAAGATCGATACCAAGGTGAATCCGGCAGATATGTTGACGAAGTCGTTACCCAAGGAGAAGTTCGAGCTATGCTTGAACTTGGTTGATGTTCGCAGGAGGTAAGTCCCTACGGGGCAAGCTGGCAGGAGACGAGAGGAAGTTTTTTGGTTTCTAGAGCGAGGTGGAGCTATGTTGAATTCGCAATTCAAGGTGGAGATTGTTAAATAGTGAATTGGGAATTAAAACCCGTATGAATTGTAAACACGCGCGTCGCGACCCATTAAGTGCCCGCGTCGCGTGGGCCGTGAACAGCTAGGGTACGGCTAGGGTTTCTTGTAATGCCTATAAATATAAAGGCTGGTCATTAGGGTTTAGTGCTGTTGAGCCGTCAGGTCGTAAAGTCTGAAGTCAGTAGTCAGAAGAGGCCGATTTACTAGCGATCTAGGTACGCTCTGTAACACCTGTATTTAGCTCTGGAATAAAGAATACTCTCTCCTGCCCGTGGACGTAGTTCATCTTGGACCGAACCACGTAAATCTCTGTGTCGATACTTTGTGTTTATATTTCCGCATTTATATTCTCGTTATTATTCCTGGGCAATAGGCTATAGATTTAGGTCTATTTCCTAACAGAAAGAACAATAAATAAATTAGATTAAATGTAGTAGAGGGCAAGTAGCAGTACCTAACATTTTCAAAGGATACAACACCCAAACAAATTAATTGAACAGACTATGGGTGGTTGTCGTACCTATATAAACTTTGACAAAATTGGTTCACGTGGGTTCGAGCTCTAAATGGAATCGAGGTTGCCAATGACGGAATATGAGAAATATTGGTTGGTATAAAACTCTCAAAAGGTCCGTCATTGTCGGGATTTTGATGCTAAGAGTAAGGTTTGTCTATCGTATGGTGTGTTGGTGCTGCTCCTCGTTTTGATGCTGAGAGTAAGGTCCATCCCTAGTAGTCGTAGAATAGAGAGAGGGAGAGATAAAGATAAGGGTAACTGATAAAGTGGTATTGATGGTGGAAATGACGGTGGCTACTTGTGGTGACGGTGACTGCGATTGCTGGCTGCGATGGGTAAGAGGGTGGTGATAGTGGCGGCTTATGTTGTTTAGAAAGAGAGGTGAGTTGCGGTGGGTTTTTTTGGTTTTGATTGTGGAGAGACTAGGAATTGAAGGCGTTAAACACAAATAATAGATTGAGCGGGTCTATAGGTTACAATAGAGGAAGTTTGGTACTCACAACCAAAATTCAGTTATTCGCAGCTATGATATACGTATTTAGAGATTGAGATATAGATATGCTTTAGAACTTGTACTGTATATATATAAAAATCCGAACGTCTTAAAAATTTAGGAAGATAAGTAGCAGTAGATATTTGTAAATTATGCTCGAAAACTTGTATGTATGTGCTTTATAGCTATACAGTGTGCTTAAATATTGGAACGTCTTAAAATTTTATAAAGTTTTCTTTATAAGTAGTAATAGATATATTAAGAATACGCGAGCGAAAAATGTGATTAAAGCCTCGAATCGTCGGGAAATTGAGTGTGTCCCACACATGAAAAATAATGGCAATCTTCTCTACACCCACCAAACCAAACAACATCGTCCCATTCCACTGTACGTACCCCAAGTGTCCAAATAGTGGCGGCACGTGAGGCCCACTCACGGCCACATGCTGTGAGTCTTATTTCATGCTCGAAAGCACTTAACTTCATAAAAACTCTGATTAACCCACTCAATTTTTTGTGTTTTTTTTTTCTACAAAACGACAGACTTCCATTGGTATATTACAGTCGCAATTCGGGTATCAGGAAGTCACACCTTTTGAGCCTCTGAATTAGGCTACTTAAGTTACGTTAAATTTTCTAGAAATCGTGATTTTACTCACAGTACACACAATACTTTTCTCAACTATTCGGGACTACTTATTTATCATTATACATAACTCCAATACTTAATATCTATATTTCCACTCCTCGTTCGGCCTTAAACTCGGTTTTAACCGTTGAAGTTTGCTTACCGAAATAAGTTTTTTGTCAACTTTATGCACATATATCTTCCTTAAATGAGCTCCAATCAAGCTGATTATTTTTTAATATTTTCTCCTACATCTTAACTTCCATTTAGATTCAAGTATGATCATAAGTAGTCAAGTACTGATAACGATATTCAGCTTGGAACATAGGCATCTACCTTTTTTATTTCTATCTGGGCCAATGTTTTGGTAAGTATTCCAATAGTTTCGCGCACTATCCCCAACACACTCATTCGAACTCTGTTTTAGTCGATTTTAGGGGGCATTCTCTGCACAATCCCCTCTATACATTCTAACTTTCATATCACCAAAGTACAACACGTACATCATTTTACATATTCCTAAAATAGGACCATTAATACTTTATACACCTTTTATTTTTCACACTTTTCTTACATTTACTTCTTAATTTCACTATTTGGTATCCTATATGTATAAGGTTTTAATAAATCAACATGCTTAAATATTTCCAAGAATCACTTATTCATAGATCAAACTATACACATATTACATTTTTAGGTCGCCATTTATTTTACATTTTACAATCACAGTTCCATAACAGCTATTTTTACGACGTTAGATATACATGCACATGCATATACATACATACATACATACACATACATACATATACACATACATATGCCCAGACATACATATGCCCACACATACATATGTACACATACATATACAAATACATAAGCTTACACATACATACATACACATACATATACTCATATATACATATGCATACATACACACATACACATATAGAAATACACATACACATCCAAATACAAATACACATACAAACACATAAACATACACATACACATACGCATGCTATCATTGTTTTATTATTATTACTCCTCTTTTTATGTTTAGTATTATTGATAACACTAAAAGTACTAATAATAATAGTAAATGTAACAAGAATACACATACATACACAAATATAAATATACATACATATACATACAAATACATATTAGGTATGTGTATTCTTGTTATCTTTACTATTATTATTAGTATTTTTAGAATTTTTTACATTCTAATTTAACTTGATTCTCGTTTATTGCTATCTACCTTATGGTTTGGGTCTTTGCGTTAATGTTGATTTGCTGCTGCATACCTGCTTCGTGTCTATGAATGGTTGAGGAAATATATTTGTACTTTTACATTGCAGATAAAATGTTTGATGAAATCCCTTAATGAAATAAGCTTTGTTTATTTAAAGAAGTCTTTTATAATTTAAGATTACATATACAAATCGGCTTCTAATGTCAAACTGGTTGAATTTCACCTGTGAATCAATATAGACAGATCGATAGATTGTTATTAGTATAGTTTAAAAAATATATTTCAGCAATTCTAGGTTTTTGAAGTTCTGATTTGTGAGAGGAATTTCTCTGATTCTTTCTTATTTCTTTCTGATTTTGAAGTTATAAAATATCAAAAACGGTTCTGAACTTATGATTTATCATTTGTGAAAGCAGGTTTGGTTTCTTTTTAATTCTAAAGTTGGATTAATACTTGGATGGTTGGATTCTTTATGATTTCTGAAGTTCAAAAGGTATGTATGTTAATCGAAGAATGAGACAACATATGAACATCATAAGGAAAAAAGGGCGTTAGAATACTAGTGGAATTGTGGTGTCAACCGTGGGCAAGCAAGGAGCATGATGAGCATGGTGTTAGTGAAGTGAATGGTAGGTGAAGACTTGGAGCTGTTGAAAAAATTCTTTGTCGTGATCTTTAAACCTTTCTTCCCTACCCTTACCTTCTTCCGAGACCCACCGGTCATCTTTTTAGTGTACATGCTTGTGACCTTGCCTTAGCTCTAGAAGACTAAGTGTATGTAAGAGTAGCATGGTTTGTGCCTTTAATGTATGAGCTAGAGAAACGTTAATGTAAGACAAGAGAAGGATTTAATTATTAGGTCCTTCGATAGTTAGTAATGGCTTAGTTGACCAATCGAAACTTATTGGAATGGCGAGTTACTAATTCATGTTCAGGATGAAGAGATATGGGTGCATGATGAGACTAGAAGTCATGGGTTTAAACCGTTAATTGACTAGAGGTGTGCGAGTTAGTAAACAACCTACCCTAATAAGAACATAGGAATGATGTAAGGCCAATCTTTTTCAAAAGTATTGTTAAAAATTTGAGGAAATTTTTGTAAACGATTTTGGACGTGTATGTCCTACAAAATGCAAGACTTTTATAGAAATAAATGATGAAGGGACCATCGTGAATCGATAGTAAATACCCGGGATTGATGATCTCTTTGAAATTTGTTTATGATTCGTTAAAGAACGATCTCCTCAAAACATTAATCACAAAGTTGAGTGTTCAAATCTTTTTGTAAAAATAAGGGGTTGAGTTGAAGAAGATTTCAAATTTGATATTTGCATGTTTTAAAAAAGAGCATTTATTGAAAGGAAAGTCGAGTCAGGTAATTCTTTGAAGTAAGCAATTTTACAAAGTGGAATTTATGGCACTTTAAGTTTTATAATATTTTAAATTTAAGTATGGGCAACTTTTTAGATTTTGTTGAAACATGGGTACGTAATTCCTTATCGGTGATTTCGGGGAAGGAATCATTTTAAGGGGTAGATAATTGTAACATCCGTGTTTTGGGCCTAGGAGTTTTGGTCTTAAACCGACAAAATAAAACTTATTTTATAAATAAAGAAATCAAATGAATGAATAAAATTAATATTTTGTTATAATTTTATATTATGAATAAATGGGCCAAATATAGTTTTAAAATCTATTTGTAACCAAATGTGAGAAATTTTGTCATAAGGACTAAAAGTGTCAATTTTGGCGAAACTTACCCTAAGTAGATTTGACTAGTCATGGATTTGGAAAATTATAAGATATTATGAAGGAATTGATGTGGAGTTTAAATTAGGTCAAATAATTCCTTGAATTAATATTAAGGACCTACATTGTAAAGAAATTAGTGAAAGGGGCCATTTTTGTTAATTTGGGAATCTAAGGGTTAGTGTTAACCTAGACAATGACTCAAGTGAAATAAATAATTGTATTTGGGGCATAAGTATAAATATGGAGACTTCTAATGAGAATAATGGACTTTTGGGTGTTGGGTGAAGAAAGATCAAAGTATAGGGACTATTATTGCCAATTTTGAAAGATACCAAGATTTTAGTGAGGGGTTTCCCCCATTTCATCCAAATCGTGATTTTAGAGAGAGGAGGAGAGGAGAATGGCGATTTCTTGAGTTCTTGAGGGATTTGAGCTTGGTTTTGATGATTCTTGCAAGCCCTTGAAGTTTTCTAGGAATCTAAGGTATAAACTCTAACTTCTAGCTTTAGATTTTCGAGTTAGGGTTTGGGGTTTGGACCCAATCCGAAATTTATGATGGGAGGAGGTCTTTCCTATGATTCCCAATGTTTGTTTGATGTTTCTAAGTTGTTGGAGTCTACATTCAATCCATGGATGATATAGAACCAATAATTAGATTCAAATGGGTGTTATGAACCCTAGAAATTAGGGATTTGATGAATAGTTGAGGAATCTTGAAATTTATGGATGAATATGGTGGTTTTGGATGAGGGGATTCACTTCTAGTGATTCCATAAGGATTTCAACCCTTGATGTGCAATCTTAAACCATGAATCACTAGCATATGGGAATTGGGTGTTGAAATGGGTTTTATTCATGTATATGATGAATGGATCTTTTGGTTTAATGGATGAATGAGTTATTGCATCAATTTGGAAGTAATAGTGGAGTAAGGATCATTCCTAATGATTCCATGGAATGTAAGAAGGAATCTCCACTTGTAATCATCAATTGATGGATTGGAATTGGGTATTCCATGGGTTTAACCATTTGGACCAATGATTGGAATTGGAGATTCCATGAGGCTATCTTCTTTAGTGTAATGTGGGAATGACTCCTTTAAGGGATGACCTTGGTTAAGAATTTATTGGGGACTTGATGGTGTTAAGTGTAATGATTGACTTGGAACATAGTTCATTAACCACTTGTTAAGAGAAAAGAACTTGAATTGTGGTTTCCTTTTATTTAAGTCATGCACACTTGGATTGTGAGTTGAATACTTGGAAATGAGTTCTTAGATGTGTACTTTCATGGATAATTAGTCTTGGGTTGAATTTGAACTTGAATTGGGTTAAAAGGGAGTGAAAAGGACCAAAAATGAAGCTACAGCACTTAATACACGACCCGTGTGCTGATACACGACCCGTGTGAGGTTTATAAGGCTTCTGTCCAATTTTGCCTTGGGTGCTACACGACCCGTGTAGCTGGGTCTGGCCAGATTTGTCACTTTTTGGGTTTTGAGCTTTATGGTTTGGGCTTTGGGTTCTTGTTTTAATGCCAAACTTTGGGGATGTTTTAACTAAGATTTTCCTTATATTAGGAAGATAAGGACTTCATTTTGGGATGGTAGATGATAGTTCATTCTTAGTTCAAAATAAGTAATTATAGTGCGACTTTTAGATGTAACGAGTATGACACCTTCCATTATTGTCTTGTAGGAAGAAGGTATATTGTAATGACTTGTAGGTGAGACTAAGGACTTGAGTTATCACTCAACTAGGAGGATTTTGATGGAGGAGTTGATGTCTAGAAGCGCCTTCAAATGCATCAACCTTGTGTGGAGTTAGTGTTGACTCGTCAGTTAACCTTGGGTGAGTTTACCGGGAGTACACATCCTTACTATTATCTTTTGTGTGTGTTATCAACTATTTTCATGCATGCTTTTATGTGCTAATTGTTATATGAGTACTATGTATGCATTGCATGAAATTAGTCTTTTTAAGGATGTTTTCAAACAAAGACTATGATGTTGTTTTTGAAAGACGTTTTGAGCATCCTATTGTGCATTGCATTTCATGTAGGATGGGGTTGACCGTGTGAGCCCTTGAGACCGAGTTTTGCCATTTTATCAATTAAAGAGGGTGAGGAGATGTTATGATTTTTACCATTTTCTCAATTAAAGAGGCTGAGGAGATGTAATGAGTTTTGCCCTTCTCTCAAGTAAAGAGGGTAAGGAGACGTTTTTCCTGACAATAGGGAACCGCATGAGGGAGTTGCTACCCCTCATGAGGCTAGTGTGATGGCCACTAGTCTTAGTTCAACCTACATGGGGATCAAGTAGTATGCTTTGTGCGTGTTATTTGTGAACTTGGGTAGGTGCCATTGAGGGTGAGATGGACTTTTATGAGATGGACATCTGTTGGGATAGTTGCATCATGCATTGCATTGCATTTCATAACTATCCATTTATATCAAATCTTTATGACGTACTGATGTTTATTACAACTTTTGAGATGATGAACTTTACAATTAAAGTGTGCGTCAAAACTATTTTCGGGGGTTGTCACGAGTGTGGTGGTTACACTGCCCACTCTGAATGGGTCAACCTTGGGTAAGCTCACTAGGCATTCCATTGCCTAACTCATTTTGATGTGTACTCGGGTTGGGAAGTGTAGAGGACTTTAGAAGAACTGGATGTTTAGAAGGCCACGGTTTGTGTGGTTTCCATTTAAGTTGTGTAATGGTATTTGAATTATGACAACCTCGCTACTTTATAAACTAAAATGTTTTATCTAAAGTGGGACCAAACGATTTTTACGAAAATTAATACTCTGAACTATTTCTCAATAAATCACATGTGTTTTAAAACGGGTTGGAACGAAAAATGACTCTTTTTGAAGATGTTGGAATTAAAGTTTTCATTGAAGGATGACTTTTGAAAAATGATGATAAACCATGGGTTAAAATGATGTTTTTATGAAAAGCCTTAAGCGAGGGTGTTTCATTTATGTTTATTGTTGATGAATCCCGATCTAAAGAAAAATATTTTTTTTTCATATTTCTATCGTTATCCATAGGTAATTTCCGAAGGAATACAAACAAAATTTGATTAGTTCCTTTATAAATTCCGTAGTAAATTACTGACGGAGTTCCGACGACATGCAAGTTTGTCGCTATTCAGACGTTAAGTTAGGATTTTTCTGTTGGTAACCATTTCGTTGGGATCCGTCGATAATTATCTTTCTGAAAACAGACACCTCCTTTTTTCATACAACAATAAATTCATTTAAGCGCTAGAGAGACGCCTCAGAATAATGATATGTTCCCTGCTTATTGAATTGTTGTTTTGCATAATAAAATCTAATAATGAAAAGGAAACCTTCCAAATACTTAAGTTGATAATCACTTTTGGACAAAAGTTCTTATTAGCTTACGACTTTTTAAAAGAAGTTTTCTAAAAGGTGTTTGGATTAACTTATGGGGTAACAATAAGCTATAATTTGATAAGTTGTTTTTGAAAAAGTGTTTGGATTAGCTTATATGTGTAAAATGAATAAAAAGTGACTTTTATAAGCTATAACTTGATAAGTTATTTCCAAAAAGTCAATAAATCAGAAGCTCCTTACTTCTTGAACGTGACTTTTGTAAGCTATTCAAAAAGGATTTTTCATTTTGACTTATATCTTCCCCAAACACTTTTTTTAACTTATTGACTATTCAAAGAATCAATAAGCCAATAAGTTATTTGTTATCCTAATAAGTTTATTGGGCTCTTTAATTTGGGCTTTATGTTTAGCCTTTTTTAGCTAGGTTTAACCTAGTTAGCTTTCTATATATTCTATCTTTCCCTTTCTTTGTATTTGTACTTCTCCTAATCATAATATGAAAACCTAGCCGTTCTCTGTCTATTGACTATTAGTTTGCATGGTATCAGAGCTATATTCGATCCTTTATTCACGATTATGGTGGGCGAGTTATATAAAACACTGTGACAATCTACGAATCGAAAATTTTGGCGATCTTGGGTATGATTTTCTTGCTCGTTTTCTATGTTCGGTTGGTTTTAATTTGTTTGATTTGGTCGTTTTTGAGGGTTTTCAGATTGTTATTGGGTTTTTTTGTAGCTATTTCATATCTTTGTTGATTTGTATCTGCTATTGGAAACATGGCTCCAAGAGATGATTATCTTCAGTCCATTAGCACTCAACTCGATGACAAGAACTATACCTATTGGAGTTATGCTATGAAAAAAATTTTGCATGGGAAAAATATGTGGGGGATTGTAACAAGTACAAAGGGGAAACCTAGAGCAGGGATTGAAGGTTATGCTGCCCTATTACATTCGTGGGACACTGATAACTCTATGATTATTACTTGTATTAATAAATCTGTTATTCAGTCTATTGGTACTAAGTTGGCAAAGTATGACACTACAAAGAAAGTTTGGAATCACTTAGATAGGTTGTATACTCAATCTGATTTTGCAAAGCAGTATGAGTTAGAGTTTGATATTCGAGCCCTCTAACAGAACAGTCTCAGCATTCAGGAATTCTACGCTTCTATGTCCGATTTGTGGATAAGTTAGTACTTACAGAACTTGATGATTTGAAGGCCTTCAAGCCTTATATTTATAAAAGGGAAGAACAACGATTGGTTCAGCTCTTGATGGCCTTACATTCAGATTTTGAAGGCTTGCGTGGATCAATTTTGCATCACACACCCCTTCCCACTATTGATTTAGTTTTTCATGAGTTGATTGCTGAAGAGACTCGTATCAAATCACAAGCTGACAAAGGTCCCAAGACAGCTGCCACTCCTGCTATCTTTGTTATTCC
Source organism: Cichorium intybus (assembly GCA_023525715.1). Classification (NCBI taxonomy): domain Eukaryota; kingdom Viridiplantae; phylum Streptophyta; class Magnoliopsida; order Asterales; family Asteraceae; genus Cichorium; species Cichorium intybus. The sequence goes on from CM042009.1 coordinate 141,377,200, forward strand.
CTAACGACCTCATATATCAAACCAGAATTGCCTCGGAGTTGCATTTGATGAGTGTGCCTTCTATAAGAAGAAAAACCATTGGAAGTGTCAGTGTCCATTGTTGTTAAGCAAGGTAAATAAGCAGCAACAACAAACCAGACCACCTGCACAGTTTTAGTCTCCATAGCAGAACTGATCTTTTGGAAAGTTTCAGTTACATCCCTCGTTTCCTTCTTTTCGGACGCTGCAATACACTGTTGCTGCTGTTGAACCTTCTATAGAGACTGCAATAGATTTTACACCACGATCAACTTTGGATCCTCAGATTGTTAAGCAGTTTAGATTGTTTATTGCTGCCAATCTGACTGCCTTGTCAGCATCTATGTCTTACTCAGGTCTATATTCATCCAGCACTTCATGTATTCCTTCATCCTTGTGGATATTGGATTCTGGTGCATCTCATCATATGTCACCACATTTTTCATCCTTTTCATCGTTATCACATCGTTCACCTGTTTCTGTAATGTTTGCTAGTGTTACACCTATGTTAGTAACGGGTGTTGGTTCTATTGTCACTCCTTATATATCTTTGACCTATGTCTATTATATTCCCACACTTGCTTTGAAAATTGCTTAAGTTATTTAGTTGTGCGATCTGGTTGTTGGGTCTTCTTTTCTGATTCGCTCTGTTGTATACATGACAATCAGTCTCGAAGGATGATTGGGATAGGCTGTAGACTTGGGAAGCTTTATGTCTTAGAGTAGCTACATATTGCTGCCTTTCGTGTTGATTTGTCGTCTTTTTGTTTAAGTCATTCATTTTCTGTTTTTTATCTTTGGCATTCTCGTTTGGGACATGTGTCAGTACATGATGACTGATGCACAATACATGTTTTGGCTTAAAGCCTCATGTAGAGAGAAATAAGTTGTTTTCAAAATCAGCCCTTTGTGTATTTTTGGGATACGACATTGGTTAGAAATGTTATTGGCGTTATGACCCGTCGAATAAGAAATTGTATGTTTCTCGCAATGTCACCTTTTTGGAGCACATTCCGTTCTATAGCATTCCTGTTCAGTCACATGACATAACTCAATCGGAACTTCGTACTATTGACCCGTTTAGTATTGATAGTGATGATGCGTCTCTTGTACCTGATCCACCACCTGTCGTTGATCCTCCGCCTGTCGCTCATCAGGATTCCCCACCATTGAGGCCTATTCTTTAACGGAAGTCCACCAAACTTAAAGAGTTTGTCTATTCCTCTTACTCACTAGCTTTTGCCTCCTTTATTGCTAATGTTCATCGTCTCTCTGAGCCGTTATCCTACAAAGAGGTCGTCTCTGATCCTTTTTGGCAGAACGTTATAGCTGAGGAACTTATAGCTCTTCATCAGACTCATACGTGGGATTTGGTTCCACTTCCGCCTGGAAAGCACACGATTGGTTGTCGTTGGGTATATAAAATAAAAAACAAAGTCTGAGGGGTCTGTTGAACGTTATAAAGCCATACTTGTTGCGAAAGGATACTCGCAAAAGTATGGTATGGATTATGAGGACACACTTTGCTCCAGTTGCAAAAATGATGACTGTCCGTACCTTGATTGTTGTTTCTTCCATTAGACAATAGAAGATTTATGAGATGGATGTTAAGAATGCGTTCTTGAATGGTGATCTTCATGAGGAAGTATACATCTCTATTCCCCTAGGTATTGCTCACCAGCCAGGTGAAGTTTGTCGGCTTTGGAAGGCTTTATATGGTCTCAAACAAGCCTTTTGTGCTTGGTTTAAGAAATCTTTTACGGTGCTTACTTTGGTTGGTTTTTGTCCTAGTGATCATGATTCAGCCTGATTTGTTAGATGTACAAGTTAAGGTCAGATCCTTCTTTCCTTATATGTTGATGACATGCTTATTATCGGTGATGATCATGATGGTATAGAGTCTTTGAAGCATGATTTGGCTTACCGTTTTGCTATAAAAGACTTGGGGTTGCTGCGTTATTTCTTGGGAATTGAAGTTTCTCCATCTCCAAAGGGTTATCTTTTATCTCAGACGAAGTATATTTTAGATTTGTTTGACCGTGCACGACTCACAAACAACCGGACAGTTGATACGCCTCTAGAGAGTAATGCAAAGTATTCTCCGATTGGCGGTGTTCCCTTATCAAATCCGAGCCTTTATCGTACCATTGTGGGAAGTTTGGTTTATTGACAACGCCTAGTACCATTGTGGGAAGGTTGGTTTTTTGGAACCTTTGGATCTGATTTGGTTAATGGTAATCATTTGGTTTATGTTAATTGCTCGGTTTTTCGATGTTTATGCTTGTGAATGAATTTTTGAGTGATTGGATTGTGTTTGATGTTTGGTTTGCCCTTGATTGCTTCTGAATTGGAGATGTACTTTTGATTTCAGTAGCTAACAAGGTTTAGTTGATAGCTTAGTTTAGTTAATGCTTGCTTGGAATTGTTTTAGTTTATGATTTTTGGGATTGTTTGGAAAAAGTTAGGAACTAGGTCCTCTGACTGTAGCGTGACACTGCAGTTGGTAATCTGTCACCTGTCTCTACCACGTAACTCCTGTGGATCGACCCTGACTTCCACTGTGCTAAGTGTGTGAGTTAGGTATTTTCTTATTTTTGATCGCATGACGACCGCTGCGATGTCAAATTTTGGCGCCGTTGCCGGGGAGTTGTGAGCTTGAGAATAGGTGATCTGTAGGACTTTTAGTTTCTGAATTTTTGGTTTTTGATTTCAGTTAATTAGTAATTTTGCTTTTGGTTTTCTCGGACATGTTGCACTTGTGCATGCGTACCCGTAGGGGTGAGCAATTATCCCCTTTGCGTTTTGACTTAGAGATTGAGCGAACTGCGTGCAAGATCCGTGCACGTAGGCGTTTAAATACAATGAGTTTTAGTAATGTCAGTAGTAGTATAGTGAGTGTTGCCCAGAAACCCTCGGGTGAGGCAACGTGGATGTCATTTATTCCCCCAATTTCAGAATTTCATATTGGGAGCACGAGTGCTACTGGTGGTGCAGCTTCAGCCCCTGCACCTATACCATCATGCACTCCGCCGTCGATTCCACCATTTCAACCATTATCCCAACCACAATCCACAAACCCATTTACATCTGCCATGTCTTGGGGAGCGCCGACCCATGATGGCACCCCAATATCTAGACAGCAGACACCCATTTCACAACCACCGCCAGTACTTTTTAAACCACAAACCACATTTCAACCTATACCACCGCAGCAACAATACCAAAAGCAACCTCCTCAGCAGCAGTACCAGTATCAAGAGACTGATGAGAGGTATGAGGATGAAGACGAAGGATGGGTTCCACCAGCACCATAGCAACCATGGAACCGAGGTCAGGGACCTCCAAGAAGAGCACATCAGCATCAACCACTACAAGGTCAACAGAGATATAATGATAATCACTTTTACGGTAATCCTGCTCAACCCTGGTATTTTGCACAACCGAGGGGGCAATCGGTTGCATCGCACTTCCAGCCACGGGAGTATGATGACTCGTCGCCCATTTACATTCCTGATGATATAGAATCTCAAGTAGAAATTAGACCTCAGTTGTTAGGAATATTACCGGAATTTAGGGGGTACAAACAGGATGACCCATACAATCACTTGTATGAGTTTATAGCCATAGCCAACGCTAACACCCCTAGGAACACCAATAAGAACATTTTTAGATTAAGATTGTTCCCATTCACTTTGAAAGACAAAGCCAAATATTGGTTTACGTCTTTGCCATCGAATAGCATCACTACATGGGACCAACTCAAAGCTAAGTTCTTACAAGAGTTTTATCCGGCAAGCAAGACGACGGAAATCAAGAGGGCTATTCAGGATTTCCAGCAGAAGCCTGGAGAAGCTTTTCATGAAGCATGGGATCGTCTAAAGGAGTTGATGAGGTCGTACCCGCATCACGATATTCCAAAGTGGCAACTGGTCAAGGTATTATTTGAAGGAGCAAGTGAGACGAACCAAGTTATGATTAACACATCATCTAGTGGCACTATTATGATGCAAGACCCGGAGGAGGTTTGGCAGTTTTTGGAACAGTTAAGTAATGGCTCTAAGGCAAATTTCTCCACGAGAAAGACGGTAGGCACAGCTGCAGCAGTAGGAGCCGATGCTGACTGGAAAAAGGATGTAAAGAAGGAGATAAGCGAGCTTAATAAGAAATTCGATAGACTTGTGTCTACTCTGCAGAATGGACCTCAGAGTCAATCACAAGGAGGTCATGGAGGACCAAAGACTCAAGAAGCAAATCAATACTATGGTCACGGTCAAGGTCAATATAACAATGGACGACCCTATAGACCATATAACCAAGGTCAACAGAATTTCAATAACCAGAGGCAGAACAACTACCAAGGGCAATCATCCAACCCGCCCAGGCAGTATCAACCGGCGAACAATAGTGGTAATGCCAATGGAAGTGGTAGCAGCAACAATAGGGGGCCCAACAACTCTATCAACAATGCCCCAGGAACTCAGGAGGATCTAGTCGCGAAAATGTATGAGATGTTCAACACAACGCAGCAGCAATCACAGGCCAATGCGAAAGCCATCGTCAATATGGAGAGGAAAATCGCCCAAATGGCTGAAGACCAACGAAAAAGAGATAATGGGAAGATGCCAAGCACCACAGAAGTCAATTCGAACCATGGTCAGTGGGCCGGAAAGGAACATGTCAACACTGTCGAGGCTGAATGGAGGAAAGTCACCCTGGAAGATTTGCTAGACTCAGGAAATGAGGCTGAAAGCGAAAAGGAAGAAGAAGTTAAGGAAAAGGTGGAAATTGAAAAGGAGAATAGGAAAGACACGGAATTAAAGGAAATTCCCGTTGAGAAGGAACCTCAACCAAAAGAGGACAAGGATGTCCAAGAGGAAAGGCAGCCAATAATAGCTGGAATTAAACAAAGGAAGAAGGATAAGAAGGGAAATAAAACGCAGGAAGCGCCCAAATCGACGGGGCCATCGATGAATCAACCCTTGTGGGACGAACATAAGAACGCTCCTGAGGATACAAGAATTCTTCAGGAGATGTGTGAGAAAAATGGAAAAAGTAAGACTCCCACACCTGACACTGTGAGGTTGACAATTAAAGCTAGTGAGGCACTGTTGGGAACACTGCCCAAGAAAGAAAAGGATCCTGGGTCACCACTGATTACTGCTACGGTAGGAGATGTGGTCATTAGGAACACCTTGCTGGATTTGGGAGCAAGTGTGAATGTGTTACCGGGATATTTGTATGATAAATACAAGAATGAGGAATTAGAGCCGACGAAGACCGTGTTACAGTTGGCTGATCAGTCAACCAAACTATCCCGAGGTAAGTTGACCAATGTCATAGTGAAGGTTGGGGATTTCTTTTACCCAGTGGACTTTTGAGTTATGGAATACGAAAGCTTGGAGGACGCACCCGCATTAATATTAGGACGTCCGTTTTTGGCTACGGCCGGCGCTATTATTGATTGCAAAACAGGAGATTTGGATATCTTCTTTGGGTCGAGGAAAAGAAGGTTAAATATGTTCGGAAGTCCCATATCTCTACCTCAAGGGTATAATGATAAGAATTTGGACAACAATCTGCTGATGGAACCTGGGGTTAGGGACAAAAGCAAAATATGGACCCGAACAGGAGAAGGAGGAAAAGAGGAAGTCTTGAAGGAAACCAAGGAACATCCGTTGTCCACCATTGACAAGGAACAACTGCTGGACATGATGGAGATGTTGGAGGCAAGGCACCAGCAATACGAGAAAGATGCAAGGGAAAGAGAAGCAAAGGTATTTCAGCTTCTGGAAGCCCAGCAACAATGGATTAGCGAGGTTAGCGACAGGATGACTCAACTCACTTCGTTGATGTCAATGATGGCCCAAAATTTCACGCCAGATCACAAGAAGATGTCATCAGGAATTCAAGAAGAGTAGGAGTAGGAATGGTACGTCTAGTTGAAGACGTTAAACTTAGCGCTTGTTGGGAGGCAACCCATCTTTTCGTAGGTTAGGTACTGTATTCTTAGGAGTAACTAGGAAGATTATATCATCGTCTTTTGCAGGTATTATTGGTCGAAGGCAAGTGTGGGGTTGTTTTGAAGAATTTGGATTTTTGATGACCGCTGATATTGCCTCATTTATACATATAATTCGGACAATATCGAGTGCCTAAACACGTGTTTTTGGTATAATATCAAGATAAAAGGTACTTATATTTTTAAATTACCAAAACACAGCAAAAATGGCTTTGCGGATAAAGAAGGAGCTGAATACGAGCCTTAAAGTGAACAAAATTGAAGGCATCAGTACAGATCGCGACGCGATACCCTATAGGGTCGCGACGCGATCCAAGTGATGACACGGTGACGACGTGCTGATGGAAAGATCGCAACGCAAAGAAAAGTTGGCGACCCGATGAGATTGCGACGCGACCTCCACATGGATCGCGACGCGACCCACCAACCACAGTCCACAAAGTCGGAGTCGTAGCCAACTTAGAAACGCAAGCCAAGCTGGCTCGCGACGCGATCCCCTATAGGGTCGCGACGCGAGGGTCCCTGGATAGCACTATAAATAGAAGCCTTCTCTTGTTGTTTGAGAGACACCAACCCATAAACACCTACACCCCATTACCAACACCAAACTCGGGAGTTTGCCCACTGCAACTGCCAGAAGGCTTGGAGGAGACGGTACGGTGCGTATGGAATCGAGAGCTTGAAGAATGTTCGGCCGGGACTTCATTCGGTTTGCTTTATATATGTTTAGCATTATACTATGATTTCCTAGGCCGTATTCTTCAGATCATGTTATATTTATCTGCATTATTTATTACTTAGATTTGAATACTATCTAGTTATGATTTGATTGTTATTTATCGGATATTGAACGTTTTATATTTTATCTTGCATAATTTATTTGACTATCATATATGTTAAGGAACCTTCCTTTTGGACTTATTGCTAAGTTATTTTAGTCTAGAGGACCAATCTGACTATATGACTTTTATCATAACTGTGCTATTACCATTAGACAGATATGACTAGTGATGGACCAAATCCGAGGGTTAAGTCACGAAGGTAGGAACTTATATATGTATGACAAGTTTGTACTAGAGGACCAATCTGTACAAACCATTTTGGTTTTCATGACCATTGAGATCAAAAACTCGAATGAATCTTGTATGATACGAACCAATACATGATTATTTGGAATATGTAATTGCATGACCATTGCCATTAATGACCTTATAAACATAGGATTAGGTAGTTGGACCAAAACATCTAATCACTCTAGAAATCGATATTTAGCTTTCAATATCCATTGCACTAATAGCATATCAAACATAACTAGATGGTTGAATCGAATCTAAGTATAAACGTTTACTTTTATGTTTTGTAATTTATATTTATATTTTCCGATTTTAATAAACTTTTACGTTGTCTCTTGACACGAGTCAATGCATTCTCTCAAATCCCCCCTCCTTTTTAATTACTGTTTGCTTGAATAATTGTTAATTAATAATTGATTTTCTTAACTTAAAATATCCGTTTTCCCTTGGGTTCGACAACCCGGATTTACCAATACTATACTACAACCGATTAGGTCCACTTGCCTAATTGTGTTGTTCTATTCATACATGGTATCTCCCTGTTCAAGAAATGTAAAACTAATGTGAAAACCAATTGCTAATATCATATATACGCTCGTAACACATCAAACTTTTGGTGCCGTTTCTGGGTATTTTATATGTATGTTTGAAAACACATCAAGTTTTTGGCGCCGTTGCCGGGGAATTCGGTTTTATTTTTTTGTATAGAAAATTAAATTATTAGTTAATATTTATGTGATTGTAAATTTGTTTTTGTGTATTATGTATTTTTATTGTTTTGATTGACATATCACTAATCATAAAATGGATATTTGCACACCTTAAGCATATTTTTAGTGTGTGGTGAATATTTCGGGAAAAATGAAGTGAAAAAAACTTTGAAGTCTTTTCTGCTCACGCAACGCGACGTGTATGCCATCCGGACGTGACGCGTCGACAATCCGGATCGCGTTGAGAAAGAGACAACTTCAAGTTACGCGACACGTAAACATGCATAACGCGTAAAACAACCGAGACAGATGCTGGTCGTGCATAATGATACATGGTTTTTCAGGCTAAAAATCAGCCACCACTGAGAAGGGGGAAGCTTCTTTAAAGTGGAGGCAGCGATACTGACGACGGTCAAAAGTCGCACAGCCAGGACAACACACCACAACCGCAACCCAGTAGCCACGGCTTTGAAACTTCAGGGAGCACAAAATGAGTGATATTTTTCTTTTACTGTTATTACTTTTATTTTTTATTTAATTTTTGTGTGTTTATTGTGTGTGAATAATATTTGTCTGAGTGATATGTATGCAGATTTGCTAAGATTCAATGCTGGCAGCATGTTCAACGAATTCTTTTCTGTGGAAAGAGCATCATATATGACGTCGACCGGTACCCAAGGGGAGTCTGTTCCATTTTGCTCCCTTTACTGTTTTGAATTATATATACAATAAAATTATTGTATAAAATAAGTGTAGGGTAAGAGCGTCATACTGCAATAATTAACTGAGCCAAATTAAATTTTTTATCTTAAACATCTATTCCAAAATTGAACGCTATAAAGTTAATTGCTAAGAAAAATGTTTTGAAAATAAATTCGTAGGTTACATTTAATCTTATGTATGTATTTTTAGTTTTTCATTGTTTTATATAAAATTTAGTTCTATAGAGGACAAGTTTTCAGCTTGGTAGTTGCAAAATGTTTTGCATAAATAATGAAATAGACCCGTTGGAAATTTATCAGCTGTTAAAAATTGAGTTTTTGCCAAAAGAGATTGAGTCAGTTTCCCTATTTGCAAAAATACACGAATTATATGCTGTTACTAAATTGAGGAAAATAAGCCTCGATAAATGAACTTAAAATGAGAAAAATTCTCAAGAAATTTGATGTGCCAAAAAAGCAGAAGTCAAGTAATGTTACACCATAAGATTGAGACTCAGAAAGGAAAGTCAATCAGTGGCCTTTGACATTCGAGCAAGTAGACATTAAATGGGTGGCCTTCGGGCATTTATGCACCTTATTACCTAAAACCAACTGGTTTGGGATAATATTGTCGAAAGCTCGCTACACGGGTGTCATCGAAAGTCATGGAATTTCCTTAGTGGCATTTGGAATTTGAATTAGTAGACTCTGTACAGTCTTGAGTCGAAAATTTGTAATCAAGAGTTCCATCAAAAGTCACGAGTTTCAAAGGTGCGGAAAAATGGAAATAATAACTAAACTTGATAAAATTAGTCCAGCATGATTTTTATTTTAAATATGGGAAATTCGACAAAAAGTCTTGAGGTGGAAGAATCTTTAAAGGGTGTATTCGATGTCATGTAAAAATGAGTATTTATCAATCTAAAGACTTGTCGTTTATAGAAAGAGAGTTTATGTAAAGTTTTGAAAAGTTAGAAATATGTACATAAGGCTAGGTATAATCTACTATGTTTATTCTTAATTCATTATTCTTAACTTCGGTAATAAACGCTAGATCTGTGATAGCGTATGGAAAGTTGTTTGGACATCAAGTTTCTCGGCTTGGTTTTAAATTGCAGTTTGCTTGAGGACAAGCAAAGTCCAAGTGTAGGGTATTTTGATATTGCCTCATTTATACATATAATTCGGACAATATCGAGTGCCTAAACACGTGTTTTTGGTATAATATCAAGATAAAAGGTACTTATATTTTTAAATTACCAAAACACAGCAAAAATGGCTTTGCGGATAAAGAAGGAGCTGAATACGAGCCTTAAAGTGAACAAAATTGAAGGCATCAGTACAGATCGTGACGCGATACCCTATAGGGTCGCGACGCGATCCAAGTGATGACACGGTGACGACGTGCTGATGGAAAGATCGCAACGCAAAGAAAAGTTGGCGACCCGATGAGATCGCGACGCGACCTCCACATGGATCGCGACGCGACCCACCAACCACAGTCCACAAAGTCGGAGTCGTAGCCAACTTAGAAACGCAAGCCAAGCTGGCTCGCGACGCGATCCCCTATAGGGTCGCGGCGCGAGGGTCCCTGGACAGCACTATAAATAGAAGCCTTCTCTTGTTGTTTGAAAGACACCAACCCATAAACACCTACACCCCATTACCAACACCAAACTCGGGAGTTTGCCCACTGCAACTGCCAGAAGGCTTGGAGGAGACGGTACGGTGCGTATGGAATCGAGAGCTTGAAGAATGTTCGGCCGGGACTTCATTCGGTTTGCTTTATATATTTAGCATTCTACTATGATTTCCTAGGCCGTATTCTTCAGATCATGTTATATTTATCTGCATTATTTATTACTTAGATTTGAATACTATCTAGTTATGATTTGATTGTTATTTATCGGATATTGAACGTTTTATATTTTATCTTGCATAATTTATTTGACTATCATATATGTTAAGGAACCTTCTTTTTGGACTTATTGCTAAGTTATTTTAGTCTAGAGGACCAATCTGCCTATATGACTTTTATCATAACTGTGCTATTACCATTAGACAGATATGACTAGTGATGGACCAAATCCTAGGGTTAAGTCACGAAGGTAGGAACTTATATATGTATGACAATTTTGTACTAAAGGACCAATCTGTACAAACCATTTTGGTTTTCATGACCATTGAGATCAAAAACTCGAATGAATCTTGTATGATACGAACCAATACATGATTATTTGGAATATGTAATTGCATGACCATTGCCATTAATGACCTTATAAACATAGGATTAGGTAGTTGGACCAAAACATCTAATCACTCTAGAAATCGATATTTAGCTTTCAATATCCATTGCACTAATAGCATATCAAACATAACTAGATGGTTGAATCGAATCTAAGTATAAACGTTTACTTTTATGTTTTGTAATTTATATTTATATTTTCCGATTTTAATAAACTTTTGCGTTGTCTCTTGACACGAGTCAACACATTCTCTCAAATCCCCCCTCCTTTTTAATTACTGTTTGCTTGAATAATTGTTCATTAATAATTGATTTTCATAACTTAAAATATCCGTTTTCCCTTGGGTTCGACAACCCGGATTTACCAATACTATACTACAACCGATTAGGTCCACTTGCCTAATTGTGTTGTTCTATTCATACATGGTATCTCCCTGTTCAAGAAATGTAAAACTAATGTGAAAACCAATTGCTAATATCATATATACGCTCGTAACACATCAAACTTTTGGTGCCATTTCTGGGTATTTTATATGTATGTTTGAAAACACATCAAGTTTTTGGCGCCGTTGCCGGGGAATTCGGTTTTATTTTTTTGTATAGAAAATTAAATTATTAGTTAATATTTATGTGATTGTAAATTTGTTTTTGTGTATTATGTATTTTTATTGTTTTGATTGACATATCACTAATCATAAAATGGATATTTGCACACCTTAAGCATATTTTTAGTGTGTGGTGAATATTTCGGGAAAAATGAAGTGAAAAAAACTTTGAAGTCTTTTCTGCTCACGCAACGCGACGTGTATGCCATCCGGACGTGACGCGTCGACAATCCGGATCGCGTTGAGAAAGAGACAACTTCAAGTTACGCGATACGTAAACATGCATAACGCGTAAAACAACCGAGACAGATGCTGGTCGTGCATAATGATACATGGTTTTTCAGGCTAAAAATCAGCCACCACTGAGAAGGGGGACGCTTCTTTAAAGTGGAGGCAGCGATACTGACGACGGTCAAAAGTCGCACAGCCAGGACAACACACCACAACCGCAACCCAGTAGCCACGGCTTTGAAACTTCAGGGAGCACAAAATGAGTGATATTTTTCTTTTACTGTTATTACTTTTATTTTTTATTTAATTTTTGTGTGTTTATTGTGTGTGAATAATATTTGTCTGAGTGATATGTATGCAGATTTGCTAAGATTCAATGCTGGCAGCATGTTCAACGAATTCTTTTTTGTGGAAAGAGCCTCATATATGACGTCGACCGGTACCCAAGGGGAGTCTGTTCCATTTTGCTCCCTTTACTGTTTTGAATTATATATATAATAAAATTATTGTATAAAATAAGTGTAGGGTAAGAGCGTCATACTGCAATAATTAACTGAGCCGAATTAAATTTTTTATCTTAAACATCTATTCCAAAATTGAACGCTATAAAGTTAATTGCTAAGAAAAATGTTTTGAAAATAAATTCGTAGGTTACATTTAATCTTATGTATGTATTTTTAGTTTTTCATTGTTTTATATAAAATTTAGTTCTATAGAGGACAAGTTTTCAGCTTGGTAGTTGCAAAATGTTTTGCATAAATAATGAAATAGACCCGTTGGAAATTTATCAGCTGTTAAAAATTGAGTTTTTGCCAAAAGAGATTGAGTCAGTTTCCCTACTTGCAAAAATACACGAATTATATGCTGTTACTAAATTGAGGAAAATAAGCCTCGATAAATGAACTTAAAATGAGAAAAATTCTCAAGAAATTTGATGTGCCAAAAAGCAGAAGTCAAGTAATGTTACACCATAAGATTGAGACTCAGAAAGGAAAGTCAATCAATGGCCTTTGACATTCGAGCAAGTAGACATAAAATGGGTGGCCTTCGGGCATTTATGCACCTTATTACCTAAAACCAACTGGTTTGGAATAATATTGTCGAAAGCTCGCTACACGGGTGTCATCGAAAGTCATGGAATTTCCTTAGTGGCCTTTGGAATTTGAATTAGTAGACTCTGTACAGTCTTGAGTCGAAAATTTGTAATCAAGAGTTCCATCGAAAGTCACGAGTTTCAAAGGTGCGGAAAAATGGAAATAATAACTAAACTTGATAAAATTAGTCCAGCATGATTTTTATTTTAAATATGGGAAATTCGACAAAAAGTCTTGAGGTGGAAGAATCTTTAAAGGGTGTATTCGATGTCATGTAAAAATGAGTATTTATCAATCTAAAGACTTGTCGTTTATAGAAAGAGAGTTTATGTAAAGTTTTGAAAAGTTAGAAATATGTACATAAGGCTAGGTATAATCTACTATGTTTATTCTTAATTCATTATTCTTAACTTCGGTAATAAACGCTAGATCTGTGATAGCGTATGGAAAGTTGTTTGGACATCAAGTTTCTCGGCTTGGTTTTAAATTGCAGTTTGCTTGAGGACAAGCAAAGTCCAAGTGTAGGGTATTTTGATATTTCCTCATTTATACATATAATTCGGACAATATCGAGTGCCTAAACACGTGTTTTTGGTATAATATCAACATAAAAGGTACTTATATTTTTAAATTACCAAAACACAGCAAAAATGGCTTTGCGGATAAAGAAGGAGCTGAATACGAGCCTTAAAGTGAACAAAATTGAAGGCATCAGTACAGATCGTGACGCGATACCCTATAGGGTCGCGACGCGATCCAAGTGATGACACGGTGACGACGTGCTGATGGAAAGATCGCGATGCAAAGAAAAGTTGGCGACCCGATGAGATCGCGACGCGACCTCCACATGGATCGCGACGCGACCCACCAACCACAGTCCACAAAGTCGGAGTCGTAGCCAACTTAGAAACGCAATCCAAGCTGGCTCGCGACGCGATCCCCTATAGGGTCGCGGCGCGAGGGTCCCTGGACAGCACTATAAATAGAAGCCTTCTCTTGTTGTTTGAGAGACACCAACCCATAAACACCTACACCCCATTACCAACACCAAACTCGGGAGTTTGCCCACTGCAACTGACAGAACGCTTGGAGGAGACAGTACGGTGCGTATGGAATCGAGAGCTTGAAGAATGTTCGGCCGGGACTTCATTCGGTTTGCTTTATATATGTTTAGCATTCTACTATGATTTCCTAGGCCGTATTCTTCAGATCATGTTATATTTATCTGCATTATTTATTACTTAGATTTGAATACTATCTAGTTATGATTTGATTGTTATTTATCGGATATTGAACGTTTTATATTTTATCTTGCATAATTTATTTGACTATCATATATGTTAAGGAACCTTCCTTTTGGACTTATTGCTAAGTTATTTTAGTCTAGAGGACCAATCTGACTATATGACTTTTATCATAACTGTGCTATTACCATTAGACAGATATGACTAGTGATGGACCAAATCCTAGGGTTAAGTCACGAAGGTAGGAACTTATATATGTATGACAAGTTTGTACTCGAGGACCAATCTGTACAAACCATTTTGGTTTTCATGACCATTGAGATCAAAAACTCGAATGAATCTTGTATGATACGAACCAATACATGATTATTTGGAATATGTAATTGCATGACCATTGCCATTAATGACCTTATAAACATAGGAATAGGTAGTTGGACCAAAACATCTAATCACTCTAGAAATCGATATTTAGCTTTCAATATCCATTGCACTAATAGCATATCAAACATAACTAGATGGTTGAATCGAATCTAAGTATAAACGTTTACTTTTATGTTTTGTAATTTATATTTATATTTTCCGATTTTAATAAACTTTTGCGTTGTCTCTTGACACGAGTCAACGCATTCTCTCAGATGCCCCCTCCTTTTTAATTACTGTTTGCTTGAATAATTGTTCATTAATAATTGATTTTCATAACTTAAAATATCCGTTTTCCCTTGGGTTCGACAACCCGGATTTACCAATACTATACTACAACCGATTAGGTCCACTTGCCTAATTGTGTTGTTCTATTCATACATGGTATCTCCCTGTTCAAGAAATGTAAAACTAATGTGAAAACCAATTGCTAATATCATATATACGCTCGTAACACATCAAACTTTTGGTGCCGTTTCTGGGTATTTTATATGTATGTTTGAAAACACATCAAGTTTTTGGCGCCGTTGCCGGGGAATTCGGTTTTATTTTTTTGTATAGAAAATTAAATTATTAGTTAATATTTATGTGATTGTAAATTTGTTTTTGTGTATTATGTATTTTTATTGTTTTGATTGACATATCACTAATCATAAAATGGATATTTGCACACCTTAAGCATATTTTTAGTGTGTGGTGAATATTTCGGGAAAAATGAAGTGAAAAAAACTTTGAAGTCTTTTCTGCTCACGCAACGCGACGTGTATGCCATCCGGACGTGACGCGTCGACAATCCGGATCGCGGTGAGAAAGAGACAACTTCAAGTTACGCGACACGTAAACATGCATAACGCGTAAAACAACCGAGACAGATGCTGGTCGTGCATAATGATACATGGTTTTTCAGGCTAAAAATCAGCCACCACTGAGAAGGGGGACGCTTCTTTAAAGTGGAGGCAGCGATACTGACGACGGTCAAAAATCGCACAGCCAGGACAACACACCACAACCGCAACCCAGTAGCCACGGCTTTGAAACTTCAGGGAGCACAAAATGAGTGATATTTTTCTTTTACTGTTATTACTTTTATTTTTTATTTAATTTTTGTGTGTTTATTGTGTGTGAATAATATTTGTCTGAGTGATATGTATGCAGATTTGCTAAGATTCAATGCTGGCAGCATGTTCAACGAATTCTTTTTCTGTGGAAAGAGCCTCATATATGACGTCGACCGGTACCCAAGGGGAGTCTGTTCCATTTTGCTCCCTTTACTGTTTTGAATTATATATACAATAAAATTATTGTATAAAATAAGTGTAGGGTAAGAGCGTCATACTGCAATAATTAACTGAGCCAAATTAAATTTTTTATCTTAAACATCTATTCCAAAATTGAACGCTATAAAGTTAATTGCTAAGAAAAATGTTTTGAAAATAAATTCGTAGGTTACATTTAATCTTATGTATGTATTTTTAGTTTTTCATTGTTTTATATAAAATTTAGTTCTATAGAGGACAAGTTTTCAGCTTGGTAGTTGCAAAATGTTTTGCATAAATAATGAAATAGACCCGTTGGAAATTTATCAGCTGTTAAAAATTGAGTTTTTGCCAAAAGAGATTGAGTCAGTTTCCCTACTTGCAAAAATACACGAATTATATGCTGTTACTAAATTGAGGAAAATAAGCCTCGATAAATGAACTTAAAATGAGAAAAATTTTCAAGAAATTTGATGTGCCAAAAAAGCAGAAGTCAAGTAATGTTACACCATAAGATTGAGACTCAGAAAGGAAAGTCAATCAGTGGCCTTTGACATTCGACCAAGTAGACATAAAATGGGTGGCCTTCGGGCATTTATGCACCTTATTACCTAAAACCAACTGGTTTGGGATAATATTGTCGAAAGCTCGCTACACGGGTGTCATCGAAAGTCATGGAATTTCCTTAGTGGCCTTTGGAATTTGAATTAGCAGACTCTGTACAGTCTTGAGTCGAAAATTTGTAATCAAGAGTTCAATCGAAAGTCACGAGTTTCAAAGGTGCGGAAAAATGGAAATAATAACTAAACTTGATAAAATTAGTCCAGCATGATTTTTATTTTAAATATGGGAAATTCGACAAAAAGTCTTGAGGTGGAAGAATCTTTAAAGGGTGTATTCGATGTTATGTAAAAATGAGTATTTATCAATCTAAAGACTTGTCGTTTATAGAAAGAGAGTTTATGTAAAGTTTTGAAAAGTTAGAAATATGTACATAAGGCTAGGTATAATCTACTATGTTTATTCTTAATTCATTATTCTTAACTTCGGTAATAAACGCTAGATCTGTGATAGCGTATGGAAAGTTGTTTGGACATCAAGTTTCTCGGCTTGGTTTTAAATTGCAGTTTGCTTGAGGACAAGCAAAGTCTAAGTGTAGGGTATTTTGATATTGCCTCATTTATATATATAATTCGGACAATATCGAGTGCCTAAACACGTGTTTTTGGTATAATATCAAGATAAAAGGTACTTATATTTTTAAATTACCAAAACACAGCAAAAATGGCTTTGCGGATAAAGAAGGAGCTGAATACGAGCCTTAAAGTGAACAAAATTGAAGGCATCAGTACAGATCGCGACGCGATACCCTATAGGGTCGCGACGCGATCCAAGTGATGACACGGTGACGACGTGCTGATGGAAAGATCGCGACGCAAAGAAAAATTGGCGACCCGATGAGATCGCGACGCGACCTCCACATGGATCGCGACGCGACCCACCAACCACAGTCCACAAAGTCGGAGTCGTAGCCAACTTAGAAACGCAAGCCAAGCTGGCTCGCGACGCGATCCCCTATAGGGTCGCGGCGCGAGGGTCCCTGGACAGCACTATAAATAGAAGCCTTCTCTTGTTGTTTGAGAGACACCAACCCATAAACACCTACACCCCATTACCAACACCAAACTCGGGAGTTTGCCCACTGCAACTGCCAGAAGGCTTGAAGGAGACGGTACGGTGCGTATGGAATCGAGAGCTTGAAGAATGTTCGGCCGAGACTTCATTCGGTTTGCTTTATATATGTTTAGCATTCTACTATGATTTCCTAGGCCGTATTCTTCAGATCATGTTATATTTATCTGCATTATTTATTACTTAGATTTGAATACTATCTAGTTATGATTTGATTGTTATTTATCGGATATTGAACGTTTTATATTTTATCTTGCATAATTTATTTGACTATCATATATGTTAAGGAACCTTCCTTTTGGACTTATTGCTAAGTTATTTTAGTCTAGAGGACCAATCTGACTATATGACTTTTATTATAACTGTGCTATTACCATTAGACAGATATGACTAGTGATGGACCAAATCCTAGGGTTAAGTCACGAAGGTAGGAACTTATATATGTATGACAAGTTTGTACTAGAGGACCAATCTGTACAAACCATTTTGGTTTTCATGACCATTGAGATCAAAAACTCGAATGAATCTTGTATGATACGAACCAATACATGATTATTTGGAATATGTAATTGCATGACCATTGCCATTAATGACCTTATAAACATAGGATTAGGTAGTTGGACCAAAACATCTAATCACTCTAGAAATCGATATTTAGCTTTCAATATCCATTGCACTAATAGCATATCAAACATAACTAGATGGTTGAATCGAATCTAAGTATAAACGTTTACTTTTATGTTTTGTAATTTATATTTATATTTTCCGATTTTAATAAACTTTTGCGTTGTCTCTTGACACGAGTCAATGCATTCTCTCAAATCCCCCCCTCCTTTTTAATTACTGTTTGCTTGAATAATTGTTAATTAATAATTGATTTTCTTAACTTAAAATATTCGTTTTCCCTTGGGTTCGACAACCCGGATTTACCAATACTATACTACAACCGATTAGGTCCACTTGCCTAATTGTGTTGTTCTATTCATACATGGTATCTCCCTGTTCAAGAAATGTAAAACTAATGTGAAAACCAATTGCTAATATCATATATACGCTCGTAACACATCAAACTTTTGGTGCCGTTTCTGGGAATTTTATATGTATGTTTGAAAACACATCACCGCGCCGTGGTCAGGAAAATTGCACGCCGCGGGATCGTAAACCAACCCGATGCGCAGGGGTTGATTTGGGGGTACGCGCGCTGCGGTTCGCTCATATCCACGCCGCGGGAATCGATCGGTCGGTTTCCTTCGTAAATAAGGTAAGCCGCGACACTATTCACACACACCACGCCGCAGAGCTCTGATCATCGAAAATTTCTCGTGTTTTTTCTAGCTCATTTCATTCTCGCCACCAAGGTACGTCATTCTAGCTAGCTTTTACTTGTTAAAACTAGTGATTAGGCAGTTGATTTGGTTGATTTCTCCAAAAACTCAAAAACTTAGAAATCGCCAATGCTGACTCGTAGGGTGTTTATTTTGCCAAATAATGACCCTAGATGAGTTAGTCGGTACTTAGGCTACCTTGTAGTGTAGTTGGATTGAGTTTAAGTATGTTAGATCGTGATATGGGGTTTGGAATTGGAAACAGCCGCTCGCTGCGCCGCGACATGGTTCTTGGGCCGCGTCGCGGTGCAGTGGGGAACAAAAGGACTTAAATTGCAAACTTTTTTTCTTTTGTGCAGATGTCGTTCAGACTTGATCACCAGTTTCTGCCGTTTCTTGAGGGATTGGACAGCTCCGTTGAGTTTGCCTACAGGAGGGATGCACTCATCGGTCGCCGGGTTCTCGAGGCGACGATCATTGACAGGGATATCCTCAGAGACGCGAGGCTTTGGGGCGAGATTGAGCCATTCCTCCATCGCACATGGACCCACGGGGATGCTTCATTCACTTGTCGAGGCTGGGATAGGCTTATGGCCAACCAGGACGACACAGTATACACCGAGCTTCTTTTGGAGTTCCTATCTACTGTCCGTTTTGCACCGGGGTCGACAGAGCCCCGTTCCAGGCTGGTATGATTTCGATTAGGGGGAGTCCATAGGGAGTACAATCTCCGAGAGTTTGGGAGGCGCACAGGCATCTACACAGAGGCGGACCTCCAGCACCGCCATTTCACGCAGTTTCTCCAGGCGTGCACTCAGGGGCAGCCCGCCAGGGCTGCCAATGCAGAGGTTTGGACACCGTTGTCTAATGTGTTCTACGAGGCGGGGACATCTAGGGAGAGCCATCTCTGTGATCCGCTTCACCGGCTCATGCACCGCATCGTCTCCACCTCCATCATGCACTGGGAGGGGGCGAGAAGGTGTCCGGCGAGGACATGACGTATCTCTGGGTCCTCCTTGACCCATCCAGGTTCCTTCACCTCCCATTCGCTCTAGCCGTCTCCCTATCCACCCGTGCGACAGGTGCATCATCCAGCAGTCCTCTGGCCCGCGGGCATTACATCACCCACCTGGCCCGTTCGTATCGGATCCTTACTGCTCCCGTCGTGGCATCCTTGACCGCTTTACCTCCAGCTCGCTCTACGGCGCGAGCCCTGGAGAACATGGTGCTTATCGAGCAGCAGCGCCCAGGCCAGTTTGTGAGGGTGACGATTGAGGCACCTCAGGCTCCCCAGCCAGCATACGCCCAGCCGGGCAAGAGATGCCGGAGATCGGCCACACCAGCAGAGCCAGCGCTACAGCCACAGCTATCAGGTGTGCTTGCAGCCATCCAGGACCTGAGCCAGAGGATCTCTGCTAGGGAGGCACACGACCAGTGGATGGCGAAGACTCAGAGGATGATCATGCTCCGGATGCAGATTGACGATATTCCACCTCGTCCCTCCGGAGGCGATGCTGGGGCAAGTCCATCTGGGACCCGCCAGGACGACGATTGATGTATTTTTCTTATTTTTCTTCTTTTGGATATCTGTACTGTACTTATGACACTTTCTATCTTTTGTTTGTTTATATTTTAGTTTGTTTGTTTGCATTTAATCTTTTTGTGAGTTATGCATGTGATACCAAAATGGGGGAGTTGTTTCAAGCAAGTTTGGAGTCAGCGTGCCCCCTCCACTTGTCTTGACCACTGGCGTGTTCACTGTTGCGCTACAACTCCATAATGCTAAATTGAGGACCTTTTTGTTCGTATTTGTACCTGTGACACCGAGTACCAATCAAGCGATCTACCGTGCAAAGGGGTAACTCTTTCTCCCTTGTTCTAAATAATTTTTGTACAACGGGGATGTTGTACGATTTTAAGTGTGGGGTGTGGACAGTCGAAAGAGTAGTTTTTGAAATTTTTGCGGAAAAATACCGATTTTCAAAATTTTTAGCAACTTTTTCAAAAATTTTATTAGATTGTAATTTTGAAATGAATAGTTTATGATTGTTTATAGCATTAGTATTTTTCGAGAAATACTATTTAGTTGTTATCATGCTATTAGTTTAGTCAAATAAGTTGAGTTTTATGAGTTTAGAAGATTTGACTGTTTTAAGTTTGGAATTTAGGAAGGGACTGTCAATCAGTGACCTTTGTTGTTCGAGCCGGTAAGTCTAAAATGGGTGGACCTTACGCACCTTACCACCTAAGATCGTCTGGTCTGGGATGGTATTTCTGAAAGCTCGTTACACGGACAACATCGAAAGTCATGGACAATTCTTTAATGGCCTTTAGAATCTGAATGAGTATGTACACTTCATTGTGGACAGAAAATTTGTAATCAAGGGTTCTCTAGAAAGCCATGAATTCCAAAGAACATTCCGATTATGTTTTCACGAACTATTTCACTCTAACTCATAAGGCAATAAGCTTTGAAATTAAACACAGTAAAAAATTGTTTGAGTCTTAGTTAAAATCTATTAGAAACTCTCTTGCTTGGGGACAAGCAAGGCACAAGTGTGGGGTGTTTGACAACGCCTAGTAATATCAAATATTTTAGTCGTTGTTGAGCCCTATTCTTAGTGGAATTATATCATATATATCGTGGTATTCTCACTTTTCGTGCCAGCACTTGTTTGGAAAGAAATAATAAAAACAGGGACCAAAAGCATGCAATTTGAAAGAAGTTTGAAGATTAAGGCAAAATCAGTTGAAGACGTATGCGCGCCGCGAATTCATCAAGGCGCGACGCGGTTATGAGGCGGTGGAAAGAATTTAAATGCCGATAAAACGGGGATAAACCCGCACGCGCGCCGCGGGATCCATTTATGCGCGGCGCGGCTTCGAGATTTTTGCAACTATAAATAGAGGCTCTTAGGTCGAAAAAAGCAGCGAAGACCTGGTGTAAAATCGACCCCCAAGGCTCTTTGACTCCGAGATTTAGCTTCAGCAACTATCTTTTGGTATTTTCATGTTTTTATCTTTAATTTTCAATTAGTTAAATAGTTAGTGATAGTTGGCTAGTGTCTTTGGGAGTGACAACCATTGACATTGAGTCTTTGTTTCTGTTTTTGATAGTTTGGTTACTGTTTTGGAACCTTTGGATCTGATTTGGTTAATGGTAATCATTTGGTTTATGTTAATTGCTCGGTTTTTCGATGTTTATGCTTGTGAATGAATTTTTGAGTGATTGGATTGTGTTTGATGTTTGGTTTGCCCTTGATTGCTTCTGAATTGGAGATGTACTTCTGATTTCAGTAGGTAACAAGGTTTAGTTGATAGCTTAGTTTAGTTAATGCTTACTTGGAATTGTTTTAGTTTATGATTTTTGGGATTGTTTGGAAAAAGTTAGGAACTAGGTCCTCTGACTGTAGCGTGACACTGCAGTTGGTAATCTGTCTCCTGTCTCGACCACGTAACTCTTGTGGATCGACCCTGACTTCCACTATGCTAAGTGTGTGTGTGTTAGGTATTTTCTTATTTTTGATCGCATGACGATCGTTGCGATGTCATTTATCTCACTGTCACTAGACCGAATATTGCTCACACGATTCATGTGGTTAGCCAGTTTTTCACTGCTCCTTCTATTGTTCATTGGGGAGTTGTTCTTCGTATTTTGAGATATCTTCGTGGTACTCAGTTCCGCAGCCTTGTGTTTCCTTCCACATCGTCTTTCGAGCTGCGTGCCTATAATGATGTTAATTGGGATAGCGATATTTATGATCGTAAGTCCACTACTTGGTATTGTGTTTTTATGGAGATTCGTTGAAGTCATGGAAAAGTAAGAAACAGGATGTTGTCTCACGATCTTCTACAGAATCTGAGTATCAAGCTATGGCTATCGCCACTTGTGAGATAGTTTGGTTGCGACGGTTTCTTGCGGATATGGGTGATCACATTTCTCAGTCTAACCCGTTGCATTGTGATAATGAGAGTGCGTTATTGATTGCTAAGAATTCGGTGTTTCACCAGCGCACATAACATATTGAGATTGATTGTCATTTTACACGTCATCACCTTCAGCAGTGCACTATCCCTCTCCATCATGTTTCATCCACATTACAGATTGCTGATATATTTACGAAGCCCTTGACTGACAAACTTTCAGTGCTTATTGTTGTCGCATTGTGAGTTTGAAGGGAGATGTTATTAGCCTAATAAGTTTATTGTGCTCTTTTAGTTTGGGCTTTATGTTTAGCCCTTTTTTAGCTATGTTTAACTTAATTAGCTTTCTATATATATTTTTTCTTTCCCTTTATTTTTATTTATACTTTTCTTAATAATAATATGAAACTCTAGCCGTTTTCTGTGTATTGGTTATTAGTTTACATTATTCTCGACCACAATCCCAAACACCCTCCTAATTTAGTTGTTTTTCAAACGACAAACTATAAGAACTTGCAAGAAAGTAACGATAAAATGACTACAAAATAGAAAAAACCTACCATATAGAGGGCTTTGACGGTCATACATACCGATAAATAGATGCTAAATTTAGTAACTACTAACGTCTGGCTTATTATATATAATTGGATTCATCTAATCCAAATAATTAATGATAATAATGAGATTTGACCCGTATACGCTCTAAGTTACCGTAAAAGTTTTAAGAAACAAATTAAACAAAACCTAAGAATTACGAAAAATTAAGTCACAAATTTACGGTCCATTAGTAGCAAAATTGCCATATATCTACTTTTAAATAATTAGTGATGAAACTCCAACTCGTCATTGATATTTTAAATTTACCATTGGACTAGCTATATATTGGTGATTTTAGTGTCACCAACTACATTTGGTGTAATGAAATTAATAAGTGTATCAAGGGTGAAAATTTTAGTTTTTGATACAAGTTAGGAGGTGCGGGAGTGCACACTTGTAACAACTAAATGTCGCCGGTACGCAGATTAACGGGGGTTTCAAGGGTCCAAGGGACAGCGCCCCTGGCGGGGTCCAAGGGCCCGCTGACTGGGGGTCAAGGGGGCAGCGCCCCAAAACCTAAACGAAATTGACATTTGGTACCATTGGGTTATTTAGTAATTCTATGAAGTCCAAGGTATATTTTGTCAATTTTATAACCTATAAACTGCCCTAAATTTGAATAGGGATTCATACGCTCCTGATACACACGGAACATAACGTATTCTTTTCCCTTCATCTTCTACATTCGGATTTCCTTCTTGTGCCTAAGATTGAAATTGTTTCTTCAGGAAATATCCTAAGTTTGGAATTCGTGAACCCAAGGCATTAGGGTCGAATTATCAAATAAGGAAAGTGTTAATCACGTTTCCTGAATCAATCCAGATTTCCAGAATCCTTTATTTCTCACATAATTCCCCAACAAGCTATACAAAAAATGACCGGACTATCCCTTGTTTTTTTTGGAACCGGCAAATATATATATAAAAAGAAAAAACAGAAGCAACTAAACTGGCGAGATACCAGTCAAGCGCAACAACAACAAGAACAGGTCACTGATTACAGATTGATAAAGGGGGACTCACACCACCTACAAACTAAACCGCTAATTAAGGTTACTACGACACCTAAGCCACAACATAATTAAATTCTTTACAGATTCAACAATGGTAGGAGGAGAGACATGGATTTTTTTAAACACCTTATCGTTCCTAGCTTTCCACAAAGACCATAAAACCCCATAGGTAATTGCGATCAGCCTCCTTCTCTTTTTCGAGCAACCTCCCCAAGACTCCACCCAATTAAGAAGATCTTCCAGTTGCAAGAACCGATTATCATTGATCCCGCACCACTGGAATATCGAACTCCAAACTTCTTTAGCAATGTTACAGTTTACCAGGATATGGTCGCAGCATTCAATACTCGCATGACACGACACACAGATGGAAGTTTGGAGACGAACACCTCTATGAATCAAGGCTTCTGCAGTGGGGATGCGCCTGAGCTTAGCTCTCCATACCTAGTTATTATTCTGAACGTCATTAAATGTGATCCTTGCAACTGAGCAACTTCTATCTATGATTTTGTCGTCAGTTTATTTTGACTCAATTAATGCTGTTCCGACGACTTGAAAGCTTAAATAACGAACCAAATTTTGGTGGAGTCTTCGTCTTTAATCTAATGTTATATATGTTAGCTGTCGAGAGGGTATGTTGCATACAGGAGGACTTATACAAAGAAATATAATGGAACCTAAGTACATAAACCGAATATTCCCTAAATTATTAAACAAATTCGACCGCATCGTATAATCTATATATATACATATGTATTAGCTGATTTGGTTCCGATCAATTGCATAAAACATTTTTTTTTAACGGCAATCACATAAAACATATGTGTTGTTTGTTATTGATTGGTTCGAGTTCCGCTGGGGAATAAGAATAACAATAGACACCATAATCGAGATATTATTTTATTTCGTAAGTTTGTTTAACTAAAGAACAATAAAAGCCAATGCGACAAAGTTCAACGTCGTATTCTAACTATTTTGAGGCTATAATTTTTTATTTAGAGAAATATCAAGTTGTCTTTTAGTAAACAAAGATTCCACCAATAAAGATACCTATATGATCAGTTTTCCATTGTTGTTTTCAAACACTATATAAACCCTAACTCCTCCATCTCTTTAGTACAACCGGCCAGTTCTCTAAGTAAGTGTTTAGTATAGCTTTTCCTCTCTCTCCAATGGCATCAATGTTTACAATCGCAAATAACCATGGTTTACTGCCAGACGTGGCGGTCTGGGATGATGCTAGGGGTTCACCCATCTTTGGGATGCCTAGGGTTTCTACAAAGAAAACCAGAATCGTGACTGTGAATGTCGCCACTGATTTGCCAGGGATTCAATCTCCGATTGAGAGAAACGTGTCGGATGACGGGAAACTAGCGGCATGGACTAGTGTCCGACAAGAACGGTGGGAAGGCGAGCTTGTCGTCGAAGGAGAAATACCTAAATGGCTGGTATGAAGCCCATATATATAATCATTTACTTAGTGATCCATATAACATTTTGTTTCATTTATCATGGGGTTTGATTCGGATTAAAGTATTCTGAACAAACTTTCTCTTTCTTTATTAATAAAAAACGGTCATTATAACCCATGTAGGCGTGTTCTTATTTCGTGCATTTGCATACCATCGTCATACTTGTGACATTGATTTTCATAATTAATTTTCTTGTTTTCGCTAGTCAAATACTCAAATATAAAAAAGTTTTTTATACCAAATAAAGATCGTATTACTTTCATTTATTATATTGTTTTTGATTAAGAGTATTCTTAAACAACTTTCCCTTTGTTTATTATTGAAATGAAAAACGATATATAATCAAGACTCATGTACGTGTGTGATATTATTTCATCATATTGCGGTACCATCTAGGGCCGGCAATCCTAACCCGAACCTGCTAACCCACCCCAACCCAACCCAATAATTTGCAGGTTGGGTTTATATTCTCAACCCGTTTAATTAAATGGGTTGACCCATGTAACCCGTATAATTAAATAGGTTGGGTTAGGGTTGAAAATCTCAACCTGATTTCAACCCGTCAACCCGTTTATATATATATATATATATATATATATATATATATATATATATATATATATATATATATATATATATATATATATATATATATATATATATATATATATATATATATATATATATATATATATATATATATATATATATATATATATATATATAGGGGCAGGATCAACATAGAACCACTTTTTATCCATAGAACCACATGTTCAGTACTGAACATGCACTATGTTCAGTACCGAACATACATATGTTCAGAGCTGAACATACGTATATGTTCATTAGTGAACATATATAATATATGTTCACTAATGAACATATACGTATGTTCAGCTGTGAACATATGTATGTTCGGTACTGAACATATGCATGTTCAGTACTGAACATAGTGGTTCTATGGTTCTATGTTGATCCCACCCCTATATATATATATATATATATATATATATATATATATATATATATATATATATATATATATATATATATATATATATATATATATATATATATATATATATATATATATATATATATATATATATATATATATATATATATATATATATATATATATATATATAATCCCAACTTGAGGAGCTTTGTTGTGCTATCATGACGGAGAAGATGGATGATCAAGATGACAATCATACCGAAAATGGAAGTCGTGGACGAGTTGGTGAAAGTGAAAGTCAAGTTACATAAAATTTTGATATCAATTCGTGTTTGAATTACGACTTTATAATTTTTATGGTTGTAAGCACTTGGTTTGAGGTTTGTTATGAACTTGGTTTATGGTTACTTATTGATTTATAAATTACAATGTTTAACTTTTAAGGGGTACTTTTGGAATTTTTAAATAGGTCAACCCAGGTTTAACCTATTTATTAAACAGCTTGGGTTGAAAAAACACTAAACAGGTCAACCTGTTTTCAACCCATTTACTAAGAAGGTTGGGTTGGGTTATAATTTCTCAACCTGTTTAAGTATACAGGTTGGGTTGGGTACAAACTTTCAACCCATTTAATTAAACAGGTCGACCCGTTAACGGCTCAACCCAACCCATTGCCACCCCTAGTACCATCCTCATACTTTGTAAGTGCCGGCCGTTTGTTTTTTGTGCAGAGTGGAACGTACTTGAGAAACGGACCAGGGTTATGGCACCTCGGCGACTACGATTTCCGGCACCTCTTTGACGGCCTCGCCACCCTAGTCGGCCTCCACTTCAACAACGGCCATCTCAGAATGGCTCATCGGCAAATCGAATCCGACGCCTATAAAACAGCAAAAAAAAGCAACAAACTTTGTTACCGTGAGTTTTCCGAGGTCCCTAAGCATGACAACTTCCTAGCCTACATCGGCGACCTAGCCAACCTATTTTCCGGTGCATCGTTGACCGATAATCCTAACACTGGCGTGGCTCAATTGGCCGACGGTCGGGTGGTTTGTTTAACAGAAACAATCAAAGGGTCGATCGTGGTCGACCCAAATACGTTGGATACATTAGAGAAATTTGAGTATACCGACTCTTGGGCTGGATTGATTCACTCGGCTCACCCCATAGTGACTGAGTCAGAATTCATAACGTTGTTGCCGGATTTGTTGAATCCTGGTTACATGGTGGCAAGGATGGAGCCTGGTACCAATGAGAGAAAGGTTATTGGTCGCGTTGACTGTCGTGGTGGGCCGTCGCCCGGATGGGTGCACTCATTTCCGGTGACTGAACATTATGTGATTGTGCCGGAGATGCCACTGCGGTATTGTGCCCAGAATTTGTTGAAGGCTGAACCCACACCACTGTATAAATTCAGATGGCATCCAGAATCTAAAGCATTTATGCATGTTATGTGCAAAGCTAGCGGCATAATTGTAAATCTCTCTCTCTCTCTCTCTCTCTCTCTCTCTCTCTCTCCGCCCAAATTTGTAGTCTATTTTAAAATATTGGTAAATAAATAACCTTTTTTTGAATATATAAATCTCCTAAAATGGAAAGACACCTTAACTGATTTATAGACATGTAGTGACACTTATCGAAGACGTGTCGATTTTTTAAAGGTGGCAAGCGTGGAAGTTCCTTTGTTTGTGACATTTCATTTCATCAATGCGTACGAAGAGAAAGATGAAGAAGGGAGGATCACCGGAGTCATCGCCGATTGTTGTGAGCATTATGCCGACACCACCATCCTTGACAATCTCCGTCTTCAGAACCTCCGTTCATGGTCTGGTGAAGACGTCCTTCCAGATGCTAGGTACACAGCTAGCTTCCTAATAATTATGATTATCTGACTTCAAATTTATTCAATTATGAATCATAGATTCATGGCGGATTAATTCAACATATGTTGTAGAGTTGGGCGATTTAGGATACCACTGGACGGAAGTGAAAATGGAGAGTTATTTGCAGCACTAAATCCAAATGAACATGGAAGAGGCATGGATATGTGCAGCATCAACCGATCCTTTTTAGGGAAACCCTATCGATATGCTTATGCTTGTGGTGCTCAACGACCTTGTAACTTCCCTAATACCCTCACTAAGGTACCATTACCTACCTTTCAATTTAATTGATGATTATGTAAAACTTTTATTACATGAAGTACAAATTATCATAAACATTGTTACAGATATGCAAGTTGTTTGTTAAAAGAATTGAATCGCACATTAGATCTTGGTCATGGTTGTTGGAAGAATAACCTTTTGCATCAATGATTTAATTTCATTAAAAGTTGAAATAGTCACGTCTACGATTTACAGATAGACTTGGTAGCTGGAAATGCAAAAAATTGGTACGACGAGGGTGCGGTTCCATCCGAGCCATTTTTCGTGGCTCGACCTGGTGCAACAGATGAAGACGACGGTAAGTTTATATGAATCCTTTAAACACCATTTTTCTCATAATACTCATGGGAACTTTTCAATGATCATTTACAAAGTAATGGCAATAAACAACCATTTTTTTTGCATAAAATCAAGATTTTTACAGACTCCATTCATCAGGCTATGCTCATGTTGTTGGCTTTATATATCGACAGGAGTGGTGATATCCATGATAAGCGATAAAAACGGACAAGGGTATGCCTTGATATTAGATGGATCTACATTTGAAGAAATCGCAAGAGCAAAGTTTCCTTATGGGCTCCCATATGGGCTTCATGGATGCTGGGTTCCCAGGACTTAATAGTAATTACATAAGGGAAGCTATGTAGATGTACTAGCGTATTTAGTCACCAGTGTGTGTACTTGATTATTTGTCTATAAACACCATATTTCCGTAGGCTTTTAGTGGCGAATCCAAAAAAATAAGTAGGAGATACGATGTTTAGTTAAAACGAAAAAAAAGCGTGACAATTCGAAAAGAGAAAAGGGGTGTAACATCCGCGAAAACTACGGTTTTTAATTAATAGTAGAATTTTTTTTTTTTTTTTTTTGAAACGGACAATGTTTAGGAGATACCATGTTTAGTTTAATTATATCGATAAATATAGGTTATACTTTTTTGGATTGAGAAAAGAGTTCTATAATGGGTTCAACGATTATCAATTTGTGGTTTATATGCAATCTATGTAATTAAGAAGTAAATTGCAAGTAAATTGCTTCTCAGTATTCACTAGTAATAATAACTACAAATTTGGCTGATGCAAGAAACTTTACTCTTCTAAAGCAAACTTAGTACGCCATTTGATTTATAATATATATATATATATATATATATATATATATATATATATATATATATATATATATATATATATATATATATATATATATATATATATATATATATATATATATAGACACATGCACACACACACACACAATAAGGGGTTGAATCACTACTAGAAAATTGGGATTTTTCCGACAAGCATTTTCGTAGGTAGTTGGCTGGAAACAGAGTTTTGCGACAGAGTCCTACAAAATTGTTTTGTGGTAAAAAGGTCCGTGGGAAACAAGGTACCTACAAACTTCCGACGAAATGTCTGAAAAATTTCTGACCATTTTTTTGCTAGGAAATTTCTTACTAACTTTCCAGAACCAATATTTCCCACGAAATTCCGACAAACATAGTTTCCAACGGATTTTCGACGGACTTTTTCCGACGGACTTACAACGGCCTTGTTTTACAAATTTTTCCGTGGTAATAAATGCAATTTTTTAAAACCAATTTCTATAAAATACAAATATTCTAGAATATTTTTTACAAAAAATTCACAATAAATAAAAAAATCATCTAATATGCAATTTCAACCACCATAATTAGTAAACAATTCAATACAAATTCATCCAAAATGATAGCTAGAATATTTCACAAAAATGATAGTTACTCTTGAATGTTTCACCAAAATGATAGATACTATCCAATACTTCACCAAAACAATTAGGTTTTTGAACTTCACCAACATTTTAACAAAAAGTTTACAACAACAAAACTAAATTGGATTTCCGAAGAGGATACCAACTTGTGTCATTAGTTGAGCCAATTTTTGTTGCATAAATACATACATACATACATACATACATACATACATACATACATACATACATACTCATGCACGTAAACGTATATGCGCGTACACATAAGCTCTAAACGTTAATCATGAAACCATGAACCTGATACTCAAATGCTTACACATACATATATATACAGACCTACATGCACCCAAACCCAAAACCTAAAGCATTGAACCATAAACACATGTATACCTTAAACCTTAGACCCTAAACCTTAAACATTGAACTATAAACCTTAAACCCTAAACCTTAAACACATACATACATATAAATACAATACACATGCATACATATACATACACAAATACCTTCCTATGCACATAGACATATACAAATTCTCGTATACACACACACAAATATATATATATATATATATATATATATATATATATATATATATATATATATATATATACAAATTCTTAATAAGATAATATAATAAAAATAAACCTAATAAAAATAAAAAAGATAATAAAAAATATTAATAATAATTATATTTTGAATAATAATAATATGAAATAATATTTATTATTTATATATGAATAATATAATTTTCTATAATATTAAAAAAAAGTGGGAAAACCAAAAAAAATGTGGAAAAAACAAAAAGAAAAGGGGGGAGGAGGGGGGGAGGACAATTCTAATTCCCGCTCTTTCAATTTCCGAGGAACAATTGATTTTGAATATTCGTCGGCGTGTTGTCGGACATTTCCAACGGATTTCCGACGACAAGTTCGAGTTACCAATTCAGTCGGTATTTCGTTGCAAGTTCCTAAGTTTGTAATTTTGTCACTGGTTTGTCGGAATTCCGTAGAAAAACACCTACGAAATGATTTTGTCGGAGATATTTTATCGCTAAAACTTAATATTCTAGTAGTGAACTAAAATAATCAAATACGATAATCACATTGTTAAGATAAAAAGCACTTAATTTGATGAATTACTACAACTAATGACAACTATAATGAACATAAAGATAAGGTCCTTCTACATAAGTTTCTCTTTAACGATAACTACATAAACAAATACCAATAACATAACAATATACACGTTAATTACTGATTGTTATATTAATTATCTAAGCAAATTAATAAAGAGAATAAAAAAGACAAAGGCATCGGGTCAATACTGTATAAAAGCTATAGGAAATATAAGAACCACTAGTATCAAGTAAGAGAATTATTAGAAATTTCCTTTTCCAAAACCAAAAGGCACAATTCAATATGAAAAAGCTCTCATCTTTTAAAACATAATAGGATATTATACATTAAAATGTAAACCCAAGTTGTTGTCTTCGTTTACCTTTTACGGCTTTATCAGTTGTGCTATGATATTGTGGTGAGCAACGATATTGTTGAGGGCGAGTCCACAAAAAACAACGATGGCAAAGCCGAGAGACGGTGTTGAGTGTTGACCTTGGTGGAGAGTATTTAAAAGATTCTACATTTACAATGTTTTTTTCTCAATATTATCTATTACAAATAGTTTTCTTTAATTATTCTGAGTTTTTTTGTTGAGGGAGATCATTCAAAGGGTATGCAAATGTTGGATCAAGGGTAAGCATTTAATATATAATAAATATTTTTTTAAACTTTTGCAACGCTGATTGAGGAAACTTAAGGATATGCAAATACCCTTATTACTATATAGATCTACCGCGGTACAGTATTGTAAAAAATGTCGTCAAGTTCTATAAATATGTTTTGTGAAAGTTACAAAATTCGATTCTAATGCTAGTAGAATAGATAAGAAGATAATTCTAGTAGAATAGTTAGGAAGATAATTCCGTCTTTATCTCCTAGTTTGTTAGCTAGTTTGTTAACACATCTACTATTTATTTACATGTTTAATCGTTCTATTGAATCAATGAAAAACAATATTTTAAGAGATTAATCAAACTCACGAAAAATCACAGCCAAACACTAAATTAGTTCTTTTATTTCTTGAAGAACCAGATTTTCGAACTATTACACAAAAACCTCACTACAAAATCTCTCAACACTCTTTATGCCTAAAAACGACTCTAACCTAATCTATCTGCTGATATAATCAAAATATGTATACATCTCTGAAGAAAAGAAGAGAGCATATGAACACTTGTGAAAAATACGTAAATTTGAGAGAGAAAGAGAGAAAAGAAAATAATGTGTGTATATT
Organism: Cichorium intybus; assembly: GCA_023525715.1. Lineage (NCBI taxonomy): Eukaryota > Viridiplantae > Streptophyta > Magnoliopsida > Asterales > Asteraceae > Cichorium > Cichorium intybus. The sequence goes on from CM042009.1 coordinate 141,410,068, forward strand.
CTTGAAAATGAGATACGATCTGCAGCTAAGTACTCCAACACCTTTTTCATCTCACCAGCAAGCCATCTTCAGCCCTTTATGTTCTCCATTTCTCCAACTTCAGCCCCTAAGGCTATGCGGAGTGTATACCACGGCACAGGTGACACGCCTAGGTCGTCGTGCGGTCAAAAATAAGAAAAACCTAACACACACACTAGCACAGTGGTAGTCAGGGTCGATCCATAGGAGCTTCGTGGTTAGACCAGATGACAGATTACCAACTTGTAGTGTCACGCTACAGTCGGAGGACCTAGTTTCTAAGTGCTCAACTACCCAAAAGCAATAATCAAACAAAGTCAAGCCAAGCATAAGCTAAACTTAACTCAAACAAGCCTAGTTACTTTCTGAAATCAGAAGTGCATCTCTGAATCAGAAGCAATCAAAGGCATCCAAAACATCAAACAAAAGAAGGTATAACCTAAACCAATAACTACAGCCTAACTGCACAATTACTGGCCAAAGTTCGATACCTAAATCTAACCTAATCGGCTACTGATTTCAGCAAGGGAAAGCAGTTCCAAACAAGGTCACAAACATCCAAACACAATTCAAACAATCAAATACCAAAACAATCATCAAAACACCGAAATATCAATATTACTTGTAACCAAATGCTTCTCATTACTCAAACTCAATTCCAAACATCCAAACAGTAACCAAATATTGCTAAAACAGAAACTAAAGCTCAATATCAGTGGGTGTCACTCCCAAAGACACTAGCTAATGCTTAATACTATCTAACTAATTGAAAATAAAATCCAAAACATAAAAATACCAATTGAGATGTTACTAGAACGAAATCTTGGAGTCAAAGAGCCTCTACGGTCGATTCTTCACCAGGGTTTTGCTCGGGTTTTCGGCTGTAAATGCCTCTATTTATAGTTGAAATTTACCGCAGCCGCGCCGCGCATATGAGGATCCCGTGGCGCGCGTACTTATCAGATCCCGTTTCTTCGGAATTTGAATGTGTTAAACCGCCTTAAACCCGCGTCGTGCATTGTTAATTCCCGCGGCGCGCGTACGTATTTCCTTGATTTTTCATTCCTTTCCAAACTTCTTTCAATTGCACGCTTTTAGTCCCTGCTTTCATTCTTTTCTTCCAAACAAGTCCTGGCACGAAATGTGAGAATACCAAGATATATCTGATATAATTTCATCAAGAATAGGGCTCAACAACGCCTAAAATACTTGATATCACTAGGCGTTGTCAACAGGCGTGGGGACCGACATGGCATGTGGCCACGGCATGGAACACCGCCCCCTGGCGTGGGTGGCGTGGGCGTGGAGATATACACGGCGGGCAACGACAAAAATTTCGAACGTTGGAAGGTGGCATGTGACCGTTGGAGACTTTCCGTTTAATAAAAAAATTTAATTTTTCAAAATTTCAAATCATATATATATATATATATATATATATATATATATATATATATATATATATATATATATATATATATATATATATATATATATATATATATATATATATATATATATATATATATATATATAGATGTAGGTTCAAATACATTTTCTAAATACTGTGTGATTGTAGGACTAATTCTAGACCAATCATTTGATAGGGGCAATTTGGGAATTCAATCAATCCCTAAAAATACGGTAATGAGCGTGCCGTAACTCAAAATCACATCTCTGAAATCAAAAATTGAAATCGCAACTGATGGAGGTGGAGGCAACAGAGATCGGCGGTGGTCGGTAATGGAGGCGGAGGCAGCGGAGATCGGCCGTGGTCGGTGATGGAGGCGGAGGCAGCGGAGATCGGCGGTGGTCGGTGATGGAGGCGGAGGCGGAGGCGGCGGAGATCGACGGTCACCATTGTATCCCCTAAATAATCAACGACAGCCTTCGCCAGGAAGATCATCGAGAATGGAAATTATCTGCACCTTTTTCTTCACCGTCGTCAACCTTTCGTAAAACAAAAATGATTTCTGCTCAAAGACATTCTCAGAGAATGGACATCTCAGAGGCATTCTTAGAGAATGGGCATGCGTATAACATTTTACTAACTGTGCATGCGTATCATAGTTTTCAAAGGCAAGGCATTCTCAGAGAATGAGGTATGTGTATAACAGTTTTTTGAGAATGAGGCATTCTCAGAGAATGAAGTATTCTCAGAGAATATGAGGCATTTCTTTCCTGTATACCTTTCTTCTTTTCTTTTTTCCGTTTTTGTGTTTTAGTTCCTGTATCTTAGTGTTTGCATTCTCAGAGAATGAACGTGTAAAATTCATTCTTGCAGAATGGTTTTCTAGGTTAGGATTTTTGCCACATGTAAAATTCATTCTTAAAGAATGGCATTCTACTTTCTTAATGGATTTTCTATACGTTATGGTTTTCTGTACAATCTTACTACCCATTATCTGATAATTGAATTTGAAAACTCTTACTTAACTACTTTTTTTTTCGAGAATGCAACTTTACTTATCCGATAATGCATCTGTACTATCCTCCGATGTTGATTGTGTATATTATGATTATTGATAGTATTAATTGAAACCGATCATATCATGTCCGTGATTTTAGCATGCGAAGATTACATTCCGTTGTTATGGGTTTGTGGGTTTTGACTGTTTTACCCTTAACCGGGTTTTTTCAATTAAAAACACGTGAATTCTTTGATTTTATTTACAAGAATGCCCTTTGATTTAATCCATTGATTTTGTTGATCTAACGGTCCACGTTGAGTCCTACAATCACACTATATTTAACAATTTCATTTAATACTAACTCATATATATATATATATATATATATATATATATATATATATATATCCCACATTTTAAACAATCGCACATATAAAACCAAACCAATTCTCTCTAAAAAAATGGATGAATTACACTATCCGCAGGAAGAATTTTCATCGTCATCTGATGATGAGGCATTTTTCCCAACCTTTGTGACTGGGATAGCTCGTTACCTCCGTCGGAAAAAACAAAACAAAGCTCTCGTTAAAAAGACGAGAAAGTTTATAAACCGAGATCGAGCGGCTGCACACGAACGTATGGTGCGTGATTACTTTGCAGAAGATTGTTTGGATGATGATAAACAATTCAAGAGACGTTTTCGTTTAAACAAATCGCTTGTCCTTCGTTTGTATAATGATTTATCTGAGAATTACGAAGAATTCCAATTACGGTGGGATGATAGGGGTAGAAGGGGGTTTAGCACGTACCAAAAAGTAACAGCCACACTTCGGCTTATAGCGACGGGCAAGACTTCGGACTCAACAGACGACTATATAAAGATGGCCGATAGAACAGCCCGCGAATGTACGTATTTGTTTGCTGAGTATGTTATCGAGCTTTACGGTCACATATATTTGGGTATGCCAACTAAGAGTGATGTCGAAGAATTATACGTCGCCCATCATGCAACACACGGGTTCCCAGGAATGCTCGGTAGCCTTGACTGTACACATTGGGCGTGGGAGAACTGTCCAACTGTATGGTGAGGACAGTTTTCACGGGGTGATCACGGAGTACCAACGATCATACTAGAAGCCGTCGCATCTCATGACCTATGGATTTGACATGCATTTTTTGGAGTCGCTGGGTCAAACAACGACATAAACGTGCTTAATGAGTCGCCTATTTTCAATGATGTTTTGACCGGCAAGGCGCCCGATTGTCCCTTTGTGGTGAATGGGAATGAATATAAACACAGTTATTATCTTGTGGATGAGATATATCCTGAGTACGCGACGTTTTTCAAAGCTTATCAACATCCGGTCGATGAAAAACGAAAATTGTTTAAAGCGGCCCAAGAATCGGCAAGGAAGGACGTCGAGCGAGATTTTGGTGTTTTGAAGAAAAGATTTCATATTGTCAAATATCCCGCACGCGTATGGGATAAGGATAAAATAGCGAACATTATGTACGCGTGTATCATATTACACAATATGATATTAGAAGAAAAAGGTGGGGCAATTTGTATGTATAATCCGTACGACGCCGCAAATCTGCTCGAAGAATTTGTACCCGGTAGTCCCCAATACTTTGCACGAGTTCTGGAAATACATAGCAAGGAAACACACGACAATATTCGCCACGATTTGACGGAGCATATATACGAAAATCAGATGGAAGACGACGACGAGGAGTAGCGTTTTAGTTGTTATTTTCGTAATTTTTAATTTTCGAGCGATGTACTTTTTAATTTTTACGGTTGTAATTTTTCAATTTTAAGTTATGTAATTTTTATTTTTAATGAATTTAAAAAAAATATTGTAATTTGAAATGTGAACGATACGGTGGCGGAGACGACTAATCGTACCCAAATATATTTGGGTTGTTTAGCGGATTGTTTGACGGGTTGTTGGATGGATTGTTTGAAGACATTTTCTTTGCTCAAAATCTATTCAAAATATGCTCAAAATAAGTGTGAAGGTTGTGTAAAAAAAATCAGCTCATTTGTTCTATATATATAGAGTAATAAATGGTTTGATTTAGTGAAAAGAAAAAGTAAAAAAAAAATTTAAAAATTCGACCGTTTTCAAACAGTCCACGCCTCGTACTTCACAAAGCCCGCAAGAGACAGAAACGGCAAAGCTGTACCGATAGGCACTTGCCGCTGAGCCATGCCGCGGTTGCGGCCCGGTATTGCCGCCGACATGAATAACCAACTCGGATGCTGCCAACGAAAACGTCTCCCATTCCTTTCAGCCTTATCATTTAAGTTAATGGTTGGAACCTGCCATTTGGATGTACGGAGATTGTCCGTATCTACCACTGTGTTTAACGTATATTTATTTTTTTATTTAATACAGAAAGCAATTTTATTTTTGTTAGAGCCTAAACATACGACACTGCCTTTGACCAGAGCATCCACATCTTTGATGTCATCGTTGATGTGCTCATGCTAATATATCAATATTTGTTCACATGAATCATTTTGTATTTTTTCTTTTTAGTACTATAAATATATGAATCTATTTGTATTTTTTTCTTTTTAGTAATATAAATATATGAATCTATCTTTGACCAGAGCATTCAGATTTTTTTTATCGTTGAGCTTCTATGCATATCATTTTCTTTCTTTGTCTTCCAAATCATATTATATCTATATTTTTATCATTAAAGAAAAATATAAAAACCTTAATTCAAAATGTACGGAGAAAAAGAAAAATAGAAAAGAGGAAAGACAGCGGGAACAGGTTCATGACGGTGAGGGAATTGTGTTGGCCACCTATGGCTACATGGTGTTCTCCTCTGGGCCTAAAAGCCACCTCAAACATCCTGTATCTCTTCAACGACTCATATATAGTTGGACAATCGTTGCATAACAACTTATTTGATTCCACTTTAAATTTTTTCATGTATTCTTTAAATCTAGTAATTGGTTATAGTCTTTTGCATGCATTTAATACTTCTTTGGTGTTCATCCAACCCATCCCTAAAAATAAGGTTAAGTATCTGGGTCATGCACGGTATGTGCAAGTGTTTGCCGCCGTCGTATGAGCTTGGTAACTTTTTTTTTATTATTAAAAACTCGATTGCTTTGTCATTGCACTAGCATTATCTACGTTTATGGTTATCACATTATATATATATATATATATATATATATATATATATATATATATATATATATATATATATATATATATATATATATAAAATCAATTAATATAAACCATGGTATCAAGGGACTAATCTCATCTACACGATTATACATTTTACGGTGGACGTTTATCTATCGGATTATAAAAAAAAAACTCACTTCGTTTTTTTTTTTTTTTTGTTTTTTTAATTTGTAGGGCTTATTTTTTACGAAAAAAATCTAAATATATAGAAATTTATAACTTTTTATCCTCTACAAATAGAGATGCATATTGATGTAAAAAATGATTTTTTTTTTTCGAAATTTCCGCTAGTTGAGATTCACATGTGAATCTAAACTGTTTTTCTGTTTACTGTTGACATTCACAATGACATATGATATTGTCATGTGAATCTGAACAAATTTTTGTGTGAATGTAAATGAAATTAACTTATGAATAATAGTATATTCATTATAAATGATTAAAATGTTGAATTGTAAAAAGTTTGCTAACTAAATTAATCATATTCATATTTCGGAGTATATTTAAATACCATACGATATGGATATGAGAATATGAGTAAATTGTTGTGTAAATGTAACTAATTTATATTGTAAATCAGAGTAAAATCATTTTAAATGGTTAAAATATTGAAGTAGTAAAAAACTTCTAAGTAAATTCTCAATACTATATGATTTTGATATGTGAATATGAATAAGTTTTCGTGTAAATATGAGTAAATCCACTTGTAAATAAACTATATTACTTATAAATGGTTACAATATTGGAAACATCATCACTTAAGGCTTTTCATTAAAACATCATTTTAACTCATGGTTTATCGTCATTATTCAAAAGTCATCCTTAAATGAAAACTTTAGTTTCAATACCTTTAAAAAATTCATTTTTCGTTCAAAACCGTTTTAAAACACATGGGGTTTAGTGGAAAACATCGTTTGGTCCCTCTTTAGATAAAACATTTTACTTTATAAGGTAGTGAGGTTGTTACAATTCAAATACCATTACACAACGTAAATGAAACCACACAATTTGTAGCCTTCTAAACATCCCGCTCTTCTAAAGTCATCTAAACTTCTCAACCTGAGTACACATCAAAATAAGTTAGGCAATTAAAATGCCTAGTGAGCTTACCCGAGGTTGACCCATTCAGAGTAGGCAGTGTAACCACCACACTCGGGACAACCCCCAAAAATAGTTTGACACACACTTTAAAATGGTTGATTCGTCATCTCAAAAGTTGTATAAAAACATCAGTACGTCATAAAGATTTGATATAATTGGATAGTTCTGAAATGCAATGCAATGCATGATGCAACTATCCCAAGCCATCTCCATCTCATAAAAGTCCATCTCACCCACAATGGCACCCACCCAAGTTCATAAGTAACACGCACAAAGCATATTACTCGATCCCCATGTAGGTTGAACTAAGACTAGTGGTCATCACACTAGCCTCATGAGGGGTAGCAACTCCCTCATGCGGTTCCCTATTGTCGGGAACAACGTCTCCTCACCCTCTTTATTTTAGAGAAGGGAAAAACTCAAAACGTCTTCATAACGTCTCCTACATCCTTTTTAATTGAGGAAAGGACAAAACTCGTTCTCAAGGCATCATACGGTCTTTGTTTGAAAAAATATTTAAAAGGACTCATTTCATGCAATGCACACATAGTACTCATATAACAATTAGTGCATAAAAGCATGCATGAAAATAGTTGATAACACACACAAAAGATATTAATTGGGATGTGTACTTTTGGTAAACTCACCCAAGGTCAACTGACGAGTTAACACTAACTCCACACAAGGTTGATGCATTTGAAGGCGCTTCTAGACATCAACTCTTCCATCAAAATCCTCCTAGTTGAGTGATAACTCAAGTCCTTAGTCTCACCTCCAAGTCATTACAATACACCTCCTTCCTACAAGACAAGAATGGAAGGTGTCATACTCGATTCATCTAAAAGTTGCACTATAATTACTTCTTTTGAACTAAGAAGGAACTATCATCCACCATCCCACAATGAAGTCCTTAGCTTCCTAATATTATAAAAACCTTAGTTAAAACATCCCCCAAAGTTTGGCATTAAAACAAGAACCCAAAGCCCAAACCATAAAGCTCAAAACCCAAAAAGTGATAAATCTGAACAGACCCAGTTACACGGGTCGTGTAAAACCCATCAGACAGTACAGAAACTAACACGGGTCGTGTTCTGAAACACGGGTCATGTACGACCTGCTGTAGCTTATTTTTTTGGTCATTTTCACCCTTTTTGACCCAATTCAAGTTCTAACACTTCTCCTAACTCATGGACATCAAAAGGACATAACTCAACCTCAATTTTACACTCATTTTAACCACCCAATATCCTCCCAAATGAATAAAAGTTGTGATCATAATATTACTCCATAGCCTTTAACCATGGAATACCCAATTCTATTCTTTCAATTGGTGATTACAAGTGGAGATTCCTTCTTCCATTCCATAGAATCATTATGAAATGATCCTTACTCCACTTATACTTCCAAATTGATGCAATAAACACATTCATCTATTAAACAAGATATCTAATCATCATATACCTGAATAAAACCCATTTCAACACCCAATTCTCATTTTCTAGTGATTCAAGGTTTAAGATTACACATCAGGGGTTGGAATCCTTAGGAAATCATCAGAAATGAATCCCCTCATCCAAAACCACCATATTTACCCACCAATTTCAAGATTCCTCCACAAATCATCAAACCCCCAACTTCTAGGGTTCATAACACCCAATTGAATCTAACTATTGGTTCTAGATCATCCATGGATTGAATGTAGACCCTAACAACTTAGAAACATCAAACAAACATTAGGAATCATAGGAAAGACTTCATCCCATCATAAATTTCAGATTGGGTCCAAACCCCAAATCCTAACTCGAAATCTAAGGCTAGAAGATGAAGGGTTTATACCTTAGATTGGCTAGAAACTTCAAGGGTTGCAAGAATCATCAAAACCAAGCTCCAATCTCTCTAGAACTCCAAGAAATCGCCATCTTCTCCCTCCTTCTCTCTCTAAATCTCGATTTGGCTGAAAATGGGAGAAACCCCATAAAAAACAAGTCATCTTTCAAGAGTTGCAACATAGGTCCCTCGTGTTTGGTCTTTCTACACCCAACACCCAAAAGTCCATTATTCTCATTAGAAGTCTCCATATTCATACTTATGCCCCAAATACAATTATTTATTTCCTTTGAGTCATTGACTAGGTCAACACTAACCCTTAGTTTTGTTGGATTAGATGTCTAAGCCATGACTAATAATTAGTATTTACCTAATTAATAGTAGCATAGTCCATTTGGGTTGCCCTCATAGCTGGAGGTTTGGTAGAAAATTCAGTATAGAGAAAGATTGATTTATTATGTGATTAATAAATCAATAGAAATTAAATAAATAGTTTATTGTAATTATTTAATAGTTGAGTAAGTGACATTTTTAGCAGCTTATGACCTGCGAAATTATATATATATATATATATATATATATATATATATATATATACATATATATATATATATATATATATATATATATATATATATATATATATATATATATATATATATATATATATATATATATATATATATATATAGCGTATGACTTATATAGTTGTATCCAGTCCAACGCGATTGTCTGCAAACCAATCACATCGGACTGGGGGGACTTGATGATATTAGGTCCATCGGCTGACCCGAATAGCATGACAACACGGCTTGACGGCCGCTGGACGGCACTACTTGACAGCACGGCGTGGCTGCCAGCTCTGCTCGGCAGCACGGCGTGAAAGCCCGCCAGCCAGCCAACAGCATTGCTTGGCTGCATATCCTGGCAGCTAGCTTGGCAGCCTTGCTTGACAGCACTGCTAGCTGGGCCTGAATTGGGCCGGCCCAAGGCCTGACCTAATTGTCCACTATAAATAGAACAATAAGGGAACCCTAGTTCCCAAGTCATCAGCCTCCACTCTCCACCACCCTCTACACGCCTACACCACGATGGTTCTCTCCGGCGAGGAGAAACCATCTTATCTCGCATATCGAACTGACTTGATCGTCGGAGCCTGCTCCCGGGGCACACGCCCTGGGGCGGTTCTAACGATTATCTTCTTAATTGTGACTAGGATCCAAGTCGGGAAATAGCTAACGGCACCAACATCAAGACCTCCGATCCAGATCCACCCGATGCCAGATCCGACGTCGCATCATATATATATATATATATATATATATATATATATATATATATATATATATATATATATATATATATATATATATATATATATATATATATATATATATATATATATATATATATATATATATTCGATTTTAATATGTGGGGATAAACAGGTTTGAATTAATAAGATAATGGTTTATCTTGATTTGAATTCAAAAGGTTTATCTCTAAAGGCTTATCTGGTTATCTGCTTGGGACTATAAACAAGGACCTGGGGAGCCTTGTTTGTCTACGCCAACTTCATACAATCTCTCTGGAATTTCGTCCCTCTCCTCAGCTCCCTGGGTGTGACTTCATTTGAGGCAAGATCTTTTTGTTGCTTTGCTTCCAAGAAAACCTAAAGGTTAGTTTTTCTGATTTTAATCTTTAGTAATTATTCTTATTGGCCTTTTATGAAATATTTGTATGTTCAATTGTAGAAAACATAGATCCTCATATGTTGCATGTGAACTTAGGTTTTTAGTTCATAGATTTGCAGAAAACCTTTTAGTGGTATCAGAGCTTTTGGTTGTTTTCTTGTTGAATAGTTATAATAGTTTTCCTAAAATTAGGGTTTAAAGCTTATAAACCCTAATTGGCCAGTTTTCGATTTTGGGGTTTAGGGTTTTTGAAACCCTAGCCCCTCCCCCCTCTTTTTCGATTTTTCATATTAGGTTTTAGAAGACTTTCTATTTTTGGTAACTTTAATTATTTAATTAAATGGATAACCTTAAACCCATTATTTGTTAATTTCGAAAATTAGGGGTTTAATATAGGTTTAAATTAATTTGATTAATTTGTGATACCTATCTGGATTTAATTAATTTAATTAATTGTTTAATTAAAAGATAAATTAAATCATTTAAAGGTTTAAATTTAATTTTAAATTTAATAGTTAAATTTTCGAAAAATTAAAAGATAAACGAGGAATGTTTTTAAAGTTTAAAATAGCTGGATTTAATTAATTTAATTAATTGTTTAATTAAAAGATAAATTAGATCATTTAAAGGTTTAAATTTAATTTTAAATTTAATAGTTAAATTTTCGAAAAATTAAAGGATAAACCTGGAATATTTTAAAGGGTTTAAAATACATCTTATATATATTATAATTAAAAGTTAATATTATATGTATAAGATAAATTGGTTTGTCAAATCAATAGTAGGCCTCATTCACGAAGCTGATCTATAAAGAGGGTATAATGAGACTACCTATAAAATGGCGGTCTAATGGGTGTCCACTCTCACCCACCGCTCTCCTGATCAATGGAGGGTCGTTAGCTGAACGGGTTTGATAGGACCGCTTAATCTCATTAAAAGTATAATGATATTAATCAAAGTACTGGAACAGCTTTATAAAATCTCAATCTAGTTACTTTAGAAAAATGTGAATTGATGCTAATCCATGAAATTGAACATTGCACTTTATGAAACATTGGTGGAGCGTGTGTGGTTTACCGGCACACCAATAGGAGTTCATAAAGAGTGGCAATGAGTTTCTCAAATGTTATCATTGTTGATGGAGCGTGTGTGGTTTACCAGCACATCAATTAGAGATGGTAATTGATCTTGAGAGTACCAAGCTAATTTGCATGGTTATTCACATACAGTTTGTGATCCTCGGTATCCTAGTCACAAATAGTGGAGCATATCCGACATTAAACATGCTATTGAACAGTTCAATAAATCTCAAAAGAACTATGAATTCCATTATAATATGATTATTTTTCCGCGGTGGAATTGGCTGAATCGTCATTCGCCTACCTTTATAAAATTTACAATTAGATTACGGCATCCCTCTTCTATATTGTGAATTGTTATAGTTGGGTCTAGCCTTATTATTATATTGGGTTAATAGTAAGGGTCATATATGTATCTAATTAAAACTACCTTCTTTTATAGATGTCTTCTGCTGACCAATCCGTTCCCCACTCAAACTCCAGTAATGTCACTTCAATCCTCTCGTTGTGTTCCAAAGTGCAATTAAATGGCACGAACTACAATGACTGGATCAAAAATATCAAGATGGCTATGAGGTTTGAGTACAAAGAGTATGTTCTCGAGACTGAGCTAGGTGAAGTTGACCCAGATACTGCTACTCCGGAGGAAATTGCCTTATACCAAAAACATTCTGATGATGCGACCAAAGTGGCCTGCATCATGATCACTACAATGAATCCTGAATTGCAAAGAATCTATGAGGACTACTGGCCCTACGAGATGCACAAGGAGCTTGCGGAAAAGTTCCGCAAGAGCTTATCGAGAGGTACGAGGTGGTCAAAGACATCACGAACAACAAGCCTATGGATAGAGAGTCCATCTACACTCATGCGCAAAGGATGCAAGGTTATGTGGATCGGCTAAGGAATCTTGCGATGCCTGTACATGAGGATTTGGTCGTTGATATAGTGCTTAACTCCTTACCGAGTTCTTATGACCAGTTCAGACTGGCGTATCATTTGAACAACAATCAAACCACTTTGGCTAAGTTGCATCACATGCTTCGTACTGCTGAAGACAGAATGAAGGGTAAAAGTGTATCCTCAGTTAGCCAGTCCGTCTTGGCAATTGGAAGTGGCAAGGGAAAGAAAAGGAAGGGCCCTCCCAATCAGAATTGGAGGTAAAAGGTTTATGTCGGGTCATCCAGCAATGTCCCGAGACCAAAGTCTTCCGGCATTCCTCACGTTGCCAACCCTAAAGATGTCGACTGCTTTTATTGCAAAGAAAAGGGTCATTGGAAGAGAAGGTACCCGAAATACTTGCAGGATGTCAAGGATGGCAAAGTGAAGCCATCGACAGCAGGTATGTACGCTATCTCTAAAAACTCACCATCTTCCAGTTCTTGGGTCCTTGATACAGGATGTGGTTTTCACATATGTTTTGATTTGCAGGGCCTAAAGAAAAGCAGGAAGGTGGTGCATGGTAGATTGAACCTGATCATGGGCAATAGGAGATCGTCCCCTGTTACAAAGATCGGTGTCTATAGTTTAGTGCTTAGTAGTGATGTTAGTTTAGACTTAATAAATTGTTGCTATTCGCCAGAAATGGCAAGAAACATAATTTCATTTCATGCATTGTTCAAACAAGGCTTTAAGTTTTCTTTTGATAATAATATTGGTTCAATTTCTGTTTTTCAAAAATAGTAATTTTATTTTTACTGCTTTGCCTTGTGATCGTGTGTATGAAACTGTGCAATGTGTTGACAATTTAGGAAATAGTGTATTAAATATTTATTCTTCTAGTGGTGTAGAAAAGGTATGCCTGTGGCATAGTCGCCTTGGGCACATCAGCAAGAAACGCATCGCCCAACTCCAAAAGGATGGAGTGTTGGAATCATTCGACCTCAAATCGGATGATGTATGCGAATCTTGTCTGTTGGGAAGGATGACTAAATCACCTTTCAAAGGGTCTTTTGAAAGAGGTGAAGGTCTGTTGGACATCATACACACAGATGTGTGTGGTCCCTTCAGATCAACCACAAAGGATGGAACACGGTTCTTTGTGACCTTTATTGACGATTTTAGTAGATACGTGTATATCTACTTAATCAAACATAAGTCAGACACCTTTGAAAAGTTCAAAGAGTTCAAAAACGAAATTGAGAATAAATTGGGCAGGAAGATAAAGATGCTTAGATCCGACAGAGGTGGTGAGTATCTTAGTATCGAGTTCCTAGACTATCTAAAAAAATGTGGAATAGTTTCATAGTTGACATCTCCCAGAACACCACAGTTGAACGGTGTTGCCGAGAGATGTAACCGAACCCTGTTGGACATGGTTCGTTCCATGATGAGTCGAGCTTCGCTTCCCATCCACTTCTGGGGGTATGCCTTAGAGACTGCTGCCCACATCCTCAATCTTGCCCAACTAAGAAGGTTGCTAAAACACCTCATGAGATGTGGACGGGGAAAGTTTCCTCGTTAGCACATATCAAACTCTGGGGTTGTGAGGCTTTCGTTAGACGAGAGACTCACGAAAAACTCGCAAGAAGAAGCGAGAGGTGTATTTTTATTGGATACCCCAAACAGTCATTTGGATACTTGTTCTACAGACCCAGCGAGGACGTGGTTTTTGTAGCTAGACGAGGAGTCTTTCGAGAGAGAGAGAGCTCATATTCAAAGAGGACAGTGGGAGTACCATTGATCTTGAAGAAATTCAAGAGTCATCAGATGACGCAGCCTTAGGAGAAACTAGCAACCAACAAGATGAAGAAGATCCTGTTGGTCCGACTGATATATCCTTACCTCTTAGGCGCTCCAATAGAGTTAGCATGCCACCTGAGTTTTATGGTTTCCATATAACTACGGATGGGGACACGTTTGTCAGTGATAGGACACTGATAAATTTGGATGAGCCAACTAACTACCGGGAAGCAGTGGCGGGCCCTGAGTCTGCCAAGTGGAAAGAGGCAATAGACAGCGAGATCAAGTCCATCTATGAAAATCAAGTTTGGAACTTGGTTGACAATGTACCGAGTCGAAAGACAGTCGGGTGCAAGTGGATCTTCAAGAAGAAGACAGACATTGATGGAAAGGTACACACTTTCAAGGCAAGACTGGTTACGAAGGGCTTTACTCAAACCCCGAGGGTTGACTATGACGAGACCTTCTCACCAGTGGCTAAGATAAAGTCTATTAGGATTATGCTGGCCATAGCTGCATTTCATGACTATGAAATTTGGCAGATGGACTTCAAAACTGCTTTCCTTAATGGGAAGTTGACTGAGGATGTTTACATGAATCAGCTAGAGGGTTTTGTTGATGAAAGTATCCTGATAAGGTGTGTAAGCTTGAGAAATCGATCTATGGATTGAAACAAGCTTCTCGCAGCTGTAATCTTTGTTTCCATGAGAAAGTCAAAGAGTTTAGTTTCTCTAGGAGCGAGGATGAGTCCTACGTATATGTCAATGCTAGTGGGAGTATAGTCACTTTTCTGGTGCTGTATGTTGATGACATACTGCTCATGGGAAATGACATTCCAACCTTGCAAGATGTCAAGTCTTGGCTTGGGAAGTGTTTCACCATTAAAGACCTAGGAGAAGCTGCCTACATTCTCGGGATAAGAATATTGAGAGATACAAAGAAGATGTTGGATTAGGTGTCTAAGCCATGACTGTAAATTGTATTTATCTTGTTAATTGAAGCAAAGTCCATTTGGGTTGCCCTCATAGATGGAGGATTGATGTAGAGTTCAGTAGAGATAAAGGTTGATTTATTAATTGTTTAATAAATCAATAGAAAATAAATAAATAGTTTATTAATATATTTAATTGTTAATATATTAATTAGAAACTATATTAGTTAATTAGAATTTAATCTGGAATTAATTGGATTTAATTTAGTGATTAAATTAATTAATTAAAAGTGCAGGGACTGGTTTGTATTTATTCAATAGTTGAATAACTGGCAAGCCATTTGCCAGGGGCCAAGTTGGCGCCAAATGAGGAGGGTTCCTCCTAGTTGGCGAAAACCCTAGTTAGGGTTTAGAAGGCTTGGTCCAAATGGTCAACAGTTTTGTCCATTAAAGGGCTCCTCTAGGGTTTTGACTGTAACCCTTGGAGGCTATAAAAGGAACCCCTTGGGCACCCCAAAACCTGTGCCAACTTCAAGACTCTCCAGAGACTCTGCTGTTTTCTCTCCTCCATAGCTTGGGTGTGACTTCATTTGAGGCAGGATCTCTTTGCTGCTAGCTTCAAGAACAAGATTCAAAGGTTGGTAATTCTTGTTTTGATCTTTAAAAATAATTGTTGGCCTTAGGATTTTGTTATATGTTCATAAGATAGTAAAACATAGATCCTTCATTAGGTTGCACGTGAACTTAGGGTTTCTAGTTCATTGTTTGTGCAAAACCTTTCAGTGGTATCAGAGCTATGCTTGTTTTTCTATATGAATTGCTATAACTGATTTATGTCAAAGGGTTTTTTGCGAAAAATAACCCTTGGAAAAGGCCTTCATCGGTTTTGTGGCTAGGGTTTTAAAACCCTAGCCGCCACCCCTTTTGGTCCCCCCCTTTTTTGCTTGCCTTGGTTAGTAGGTTGTTGTTTTTGGTAATTTGATTAATTAAATAACCGAAACCGTTAAACCCTTGCATGCAATTTTCGATCCACTAGGGGTTTAAGATAGGTGAATTAATTTGATTAATTTTGTGATGCCTATCTTGATTTAATTAGTTTAATTAAATTCTTTAATTAAAGGACCAATTAAATCACTTGAAGATTTAATTTAAATTTTCGAAAAATATATATTAATTTTCGAAAATTAGATTAAAAAATAAATCTAAAATATTTTAATAAGATTATAATACATCTTATATATTTATGATTAAGAGTTAATATATATATATATATATATATATATATATATATATATATATATATATATATATATATATATATATATATATATATATATATATATATATATATATATATATATATATATATATATATATATGTAAGATAAATTGGTTAGTCTTACCGTTAGTAAGCCTCATTCAGAAAACTGTCCTATAAAGAGGGTATAAGGCGACTGCCTATAAAATGGTAGTCTAATGGGTGTCTACTCTCACCCACCGCTCTCCTGGTCAGTCTAGTGTCATTAGCCGAACGGGTTTGATAGAACCGCTTAAGCCTCTTAAAAGTATAATGCTATAATTGAAAGTACTAGAACCTTGAACAAAACCCAATTTAGTTACTTTAGGTTTAAAATGTGAATTGGTGCTAATCCATGGAATTGCACATTGCACTTTGTGGAACATTGGTGGAGCATGTGTGGTTTACCGGCACGCCAATTGGGGTCCACAAAGAGTCGTAATGGGTTTCTCGATTTTGCCATTATTGACGGAACGTGTGTGGTTAACCGGCACGTCAATTAGAGATGGTAATTGATTTCGAGAGTACCGAGCTAATTCGCATGGTTATTCACACCCGGTTTGTGATCCTCGGTATCCCAGTCACAAACGGTGGGGCATTCTCGAGATTGAAACATGCTATTGAACAGTTCAATAAATCTCAAATGAAACTAGGAATTCCATTATAATTTGATTATGTTTCCGCGGTGGAATTGGCTGAATCGTCGTTCGCCTACCTTATAAAATTTACAATAAAGATTACGACATCCCTCTTCGATATTGTAGATTGTTATTGTAGGATCCTAGCCTTATATTTATTCTTGGGTGAATATAAGGGTTATTAATAAATGTCTAATTAAAACTATGTTCTTCTTTTATAGATGTCTTCTGACCAAACCGCCCTCACTCAAAATCCGGTAATGTCACCTCGATCATGTCACTGTGCTCAAAAGTGACGTTGGATGGCACTAACTACAATGACTGGATTCGTAACATCAAAATGGCTCTAAGGTTTGAATACTAAGAGCATGTTTTGGAAACCGAGCTGATTGAGGTTGACCCAGATACCGCTACTCCCGAGGAAATCGCCTCGTACCAAAAACACTCGGATGATGCAACCAAAGTGGCTTGCATCATGATCGCCACCATGAACCCTGAGCTGCAAAGAATCAACGAGGACTATTGGCCTTATGATGTGTTTTCAATCATACATATAAAATACCCAGAAAACGGCACCAAAAGCTTGATGTGTTATGGGCGTATGATATTAGCAATTGGTTTTCACATTAGTTTTACATTTCTGAACAGGGAAATACCATGTATGAATAGAACAACAAAATTAGGCAAGTGTACCTAATCGGTTGTAGTATAGTAATGGTAAATCCGGGTTGTCGAACCCAAGGGAAAACGGATATTTTTAAGTTAAGAAAATCAATTATTAATTAACAATTATTCAAGCAAACAGTAATTAAAAAGGGGGGGTTTGAGAGAATGCATTGACTCGTGTCAAGAGACAACGCAAAAGTTTATTAGAATCGGAAAATATAACTATAAATTACAAAACATAAAAGTAAACGTTTATACTTGGATTCGATTCAACCATCTAGTTATGTTTGATATGCTATTAATGCAATGGATATTGAAAGCTAAATATCGATTTCTAGAGTGATTAGATGTTTTGGTCCAACTACCTAATCCTATGATTATAAGGTCATTAATGGCAATGGTCATGCAATTACATATTCCAACTAATCATGTATTGGTTCGTATCATACAAGATTCATTCGAGTTTTTGATCTCAATGGTCATGAAAATCAAAATGGTTTGTACAGATTGGTCCTCTAGTACAAACTTGCCATACACATATAAGTTCCTACCTTCGTGACTTAACCCTAGGATTTGGTCCATCACTAGTCATATCTGTCTAATGGTCATAGCACAGTTATGATAAAAGTCATATAGTCAAATTGGTCCTCTAGACTAAATAACTCAGCAATAAGTCCAAAAGGAAGGTTCCTTAACATATATGATAGTCAAATGAATTATGCAAGATAAAATATAAAACGTTCAATATCCGATAAATAACAATCAAATCATAACTAGATAGTATTCAAATCTAAGTAATAAATAATGCAGATAAATATAACATGATCTGAAGAATACGGCCTAGGAAATCATAGTTGAATGCTAAACATATATAAAGCAAACCGAATGAAGTCCCGGCCGAACATTCTTCAAGCTCTCGATTCCATACGCACCGTACCGTCTCCTCCTTGATTCTACAAGCCTTATAGAGTTTACAGAGACTGATATGAGAGGTACAGAGAATGTATTTCTCTAGGTGTTGGTGCAGGTGTCTCAAACAACAAGAGAAGGCCTCTATTTATACTACTGTCCAGGGACGATCGCGTCGCGACCCTATAGGGATCGCGTCGCGAGCCAGTATGACTTGCGTTTCTCATTTGGCCGCTACTCCGACTTTGTGGACTGTGGTTGGTGGGTCGGGTCGCGATCCACATGATGATCGGGTCGCGATCTCGTCGGGTCGCCATATTTTCTTCGTGTCGCGATCGTTCCATCAGCACGTCGTCACCGTGACCTCTCTTGTCGCGTCGCGACCCTATAGGGGATCGCGTCGCGATCTGTGCTGATGCTGCCTTCAATTTTGTACACTTCAAGGCTCGTATTCAGCTCCTTCTTTATCCACAAAGCCATTTTTCCTGTGTTTTGGTAATTTAAACGTATAAGTACCTTTTATCTTGATATCATACCATAAACACGTGTTTTAGGCACTCGATATTGCCCGAAATATATGTATAAATAAGGCAATATCACCTTACGAAATGCACAAAGAGCTCGCAGAAAAATTCTGCAAGCAAGAGCGCATCGAAAGGCGTAAGGTTATAAAAGCTTTCAATAACGGCAAGCCTAAAGATGGAGAGTCCATCTGCACTCACGTGCAAATGATGCAAGGTTACGTGGAAAGGCTTAGGAAGCTAGAGATGCCTGTTCACGAGGATTTAGCTGTTGACATAGTGCTAAATTCCTTACCTAGTTCATATGACCAGTTCACACTGGTGTATCATTTGAACAATAGTCAAGCAACTTTGCTGAATTACACCGCATGCTTCGTACTGCTGAAGACGGGATGAAAGGGAAAAGTGTGCTCCCCATTAACCCGCCTGTCCTGGCTATTGGCTCTGGCAAGGGAAAGAAAAGGAAGGGCCCTCCAAAGCAAAACTGGAGGGAAAAGGTTCATGTCGGGTTATCTAGCAGTGCCCCGGGAGCCAAGTCTTCCGGCATTCCGCATGTCACGAACCCCAAGGAAACTGACAACGCCTAGTAATATCAAGTATTTTAGTCGTTGTTGAACCCTATTCTTGGTGAATTTATATCATATATGTTGTGGTATTCTCACTTTTTATGTCAGTGCTTGTTTGGAAAGAAATGATGTAAACAGGGGCTAAAAGCGTACAAAATGGAAGAAGTTTGAAGATAAAGACAAAACAGTCGAATTCGCACGCGCCCCGCGGGTATGAACAAGGGCGCGACGCGGTGACTCAGCAATGAGGCGGTGGAGAAGATTCAAATGCCGAGAAAATAGGGATAAACCAGCACGCGCGCCGCAGATTCTACTTGTGCGCGGCGCAGTCTTTTATTTTTCACAACTATAAATAGAGGGTTCTAGGTCGAAAAATGCAGGAAAGACCTGGCATAGGAACGACTCCCAAGGTTTCTTTGACTCCGAGTTTCAGTTTTCAGCAACCATAATTGGTATTTTGTGTTTTTCTCTTTTAAATTCCAATTAGTTTAGTACGTTTAGTAGCTTTGGCTAGTGTTTTTGGGTGTGACAACCATTGGCATTAGTTCTTAGTTTCTGAATTTTATGTTTTCTGTTTTGGAACAAGTTGGATCTGAGTTTTTAATAGTTAAGCATTCGGTTATTGTTAATTGCTCTCTTTTCGGTATTTTATGCTTTTGGATGAATTGTGGATGTTTGATTGTGTTGGATGGTTATTGTGTTTCTGAATTTAGACTTTACTTTCTGATTTCCGTAACTCATGTTAGTTTAGAAGGTGAATTGGATTGGAATTAGTTTTTGGATTTATTGGATTTCGAGATTGTTTTTGGTAAAAGTCGGAAACTAGATCCTCTGGCTGTAGAAGTGACACTATAATTGGTAATCTGTTGCCTACCTTGACCACGTAACTCCTGTCGATCGACCCTGACTGCCACTATACTAGTGTGTGTTAGGTTTATTTTACTATTTTTGACCGCATGACGACCGCTGTGATGTCAGAAGCCGACTGCTTTTATCACAAAGAAAGGGGTCACTGGAAGAGAAGTTGCCCCAAGTACTTGCAGGATATCAAGGATGGCAAAGTGAAGCCATCACAAGCAGGTACTTACTCTATATCTAATAACTCATCTTCTTCCTGTTCTTGGGTCCTTGATACCGGATGTGGTTTTCATATCTATTCTGATTTGCAGGGCCTAAAGGAAAGTAGGGAGCTGGAGCACGGTAGATTGAACCTGGTCATGGGCAATAGGCGAACGTCACCTGTTACCAAGATCGGTGTCTATAGACAAGTGCTTAGTAGTGGACTTAGTTTAGATTTATATAATTGTTACTATTCGCCTGATATGGCAAGAAACATAATTTCTTTTCATGCATTGTTCAAACAAGGCTTTTATTATACTTTTGATAAATTGAATACTTCAATTTCAGTTTATAAAAATGATGTTTTTATATTTGATGCTTTGCCTTGTGATGGAGTGTATGAATCTATTATGTGTGTTGATAATTATGGTAAAAATGTATTACATATTGATTCTTCGAGTGGTATAGAAAAGGCGTGTTTGTGGCACTGTCGCCTTTGTCAAATTAATAAGAAACGCATTGCCCAACTCTAAAAGGATGGAGTGTTGGAATCATTCGACCTTAAATCGGATGATGTATACGAGTCTTGTTTACTTGGAAAAATGACAAAATCACCATTCAAAGGTTCCTTTGAAAGAGGTGAAGGTTTGTTGGACATCATACACACAGATGTGTGTGGTCCCTTCAGAACAACCACAAAAGATGGCACGCGGTTCTATGTGACCTTTACTGATGATTTTAGTAGTTATGGGTATATCTACTTAATCAAGCACAAATCAGATACCTTTGAAAAGTTCAAAGAGTTTAAAAACGAAGTAGAAAATCAACTGGGCAGAAAGATAAAGATGCTTAGATCCGATAGAGGCGGTGAGTATCTTAGTATCGAGTTGCTCGATTATCTTAAGGAATGTGGAATTGTTTCACAGTTTTCACCTCCAAGAACACCACAGTTGACCGGTGTTGCTGAAAGGCGAAACCGAACCTTGTTAGACATGGTTCGTTCCATGATGAATCGAGCTTCGCTTCCAATTCATTTCTGGGGGTATGCCTTAGAGACTGCCGCTCATATCCTTAACCTTGTCCCAACCAAGAAGGTTGCGAAAACACCGCACGAGATATTGACAACGCCTAGTAATATCAAGTATTTTAGTCGTTGTTGAGCTCTATTGAGACACCCGAGATTTTTTTTTATCACATGAAATAAAAATCTGGGTAATCACAAACTGAATACCAACACAACCATAGCAGTGAAATAAGACTTACACATAATATATTGATTGAATACAATTACATTCAATTCCATAATTACATCGTTTTATTTCATCTTCTTTAATCCTTGTATACCTAGAATACACAACATAAAATACACATTCGTAAGACTATAAAGTCTTGTGCGTTACATGAATTTAGATTTGTACTATATTTATACAAATACTCATTTAAATATTTGTGAAATTGCATTAATACATTCACCTTTACTTATTCTCAATTTATCCCTCCTTTACTTACCGTTTTGTGGAATATAACTCCACAACATTACTTTTGCTAATAACCTATTTTACTTGGAACATATATTATACATCATACTCTTGTCGTCCCAAACTCACACATTATTAACTTCTTACTTGCCGGTTGAATACACAACCGTTACCACATATGCTACACAAACAACCCCTACCTATTGAGTCCTTATAATGACTCTTTAATTACTAATGCTCATACCCTCCACATATATAATATATATACTGATAAATCATACGTGATCTATTAAGTCATATAGATGACTTCTTCAAACATGCATGTATCTTTACTATATATGTGTATACTTAGTATCAATATATTTATCCCTTTAAGGATTTTTATGCCATTACGTGTACCCCCATACTTACAACACAACTCGTATAGCTGAATATCATCACATATATATAAATAACTTCAACTAATTCTGAATCATAATTTCTTTCTATTCATGTTTATTTACAAGAAACTCTATATTCTTTTCCCTCCTCGGAATGGAATTAATCCATCCATGAGGGTGTGCTCGGTTTTCTCTCCCTTCATGGAATAGAACATATTTATCCATAAGGGCGTGCTAATTTCATCTCCCTTCATGATATAGAACAACTAACCATAAGGGCGTGCTAAAGACAACTACCTCGCGAAGGGAAATAACATCCCAGTAGTGCCTTCCGACCTCCCTTCAAACGGGTAAGGTCCTAGTTAATCCCCCTTTAAGCGGGTATGATTCTGATTGATCCCCCTTCTTGCGGGTAAGATCCTGATTGATCCCCCTTCTCGCGGGTAAGATCCTGATTGATCCCCCTTCTCGCGGGTAAGATCCTGGGTCGGAATATATTACTTTTACTTTTTCTTTAGCTAACAGGCTCAACTTTCGTAACTCATAACATTTCAATTGCATAAGATAGTCTATACTTGCTATTTACACAATTCACCTTTATTACATTAATCTCATAACTATTGTATTCCATGTCAATACATTTCACCCAACTTTCATTTATTCTTTGCATGCGTACATTAATTTCATATCTTTCATTATATACCAATTACTTAACATGTATATGCACAACCAAGATAATCACTTTATTTCACTATACTATTACTACGAGGAGTTAAGTCCCCGATTACAACAATTCATCGTATCTCATTTCGTGATTGGAGTTATGTCCCCAGTGTTTTACTCCTTCATCTATATCATTCATACTACTTTTAAGGCTATATGACAACACATATACTTTACTACATTACTCATTATTTATGGGGAGTTATGTCCCCAAATGCTTTATTTCTTCATTTATATCACTTTATATACCTTTTTAAGGTTATGTACCAACACATATACCTTAACTACATTATTCATTACTCATGGAGAGTTATATCCCCATATAACTTATTATCTTTCATAACATTCTTGTACTTTTACATATACTCTTTCTAACATTTCATCATTACTTCTATGTATTTTAAGGCTATAAGCCAAATACTAACTCTTATATCATTACTTATATCTTATTTATCATTCATACACTTTTCATAATATGATATTCTCATTAGAACACCAATATCATTATCTCACATAATGCTTATCGACATAACATAAGTATTAACATATATTCATCTCTTCATATAGAAAACATAATAAATATTTCATAATATTTGCCATGTATCTCAAAATGGGTAAAAGCTACATGTACTCACCTTGGCTAGTTAGAGAAGTCTAACTAGGGTTACTCTGTTTCCTTGTCCCTTCCATTCCATGAATTTTACTCCTTAATTACTTAAGGAGTTCATTAACATTCTTATTAATACATGATAGGTCTTAACAATACATATAAAGACCACTTAACCCATGTCCTAATATACTTATTTTCATGTCCTCACACATTATTATGCTTATACTAGAAGTTCGGGGATCAAACTACACAAATAGAGCAATAACGGGAGTGAATTTCAAGAATTCAGGTCACACGGGTCGTGTGGGACTCACACGGGTTGTGTAGGACCTTCAGACCCTCGGATTGCAGACCCAGGTTCCCCACACGGGTCGTGTAACCTAACACGGGTCGTGTCAGGCTACATACCCATTTTTCTTCATTTCCTGCATAACCTTTGATCCTTGGTCTGAATAGTTCCAGCTCAAACTCGATTCAAAAGGCAACTATATTATGATATTAAGAACATTTCTAAACCTCTTATACATCACTTATTAATCCATAAACATTAGAATCAAACCAATCCTCACAAACCCGAATTCTAGGGTTCATGAACACATTTGTCAATTCCTTTGCTTCTAATCATTTCTAAAGGAGGAATTGAGTTTCAAATGGTGATTAGAACACGATTTTGAGATTAGAACATTAGAACAAACCCCTCTCAACCTCTGAATTTCGTTTTCCAACTACCCAATTCAATCCAAAATAAATCTACTAGCTTACAAGGATGAAGTTCTAACCTTATATGGCTTGGAGATCACAAAATCAAACTTGATTCTTCAATTCTTGCTTTAATTCCTTCAAAATCTCCAGGAATCAAATTGGGTTTCTTCTGGCTGAAGGTCTTTCACGTACAAATGAAGTGGTATAGAATGTTCCTCCCATTTATACCTCTATACTTTGGAGAAATAACCATTTGGTCCCTCAACTTTCCTAGTTTTTACTTTAGGCACAAAACTCTCTTTATTTCTAGGAACTTTTAAGTCTTAGAGTTTTGGCCCACTTATAAACTTATTTTACACATTTAAGAACATTCTAACACATAAAAATCTCATCATAAGGTTATATATTTCAAAATGACGAAAATGCCCTTTTTGGTTATTTTACACTTTTCATTCACTTTCATATTTTCGTTCTTAATACTTGATACTTATAACTATAATATAATTCATATATTTCATTCTCAATGAAAATATAATTCCTTTCATTTTGTATTAGTAATTAGAAATTACCAAAATACCCTTTTGCTCAAAATACGAATAATTACTTACTAATTATTCCTTTACTTCTTACTTCCCACTTGGACATATTTTTGGGTCGTTACACCTATTCTTAGTGAAATTATATCATATATGTTGTAGTATTCTCACTTTTTGTGTCAGTGCTTGTTTGGAAAGAAATGATGTAAACATGGGCTAAAAGCGTACAAAATGGAAGAAGTTTGAAGATAAAGACAAAACAGTCGAATTCACACGCATGCCGTGGTATTTACAAAGGCGCGACGCGGTGACTTAGCATTGAGGCGGTGGAGAAGATTCAAATGCCGAAAAAACGGGGATAAACCAGCACGCGCACCGCGGATTTCACTTGTGCGCTGCGCGGCCTCTTAATTTTTGCAACTATAAATAGAGGGTTATACGTCGAAAAATGCAGCAAAGACCTGGCATAGGAACGACTCCCAAGGCTTCTTTGACGCCGAGTTTCAGTTTTCAACAACCATAATTTGGTATTTTATGTTTTTCTCTTTTAATTTCCAATTAGCTTAGTGATTTCGGTAGATTTGGCTAGTGTCTTTGGGTGTGACAACCATTGGCATTGGTTCTGAGTTTTTAAATTTCATGTTTACTGTTTTGAAATATTGGGATCTGAGTTTTTAATAGTAATCATTCGGTTAGTGTTAATTTCTTTCTTTTCGGTATTTATGCTTTTGAAGGGATTTTGGATGTTCTGATTGTGTTGGATGTTTGGATTTGATATTTGTTACTTCTGATTTTGAAATACATTTATGATTTCAGTAAGTAGTTAGGTTAGTTTTGCATTTAGTTTAGTTGATGCTTGTGTTGGATTTATTGGATTTGTGATTTTTGGAATTGTTTTGGTAAAAGTCGAAAACTAGATCCTCTGGCTGTAGAAGTGACACTACAGTTGGTAATCTGTTTCCTACCTTAACCATGTAACTCCTGTGGATCGACCCTGACTACCACTGTGCTAAGTGAGAGTGAGGTTATTTTATTATTTTTAACCGCATGACGACCACTGCGATGTCAAATTTTGGCGCCGTTGTCGGGGAGTTGTGAGCTTGAGAGTAGGCGATCTGTAGGACTTAGTTTCTGATTTTTGATGTTTGATTTTAGTTTGCTGATTTTTGGTATGTGTACATCCTTATAATGGGTGATTACATGTACCCGGATCAGTATTATGAGTATTATGAAAATCAGGCCGACACCTATTACGAGGATGATTACTACAATGGATCATTCGATGACAATGGATGGCGAACCGATGAGTCATCTCAACCTGAAAATTCTGCAATTTAGGCCCAATTATTGGAACTCATGGCTAGCACCCACCAAGTGCAGAAGGACCAGGCTGATGCTCTTGAAATATTGCAAGTTTCATTATATAAGTTAGAGGAAAGTTGGAAATGTTCACCACCCTCGCCAGAATCTGAGGCGAGTGATTTTTATACCAATGATATGGTGTGTGAACATGCATCACCTGAATATATGATGGAAGGGCATACACCTTGATAAAGTCAAGAAACCACCGAGATGGTCGAAACGGTTGTTGAGGAAGAGGTTGTAGGTGACAATACTACCTCTGACTCAATAGTTTTTGATGTTTTTGAAAATGTTGAAAATGTTGATCTGGTGATTAGTGAATCCATACCATCACCAAACAATTTGGTTAATGAGAATGTTGTGGAGGGGGCTGTAAGTGACAGTGCAGACCCCAGCCCAACGACTCCCGAAATTGTTGAATTTGTTGATACTATTGGGGAAGGGGGTGTAGATGACAATACTACCCCCGAACCTAAAATTTTTGAAAATTTTAAGCATTTTGAAAATAAGGATCTGGTGATGGGTGACCTTATACCACCGCCAGATGAAACCAGTCGCTCACTCATGGTCCCGATCCACCTGTTGGACGATGATCAAGAAGATGATGCCGACGAGTTTGTTTTTGAAAACAATAAACATGATTTTATCGCCACTCATGATCCATTCATGAATAGAAAATTAGATGTAATCAATACCATCGATGAGGACATATGGAAGCATCTCGATATGTTGCCTTCCGATCCCATTCGGTTGGAAAATTTTTATTGGTACTGCAAGCCAAAAT
Source organism: Cichorium intybus (assembly GCA_023525715.1). NCBI lineage: Eukaryota > Viridiplantae > Streptophyta > Magnoliopsida > Asterales > Asteraceae > Cichorium > Cichorium intybus. The sequence continues at coordinate 141,437,260 of CM042009.1, forward strand.
TACAAACCGAAGATAACACGCAATATGTGAGCAACAAACGAGGCGCAAAACAACTACTGGGAGCAGCATTGGGGACCCTCCACGTCAAACCGGTAATTTTGAAGAGATGTAGAAGGAAGGACCGAGCTTGGAGGTTCAAAGCTACCTCCAAGCATTCACGGGAAGTAATCAAAAGACGGCGACTGGGCAGCAGCAGGAGAACCGGCAAGCCATTCGACCCAAGAAAGTTTGAGGAGCAGTGGGTCAACAAAGGGACGGTGGTGACTGAAAATCAGCGAAGGAAAAAGGCATACGATCCACCGTAGCTGTAGGAATAATCCGTTTGGCTGAAGACGTTAAACTTAGCGCTCGTTAGGAGGCAACCCATCTTTCATAAGTAGGTATTGTATTTCTTAGGAGTAATTAGGAAGATATTATAATCGTTATTGCATGTGTTATTGGTTCGAGGCAAGTGTGGTGTCATTATGAAGGAAATTTGAAATAGTGCATACCGCGCCGTGGTCAGACGTTTTGCGCGCCGCGGGGTCCCAGACCAACCCGTGCGCAGGGGTTGATTTAGGAACACGTGCGCCGCGGCCACTACTTATCCACGCCATGGGAATCGATCGGTCATATTCTTCCTTTATAAGGTACGTCGCATTCACTATTCACACACACATAAACCCACGTCGCGCCTTAGAGCTCCGATCATCCCATGTTTTTCTCGCATTTTTCTCGTTCATTTCATTCCTACTATCGAGGTACGTCATTCTAACTAATTTTTACCTGTTAGAACTAGCGATTAGGCTGCAAAATTAGTTAATTTCTCCAAAAACTCAAAAACTTAGAAATCGGCAATGCTAACTCGTAGGGTGTTTATTTTGCCAAATAATGACCCTAGATGAGTTAGTCGGTGCTTAGGCTACCTTTTAGTGCATTTGGATTGAGTTTTAACAAGTTAAATCGCGATTTTTGGGTTGGAATTCGAAACAGCCGCTCGCCGCGCCGCGCCGCGCCGCGCCCTGGATCTTGGGCCGTGCCGCGGTGCGGTGGGGAAGAAAAGGACTAAAATTGCAAAAAATTTTGTGGCTGTTTTCTTTTGTGTAGATGTCTTTCAGACTTGACCACCCTTTTCTTCAGTTCCCCGAGGGACAGGAGAGTTCTGTTGAGTATCCTGCGAGGAGGGATGCGCTTACGGGTCGCCGGGTTCTCGAGGCGACGATTATAGATCGAGATATTTTGAGGGATGTCGGGCTTTGGGTTGAGATTGAGCCGTTTCTTCATCGCACTTGGGTCGACGGGGATGCCACATTCACATGTCGAGGTTGGGACAGGCTCATGGCCAACCAGGACGATACCGTGTATACCGAGCTTCTTCTGGAGTTCCTGTCCACAGTGCATTGCGCACCGGGTTCTACGGAGGGCCGATCCAGGCTGGTCCGTTTTCAATTGGGGGGAGTCCCTAGGGAGTGCAGTCTTCGGGAGACGCACGAGCATTTACACGCAGGCGGACCTCTGGCACCGACACTTCACGCCATTCTTCCACGTGTGCGTTCAAGGGCAGCCCGCGAGGGATGCCAATGCAGTCGTTTGGGCACCTTTGTCCAACGTCTACTTTGAGGCGGGGTCGGCCAGGGAGAGCCAACTCCGCAACCCGCTTCACCGGCTCATGCACCGTATCGTCACCACCTCTATCATGCAGAGGGAGGGGGCGAGAAGGTGTCCAGCGAGGATATGACATATCTTTAGGTGCTCCTCGACCCCACTAGGTTCCTCCACCTCCCATACGCTTTAGCAGTCTCTGTATCCACCCATGCGACGGTTGCATCATCCAGCAGTCCCTTGACCGGCGGGCACTACATTACCCACCTGGCCCGCTCTTATCAGATACTCACTGCTCCCACCGTAGCCTCCTTGACAGCTTTACCTCCAGTTCGCACATCAGTGCGAGACCTGGAGAACATGGGGCTGATCGAGCAGCAGCGTCCAGGCCAGTATGTGAGGGTGGCGATCGAGGCACCCCAGGCTCCACAGTCAGCCTACGCCCAGCCAGGCAGGAGACGTTGGAGACCAGCAGCACCAGTGGAGCCACAGCCACAGCCACAACTATCCGATGTGCTGGTCCATCTGGGACCCGCCAGGATGACGATCGATGATATTCCACCTCACCCCTCTGGAGGAGATGATGGGGCAGGTCCATCTGGGACCCGCCAGGATGACGAGTGATGTACTTTTCTTTTCTTTTGATATACATATACTGTACTTATAACACTATTATCTTTTGTTTGCGTATATTTTACTTTTAGCTTTTGTTTTCTGTTTGCATTTAATATTTTTTTGAGTTATGCATGTAATACCAAATGGAGGAGTTGTTTCAAGCAAGTGTGGGGTCACCGTGCCCCCTCCACTTGCTTTGACCACCGGCGTGTTTCACTGTTGCGCTACAACTCCTGAATACTGAGTCGAGGACTTTTTGTTCGTGTTTGTGTACCTGTGACAATCAAGCAGTCTACCGTCAAAAGGGGTAAGTCTTTCTCCCTAGTTCTAAAATATATTTTATGTACAACCGGGACGTTGTACGGTTTTAAGTGTGGGGTGTGGACGGTCGAAAGAGTAGTTTTATTTTTGAAATTTTTGTGGGAAATGAGTCAATTTTCAAAATTTTTTGCAATTTTTCAAAATTTTTAATAGGTTGTAATTTTGAAACGAATAGTTTCTGAATGTTTTAGCATTGGTATTTTTCGAGAAATATTATGTAGTTGTTATCATGCTATTAGTTTAGTCAAACAAGTTGAGTTTTAAGAGTTAGAAGATTGTAGTATTTTAGGATTGGAATTTAGGAAGGAATTGTCAATCAGTGGCCTTTGTTGTTCGAGCCGGTAGGTCCGAAAAGGGTGGCCTCGAAAAAGGCATTTATGCACCTTACCACCTAAGATCGTCTGGTCTGGGATGGTATTTCTGAAAGCTCGCTACACGGACAACATCGAAAGTCATGGACAGTTCTTTAATGACCTTTAGAATCTGAATGCATACGTACACTTCATTGTGGACAGAAAATTTGTAATCAAGGGTTCTCTAGAAAGTCATGAATTCCAAAGAATATTCCGGTTATGTTTTCACAAACTATTTCAATCTAACTCTTAGGGTAATAAGCTTTGAAATTAAACGCGTTCAAAAATTGTTTGAGTCTTTATTAGAATTTGTTAAAAACTCTCTTGCTTGGGGACAAGCAAGGCACAAGTGTGGGGTGTTTGACAACGCTTAGTAATATCAAGTATTTTAGTCCTTGTTGAGTCCTATTCTTAGTGAAATTATATCATATATGTTGTGGTATTCTCACTTTTTGTGTCAGTGCTTGTTTGGAAAGAAATGATGTAAACATGGGCTAAAAGCGTACAAAATGGAAGAAGTTTGAAGATAAAGACAAAACAGTCGAATTCACACGCACGCCGCGATATTTACAAAGGCACGATGCGGTGACTTAGCATTGAGGCGGTGGAGAAGATTCAAATGCCGAAAAAACGGGGATAAACCAGCACACGCGCCGCGGATTTCATTTGTGCGCGACGCGGCCTCTTAATTTTTGCAACTATAAATAGAAGGTTCTAGGTCAAAAATGCAGTAAAGACCTGGCATAGGAACGACTCCCAATGCTTCTTTGACTCCGAGTTTCAATTTTCAGCAACCATAATTTGGTATTTTATGTTTTTCTATTTTAATTTCCAATTAGCTTAGTGATTTCGGTAGATTTGGCTAGTGTCTTTGGGTGTGACAACCATTGGCATTGGTTCTTAGTTTTAAATTTCATGTTTACTATTTTGAAACATTGGGATCTGAGTTTTTAATAGTAATCATTCGGTTAGTGTTAATTGCTCTTTTTTCGGTATTTTATGCTTTTAAAGGGATTTTGGATGTTCTGATTGTGTTGGATGTTTGGATTTGATCTTTGTTACTTCTGATTTTAAAATATATTTCTGATTTCAGTAAGTACTTAGGTTAGTTTTGGGTTTAGTTTAGTTGATGCTTGTGTTGGATTTATTGGATTTGTGATTTTTGGAATTGTTTTGGTAAAAGTCGGAAACTAGATCCTCTGGCTGTAGAAGTGACATTACAGTTGGTAATCTGTTGCCTACCTTAACCACGTAACTCCTGTGGATCGACCCTGACTACCACTGTGCTAAGTGAGAGTGAGGTTATTTTATTATTTTTGACCGCATGACGACCGCTGCGATGTCAGATGTGGACGGGAAAGTTCCCTCATTGGCACACATCAAAGTCTGGGGTTGTGAGGCTTTCGTGAGACGAGAGACTCAAGACAAACTCGCAGAAAGAAGTGAAAGGTGTTATTTCATCGGATACCCAAAACAGTCATTTGGATACTTGTTCTACAGACCAAGCGAGGACGTGGTTTTTGTAGCTAGACGAGGAGTCTTTCGAGAGAGAGAGAGCTCATTTCCAAAGAGGACAGTGGGAGTACAATCGATCTCGAAGAAATTCAGGAGACGCCCGATGAAACAACCTTAGGAGAAATTAGCCACCAACACGAGGAAGAGGTTCCTGTTGGACCGATTGACATCTCGTTGCCCCTTAGGCATTCTGGTAGTGTTAGCATGCCACCCGATTTTTATGGCTTCCATATAACTACGGATGGTGATACGTTTGTCAGTGATCGTACACTGACAAACTTGGATGAACCAGCTAATTACCGCGAAGCGGTGGTGGGCCCCGAGTCTGCCAAATGGAAAGAAGCAATGGACAGCGAGATTAAGTCCATGTATGACAATCAAGTTTGGAACTTGGTTGAAAATGTGCCGGGTTGTAAGACAGTCGGGTGCAAGTGGATCTTCAAGAAGAAGACCGAACTGGATGGTAAAGTACACACTTATAAAGCTCGGCTGGTTGCGAAGGGATTCACTCAAACCCCGGGGGTTGACTATGATGAAACCTTCTCACCAATAGCCAAGATTAAGTCAATTAGGATAATGCTTGCCATAACTGCATTTCATGATTATGAAATTTGGCAGATGGATGTCAAAACCGCCTTCATTAACGGGAAACTGACTAAGGATGTTTACATGAATCAGCTAGAGGGTTTTGTAGACACAAAGCATCCTGATAAAGTGCGTAAGCTTGAAAGATCAATCTACGGATTGAAACAAGCTTCTCGCAGTTGGAATCTTTGTTTCCATGGGAAAGTCAAAGAGTTTGGTTTCTCTAGAAGTGAAGATGAGTCCTGTGTATATGTCAAGGCTAGTGGGAGTATAGTCACTTTTCTGGTGCTGTATGTTGATGACAAACTGCTAATGGGAAACGACGTTCCGACCTTGCAAGTAGACCTGGCGATTCGTGTATTCGTGTCGTAAATTCGTGTCACACACGAATTTCACACAATACAAATACACAAAGAGAAATAAGCTTTATCTCCATTTTAAAAATGTATTCGTGTCGTGTATTCGTGTCGTGTCGTGTCTCTCACAAACTCGTGTATTCGTGTCTCAAATTGCCAGGTCTACTTGCAAGATGTCAAGGCTTGGCTTGGGAAGTGTTTCGCCATGAAAGACCTTGGAGAAGCTGCTTATATTCTCGGGATAAGGATACTAAGAGATAGAAAGAGAAAATTAATAGGTCTGAGTCAGTGTACATACTTGGAAAAGGTACTAAAGAGGTTTAGTATGGAAAATTCCAAGAAGGGAGAGCTACCTGTCCAGAGTAATGCAAAGTTAAGTAAGACTCAAAGTCCGAGTACAGACGAGGAGATAGCTGACATGAGTCGGGTACCTTACGCTTCGGCTGTGGGGTCGATCATGTACGCTATGACGTGTACTCGCCTTGACGTGGCCTTTGCTCTAAGCATGGTCAGTCGGTACCAGGGAAACCCTGGAAGGGCGTATTGGATAGCTGTCAAGAATATACTCAAGTATTTGCGAAGGACAAAGGACATGGTGTTAGTCCTTGGTGGCAGTAATGACTTGAAAGTGAGTGGATATACCGACGCCAGCTTCCAGACAGATAGAGACAGTGGTCGGTCTCAGTCGGGCTGGGTATTTCTTCTGAACGGGGGAGCAGTCACTTGGAAAAGTTCCAAGCAAGAGACGGTGGCTGATTCAACGTGCGAATCAGAGTACATTGCAGCGAGTGAAGCGTCTAAGGAAGCGGCTTGGCTGAAGAACTTTATCGGTGACCTTGGAGTTGTCCCGAGCATTCAGGAGCCGATGGAAGTGTTCTGCGATAATGAAGGAGCGGTCGCTTTGACCAAGGAACCGTGAGATCATGGAAAGTCCAGGCATATCGACAGAAAGTACCATTACATTCGACATCGCATAGAAGAAGGTCACCTCTTGGTTAAGAGGGTATCATCAGAAGACAATCCTGCAGATCCTTTGACTAAGGCACTGAGTATGATCAAGCACAATCAGCATGCTCGGAGCATCGGACTGAAGGATGATATTAGTTTAGCAATTAGATAGGTTTTGAAACTTGTAACAATATAAATGTAATTGACTTGGTGATTTTATAATGGAGATTTATAAATGAGTATTGTTTACTACCTTTGTCAATTGTTTATTATTGTGTTTCAATTTTTGCATGTTTAAACTTCCTGAGTAATTAGATTATTCAAAATTCCACAGTCGATCATACTGTTAGGGAGTAAGTATGAACGAAGACTGTCATGAATCGGTTGTAGATTGTCTAAGGAGTTAGACATTGCAGTAAGACTGCTACAACGTTCATGACTACTTAGAAAATAGGGATTTGAGTATTGGATAAACCCGCGCTTAACAGATTGCTTCATGGATTACATCACGAGCAATGTTAAGACGATAATATCCTTTGATCTTTAAGGGAGAGATATGATCTGTAATTTGCAAGGCAGTTGCTCATTGATAATGCGAAAACGCACCGGTAACTCAATGTTATAAAACGCATCATTGTGAGTATTCTGACTGGTAAAAGGTATAGACATATAAGTCGAAACTTATCCGTCCCTTGACCCGATGGGAAACAGATATCTGCAGGCCTCTCGATGATTTTGAAGTTGACTAAAAGTGTTGGCCAACCGGGACTGAATTGATGTGTTTAATTAGTAGTCTTAAAGTCATGAGCAAATCGGAAATCGAGAAACAGAGTATCGGACCAAGATTGATCTTAATCCATGTCTTGAGTCTGAAAAATATCTTGTTGGATGGAGGATCATCTTATCACTTATCTTTGGACAAAACTGACTGGTCAGAGTTCAGGAACAGTTTTTAGGAAACTGAGATTAACCAGAAGGTAAATGGACAATTAAAGTCGTAGACTTATCCAAGTGGGAGACTGTTGGATTAGGTGTCTAAGCCATGCCTGTAAATTGTATTTATCTTGTTAATTGAAGCAAAGTCTATTTGGGTTGCCCTCATAGATGAAGGATTGATGTAGAGTTCAGCAGAGAGAAAGGTTGATTTATTAATTGTTTAATAAATCAATAGAAAATAAATAAATAGTTTATTAATATATTTAAGTGTTAATATATTAATTAGAAACTACATTAGTTAATTAGAATTTAATCTGAAATTAATTGGATTTAATTTAGTGACTAAATTAATTAATTAAAAGTGCAGGGACTGGTTTGTATTTATTCAATAGTTGAATAACTGGAAAGCCATTTGCCAGGGGCCAAGTTGGCGCCAAATGAGGAGGGTTCCTCCTAGTTGGCGAAAACCCTAGTTAGGGTTTAGAAGTCTTGGTCCAAATGGTCAACAGGCTTGTCCATTAAGGGGCTCCTCTAGGGTTTTGACTGTAACCCTTGGAGGCTATAAAAGGAACCCCCTGGGCACCCCAAAACATGCGCCAACTTCAAGACTCTCCAGAGACTCTGCTGTTTTCTCTCCTCCATAGCTTGGGTGTGACTTCATTTGAGGCAGGATCTCTTTGCTGCTAGCTTCAAGAACAAGATTCAAAGGTTGGTAATTTTTGTTTTGATCTTTAGAAATAATTGTTGGCCTTAGGATTTTGTTATATGTTCATAAGATAGTAAAACATAGATCCTTCATTAGGTTGCATGTGAACTTAGGGTTTCTAGTTCATTGTTTGTGCAAAACCTTTCAGAAGAGACTAATTGGACTTAGTCAAAGTACATACTTGGAAAAGGTACTAAAGAGGTTTAGTATGGAAAATTCCAAGAAGGGAGAGCTACCTGTCCAGAGTAATGCAAAGTTGAGTAAGACTCAAAGTCCGAGTACAGACGAGGAGATAGCTGACATGAGCCGGGTACCTTACGCTTCGGTTGTGGGGTCGATCATGTACGCTATGACGTGTACTCGCCCTGACGTGGCCTTTGCTCTAATCATGGTCAGTCGGTACCAGGGAAACCCTGGAAGGGCGTATTGGATAGCTGTCAAGAATATACTCAAGTATCTGCGAAGGACAAAGGACATGGTGTTAGTCCTTGGTGGCAGTGATACTTTGAGAGTTAACGGATATACATATGCCAGCTTTCAGACAGATAGAGACAATGGTCGGTCTCAGTCGGACTGGGTATTCCTTTTGAATGGGGGAACAGTTACTTGGAAAAGTTCCAAGAAAGAGACGGTGGCTGATTCTACGTGCGAATCAGAGTACATAGCAGCGAGTGAAGCGTCAAAGGAAGCGGCTTGGCTGAAGAACTTTATCGCGGTGACCTTGGAGTAGTCCCGATTATTCAGGAGCCCATGGAACTGTTCTGCGATAACGAAGGAGCGGTTGCTTTGACAAATGAACCAAGAGACCATGGAAAGTCCAGGCATATCGACAGAAAGTACCACTATATCAGACATAGAGTAGAAGAAGGTCACCTCCTTGTAAAGATGGTATCATCAGAAGATAATCCCGCAGATCCCTTGACAAAGGCTCTAAGTAGGATTAAGCACAATCAGCATGCTAGGAGCATTGGATTAAGAGATGATATTAGTTTTTTTGTAATTAGATAGGTTTTGAAACTTGTAACAATGTAAATGTAATTGACTTTGGTGATTTAATAATAGACATTTACTAATGAGTATTGTTTACTACTTTTGTCAATTGTTTGTCATTGTGTTTCATTTTGCATGTTTACTTACTGAGTAATTAGATTATTCAAATGTCCACAGTCGCTCATACTTTTAGGGAGTAAGTATGAACGAAGGCTGTCATGAATTGGTTTGTAGACTGTCTAAGGAGTTAGACATAGCAATAGGATTGCTACAACATTCATGAGTACTTAGAAATAGTGATTTGAGTATTGGATAAACTCACGCTCAATAGATTGCTTCATGGATTACATCACGAGCAATGTTGAGACGATAATATCTTTTGATCTTTAAGCAGAGACATATGAGTTATGATTTACAAGGCAGTTATTCATTGATAATGCGAAAACGTATCGGTAACACGATGTCAGATGTTGTGAGTGATTTGTCTGGTAAAAGACATAAACATTTGAGTCAAAGCTTATTCATCCCTTGACCCTGACGAGAAACAAATATCCGTAGGCCTCTCAATGAATTTGAAGTTGACTGAAAGGGTTGGCCAACCAGGACTAAATTTATATGGTCAATTAGTAGTCTTAAAGTCATATGCAAATCAGAAATCGGGAAACAGAGTATCAGACCAGGATTGATCTTAATCCATGTCTTGAGTCTGAAAAATATCTTGTTGGACGGAGGATCATCTCATCACTTATCTAGGGACAGAACTGACTGGGTCAGAGTTTGGCAACGGTTTCTAGGAAGCTACAGTTGCAAATTAATTAGAGGTTAAATTGGTAAATATAGTCATAGACTTATCCAAGTGGGAGACTGTTGGATTAGACTAATAATTTGTATTTACCTAATTAATAGTAGCATAGTCCATTTGGGTTGCCCTTATAGCTGGAGGTTTGGTAGAAAATTCAGTAGAGAGAAATATTGATTTATTATATGATTAATAAATCAATATAAATTAAATAAATAGTTTATTAATATATTAAAGTGATAATATTTTAATTAGAAACTATATTAATTAATTAGAAATTAATCTGGAATTAATTGGAATTAATTTGGTGATTAATTTAATTAATTAAAGGTGCATGGACTAAAATTATAATTATTCAATAGTTGAGTAAGTGACATTTTTAGCAGCTTATGACCATCGAAATTATATATGGATATATATATATATATATATATATATATATATATATATATATATATATATATATATATATATATATATATATATATATATATATATATATATATATATATATATATATATATATATATATATATTTGATTTTAATATGTGGGGATAAACATGTTTGAATTAATAAGATAATGGTTTATCTTGATTTGAATTCAAAATGTTTATCTCTAAAGGCTTATCTGGTTATCTGCTTGGGACTATAAATAAGGACCTAGGGAGCCTTATTTTTCTGCGCCAACTTCATACAATCTCTCTGGAATTTTCGTCCCTCTCCTCAGCTCCCTGGGTGTGACTTCATTTGAGGCAAGATCTTTTTGTTGCTTTGCTTCCAAGAAAACCTAAAGGTTAGTTTTTCTGATTTTATTCTTTAGTAATTTTTCTTATTGGCCTTTTAGGAAATATTTGTATGTTTAATTGTAGAAAACATAGATCCTCATAGGTTGCATGTGAACTTAGGTTTTTAGTTCATAGATTTGCAAAAAAACTTTTCAAGTTTTCCCAAATTGACACAAATGGTCCCTTTCACTAATTTCTTTACAATTTAGGTCCTTAATATTAACTCAATGAATTATTTGACCTAATTTCAACTCCACATCAATTCCTTCGTAATATTTTCTAATTTTCCAAATCTATGACTAGTTAAATCTACTTAGGGTAAGTTTGGCCAAATTGACATTTTTAGTCCTTATGACAAAATTTCTCATATTTGGTTACAAATAGATTTTAAAATTATATTTGGCTCATTTATTCACGATATAAAAATATAACAAAATATTAGATTTATTTATTCATTTATTTTTCTTTATTTACAAAATAAGTTTTATTTTGTCGGTTTAAGCCCAAAACTTCTAGGCCCAAAACACGGATGTTACAATTATCTACCCCTTAAAAAGATTTCATCCCCGGAATCACCGATAAGGGATTTAGTATCCATTTTTCAAACAAGATCTCAAAAGCTGCCCACCCTTAAATTTAAAATATTATAAAACTTGAAGTGCTATAAATTCCACTTTGTAAAACCGCTTTACTTCAAAGAATTACTTGCCTCGACATTCTTTTCAATAAATGCTCTTCTTTAAAACATGCCAATATCGAATTTAAAAATCTTCTTCAACACTCAACTTTGTGGTTAATGTTTTGAGGAAACCGTTCCTTATGAGAAAATTTTAATCAACTTTTGTGAGAAGAAAATACCCTATCGAATTCGTACACTTTATATAAAACAATAAAGTTTCAAATTTATCTAGGGATATGTTTTCATCGGACTTATTAACAAAATCCCAAAGAGATCATCAATCCTGGGTATTTACTACCGATTCATGATGACCCCTTTGTCATTTACTTCTATAAAAGTCTTGCATTTTGTAGGACATACACATCCAAAATCGTTTACAAAAATTTCCTCAAAATTTTTTTTTCTTAACAATACTTTTGAAAAAGAAGAAAAAAATAACAATTAGGTGTAAAATAATATTGGTGTAAAGAATAACAAAGAAGAAAAAAAGGAGTTAGTGTACAATTTTGGTATATGGACGTAGGTATGGAAATGTAACATTTTTTTTCTTTAATATCTACAAATTTAATGAGGGACAAAATTGGTAACAGATATTAATTTACAGATACATTTCTGACGATAATTATATGTTTTTATAGAAAAGACACCTCTAAGAGTGATATGTTCCCAGGTTATTGAATTGCCATTTTGCAAAATATAATAAGTAAAAGGTAAACCTTCCAAGAACTTAATTTTGATGTTTTACTAACAACAAATTAACTATATTAAGGACTTGCAAGAAAGTATTAATAAAATGTCTGCAAAATAGAAAAAACCTGCCATAGAGCGCTTTGACGGTCATACATAACGCTAAATTTGAATAATTATGAACCACTGGTTTATTATATATAATAATTGGGTTCATCTAATCCAAATAATTAAAGATGATAATGGGATTTGACCCGTATATGCTCTAACTTACCGAAAAGGTTTCAAGAAACATACCCAACAAAGCCTAGGAATTACGAAAATCTAAGTCACAAACTTACGGTCTATTAGTATCAAATTAGGGCATATATCTTCTTTTAGATAATTAGTGATGGAACTCCAACTCGTCGTTGATATTTTAAATTTACCATTGGACTAGCTACAAAAAATCACCGGACTGGCCCCTTGTTAATCCTTTAATAATATTATAAAAAAACTCTGTCGCTATATATATAGTTATGATTCTGACGATTATCCAAATACAATATGTTGTCTGTACAGTGTGTTATAGGAGTTATATGGACTTGAATGCACATTCTCCTGAAGTTCAACGTCATTAAATGTTATCCTTGCAACTTAGCAACTTTGATCTATGATTTTGTCAATTTACTTTTACTCAATTAATGCCGTTCCGATGATCTGAAAGCTTAAACTAACGAACCAAATTTTGGTCGAGTCTTCGTCTTTAATCTAATTTTATGTTTGGTGTCAAGAGGGTATGTTGCATGCACGAGGATATATACAAAGAAATGGAAGCTAAGTACATCAACCGAATATTCCCTAAATTATTAAACAAATTCGACCGCATCGTATACTCTATATATAGACATGTACATATGTATTGGTTGATTTGGTTCCGATCAATTGCATAAAACATTTTTTTGAACGGCAATCGCATAAAACACATGTGTTGTTCTGTATCGATTGGATCGAGTTCCGCTGGGGAATAAGAATAACAATTGACACCATAATCGAGATATTATCTTATTTCCAAATTATTTGTTTAACTAAGGAACATAAAAAGCCAAATATGCGACACGGTTCAACGTCTATAATCATATTAGGCTATATATATATTTTTTAGAGAAATATGAAGTTGTCTTTTAGTAAACAAAGATTCCAACAATAAAGATACCTATATGATCGATCAGTTTTCCATCATTGTTTTCAAACACTATATATAAACCCTAACTCCTCCACTTTAGTACAACCAGCACTCTAAGTAAGTCTCTAGTATAGCTTTTCCTCTTTCTCCGATGGCTTCAATGTTTACAATGTTCACCGCAAATAACCATGGTTTACTGCCAGACATGGCGGTCTGGGGTGATGCTAGGGGTTTACCCATCTTTGGGATGCCTAGGGTTTCTACAAAGAAAACCAGAATCGTGACTGTCAATGTCGCCACCGATTTGCCAGGGATTCAATCTCCACTTGACAAAAAGGTGTCGGGTGACGGGAAACTAGCGGCATGGACTAGTGTCCGACAAGAACGGTGGGAAGGCGAGCTTGTCGTCGAAGGAGAAATACCTAAATGGCTGGTATGAAACCCATATATAAACATTTACTTAGAGATCCATATAACAATTTGTTCCATTCATTATGTTATTTTGGATTAAAGTATTCTTAAACAACTTTCTCTTTCTGTGTTAATAGAAACGGTAATTATGACTCATGTAGGCGTGTTCTTATTACGTACATTCGCAATTTCGCATACCATCCTCTATAACTCTGTATAGTACTGTTAGCCCTAATATTTTTGTGCAGAGTGGAACGTACTTGAGAAACGGACCAGGGTTATGGCACCTGGGCGACTACGATTTCCGCCACCTCTTTGACGGCTACGCCACCCTAGTCGGCCTCCACTTCAACAACGGCAATCTCACAATGGCTCATCGGCAAATCGAATCCGACGCCTATAAAACAGCAAAAAAAAGCAACAAACTTTGTTACCGTGAGTTTTCTGAGGTCCCTAAGCATGATAACTTCCTAGCCTACATCGGCGACCTAGCCAACCTATTTTCCGGTGCATCGTTGACTGATAATGCTAACACTGGCGTTGCTCAATTGGCCGATGGTCGGGTGGTTTGTTTAACCGAAACAATCAAAGGGTCGATCGTGGTCGACCCAAATACGTTGGATACGTTAGAGAAATTTGAGTATACCGACTCTTGGGCTGGATTGATTCACTCAGCTCACCCTATAGTGACTGACTCAGAATTCATAACGTTGTTGCCGGATTTGTTGAATCCTGGTTACGTGGTGGCAAGGATGGACCCTGGTACCAATGAGAGAAAGGTGATTGGTCGCGTCGACTGTCGTGGTGGGCCGTCGCCGGGATGGGTGCATTCATTTCCGGTGACTGAACACTATGTGATTGTGCCGGAGATGCCACTGCGGTATTGTGCTCAGAATCTGTTGAAGGCTGAACCCACACCACTGTATAAATTCCGATGGTACCCAGAATCTAAAGCGTTTATGCATGTTATGTGCAAAGCTAGCGGCAAAATTGTAATCTCTCTCTCTCTCCCTCTCTCTCTCTCTCTCTCTCTCTCTCTCTCTCTCTCTCTCTCTCTCTCTCTCTCTCTCTCTCTCTCCCCGCCCAAAGTAGTAGCAGCTTCTTTAGAAGGAAAGACACCCTAATTTGACGATTCATAATCTAGGTGGCAAGCGTGGAGGTTCCTTTGTTTGTGACATTTCATTTCATCAATGCGTACGAAGAGAAAGATGAAGAAGGGAGGATCACCGGAGTCATCGCAGATTGTTGTGAGCATTATGCCGACACCACAATCCTTGACAATCTCCGCCTTCAGAACCTCCGTTCGTGGTCTGGTGAAGACGTCCTTCCGGATGCTAGGTACACAGCTTAATAATTATGATTAACTGAATTCTATTTTACTCAATTATTAATTATAAACTTGTAGCGTATTAAATTCAACATATGTTGTAGAGTTGGGCGATTTAGGATACCACTGGACGGAAGTGAAAATGGAGAGTTATTTGCTGCACTAAATCCAAATGAACATGGAAGAGGCATGGATATGTGCAGCATCAACCGTTCCTTTTTAGGGAAACCCTATCGATACGCTTATGCTTGTGGTGCTCAACGACCTTGTAACTTTCCTAATACCCTCACGAAGGTACACCCTACCTTTCAATTTATTTAATGATTACGTAAAAGTTTTATTACGTGAAATACAAATTATTATAAACATTACATATATACAAGTTGTTCATTACAAAAATTGAATCTCGCATGAAATGTCATGTTGGTTGCGAGGTATACATGTAGTAATGGTCTAAACAGTTGCGAGGTATACATGTTGGTTGCGAGGTATACATGTAGTAATGGTCTAAACAGTTGTCGTAGTCTTGACAGTGCAGTGTGGAAAATTTAGTTCCAATATGTGATGACTTCTTCTCGGCACTCAACCGATATACAAGCCAGTTAGTGGATCGTTTTGAATCTTATTTAACATCTCATGTGATGTGCCTATGGCAAATCATTGTGGGTCAATTCAGTGAGTAACTATTGAACCACCATTTGTCATCTATTTATGATTTTTTTGAGATGGAACAAGATTGTTGGAAGAATAACGCTTTTGCATCAATGATTTAATTTCATTAAAAATTGAATTACAAGTCGCCCCTATGATTTACAGATAGACTTGGTAGATGGAAAGGCGAAAAATTGGTACGACGAGGGTGCGGTTCCCTCCGAGCCGTTTTTCGTGGCTCGCCCTGGTGGAACAGAGGAAGATGATGGTGAGTTTATAATAATCGTTTAAACATCATTTTGATTGTAACACTCACTGGAACTTTTCGGTGATCATTTAGAAAGGCATCGCAATAAAGAACCATTTTGTTTGCATAAAATCAAGATTTTCACAAACTCTATTCATCAGGCATCATGTTAATTAGGATAAATATGCTCATGTTGTTGGCTTTATATATATATATCGACAGGAGTGGTGATATCCATGATAAGCGATAAAAACGGAGAAGGGTATGCGTTGATATTAGATGGATCGACATTTAAAGAAATCGCAAGAGCAAAGTTTCCTTATGGGCTCCCGTATGGACTTCATGGATGCTGGGTTCCCAAGACTTAGTAATTAAAAGATTGTTGTCGGAACTTATTAGGTGTACTAGCGTATTTAATTAGTCACGAGTGATGTGTGCTTGATCATTTGTCTACAAACACCATATTTCTATATATAGTCTTCTACTAGTTCACGTATTGTAAAAAAAGCGTCGTCAATTTCTATAAATATGCTTTGTGAAAGTTATAAAATGAGAAAAAAGTGTTTAATATTGAATAATTGGCAAATTGTATCTTCTCATGAGATATTCATTTTATATTAGCCTAATAACCTATCTAATGGTGCTTACAATGAAAGCAACTAGAAAATGGTCATGGTATAAAAAGTATACTTTATCTAATGGTCTTTTGAAAAAATTACAGAAATATTATTTTCAAAATTATTGAATGGTCCTTATATTTGATGAAATTATAGAAATGATGACTATAAGAAGATCTAATAGTCTTTATGTTTTATGTTTCATCTGGTGGTCTCTATCTTTGATGAAAATTACAGAAATGGTTGATTTATATGACAAAATTACACCAACGTTCCTTGTGTAATACAAAGTTATAGAAATAGTTTCTATGTAATTGGGTAACAAGAAAATGTCATTGGGTAAGACAAAATTCCAGTAAATTGGTGCATTCGTAAGAGAAGATTATGGAAATGTTGTCGAAACTGCAGGGTTAATAAGTCACTGCAGGGTTAATAAGTCAACTGCTACGTACGAACATATCTACTAGTTATTTAAAACAAGTAAAGTTACAGAGATAGTCATTGTATAATGAGATTACAAGAAAATGTCATTGTGTAAATCAATATATCAATAATTGATGCATATTTAAGAGAACATTATGGAAATATTGTCGAAACTATAAGTCAGCTGCCACGTACATAAGAACATCACCACTAGCTAGTTGTTTAAACAAGTGTCCTTTTCGTACCCTTCGATATGTATATAGATATGTATATAGAGTTATGATAAAGTATGTAATTATGAAGAAATGGCAAATTGTTATTTCGTGTTTAAAATAAAAGATATAACAAAGTGTTGTAAAGTGTTAAATATTAAAGAAATGGCAAACTTTGTCAAACCAAATTTAATTCGAATTTTACTTGGGATGGGCGTGGTCTGGGGATCAAACCGAATCAGACCGAAACCGAATTACTATTTCTTAAAAACCGAAGACGGAACTAAATATGTATATTCGGTCCCTGTTCGGTCCAGTTATGTTCGACTTTTAGTTCAGTTCAGTTTTACATGATCAGGAGTAAGGTTAGGGGTAAGTATGGTTCGAGGATCGAACCAAAACCGAATTAGACCCAGTCTGAATTAACATTTTTTATAACCGAGGACCGAACCAAATATGTATATTTCGGTTCCGGTTCAATTCGGTTTTAGTCTGTTTTTGGTTCGGTTCAGTTTCTTCCGGTCTATATCTTCATCCCTAGATTTTACTATGCTATAAAATAATATGACCATTTGGATGTATGAAGCTTGTCCATATCTATACTATGTGTAATGTATATTTGTTTTATACTCAAAATAGAATGCAATATTTTTAGAGCTTAAAGCAATTGCATCACATCATCTAACATATAAAATTTAATTTATTAATTCCCGTTCACATGAATTAGTCTTTAAGTTTTATTGTTTAATCCTATAAAAAATAAATCTGTCTTTGACCAAAGCATCAAATAGCCAAATTAAAAATTCAGCGTCCATAAATACGTTAAAAATAGAAATCAAGTGGCAAGGAGTAAAGGACCGGTTTTCTCAATAAGATTTCATACAAAGTAGTACCTCCATGATTTTGTTTTAAATTTCATTAATTTTAGTCCACTTACCATTTTTTTGTAATTTATTACAGAGTAAATTGCATTTTTAGTCCATGTGGTTTGCCAAAAATTGCTACTTTGGTCCAAAAAATTTTGGACTAGCACCAGTGGTCCAAAAACGAATTTTGTTGCAGTTTTGGTCCAATTTCTTTTGCAGATACTTAAAATACCGAATTTGCCCTATCTATTTTATTTTTAATTTTTTTTTCATTTATATTCCTAATTTCTGATTTTAGAAAAAACAAAAAAGAAAATAAAACAGCCCCACTCCCCCACTAAACCCGTCTCGTCCCCCCCCCCCCCCCCCCGGCCCCCTTCTCTACTATTCTCTCTCTCTTTCCCCCTCGCCGGAAAACCTCCAAACCTCACCAGAAAATCTCGTTTCCTTAATGTCTATTCCTCTTGTATTCTCTTTCTCCCTTTTCGTTCTCTCTCTCTCTCTCTCTCTCTCTCTTACACTATTCTTTCTTCTTTAATGGCGGTGCAAGGGTTAGGGTTCTTTAATGGTGGTGCTAGGGTTAGGGTTCTTTCTTCTTTAATGGCACGGTGGTTGGGAGGATGAGGAGACGATTTCCTGAAGGAGGGATGGTGGGGGAGAAGACTGATGTTGGTGGAAATCGAGTTGTAAGAGTTTGGGGAGAGAGGAAAGGTGTTGCAGGTGGATCACTAAAGAGAGAGACACATCCCCCATGGCAGTTTCTTTGTCTGCATCACCACTACCCTCGTCTTGATGCATGCTCTCAGTCCCGGTGAGTGGAAATTAAGCCTTTACTCTTTCCCCTGCCACCGCCATTGGAAAAAAACCGAAGCGCAACCTCAGCTTCAGCCTACACCATCAGAACACAAGAATACGACCAAGGGTTCGTTTATCTACTGTACTTCTGGTATCTCAGGTAAGTTTCCAAGTATCTAAAAGCAGATCCAATCGATGGTGGTGGTGACTTTTGTTTGGTTTTAAGTTCAAATATGGAATTCTGTAATGTTTTGTTGGATTAGTATATGAAAATTTAATCTGATTTTGGGTTTATGTTTACCTAGAATGTAATAAATTTGAGGTTTTTATTGATTTTGGGTTTTGATTAGTATCTGAATCTGTAAACTTAGGGTTTGTGTTGATTTTGGATCTTGGGTTGTCTTTTTTCTGAATCTGTAAACTTGTAGGGTTTGTGTTGATTTTGGATTTTGGGTTGTCTTTATACTGAATTTGGTTTGATGATTTCTGTGACGACAAAAAATGAAACGATTGGTGGTCGATGAAGGATGGCGTAGAGGTTCTGTGGTGGTGTCGGGTCGTCCCCGGTGGTGAAAAATCTCCTCACTGATTTCTGATTGCCGATCTAGAAACCCTCATCTTTCTCTCTCTCTCTCTCTCTGATTTGAAAACCCTGGATGCAAACACTTCATCGGATTCAATCGGCTCGTAGCTCAAGCGATGGTGGTGGTTTTCTAATTTTTCCGGCAGGTGGTCGTGGTGGCGACAATTTGATTTTTCAGGCATGTTGGGGTGACGGTGAGATTCCATTCGTCGAGAGAGAGGAGAGAGGAGATAGGAGTGAGAAGAAGGGGGAACCGGTGGGGTGGGGATAGGGTTTTTTAATTTTCTTTTTTGTTTTTGTAAATAAAAAACCATAAATAAATTAAAAGAAAGGGAAAAATAAAAGAATAAGGGTAAACTTGTCATTTTAAGTATTTTCAATAAAAATTGGACCAAACTCGCAACAAATTGAACTTTTTGGACCTGTGGTGCTAGTCAAAATCATTTTGGACCAAACTAGCTAATTTTGGCAAACCACAGGGACCAAATTTGCAAATTTCTCTTTATTATACATATATAATATAATTTAAATGTTATTATATATATACAGATTAAAACACGACATTCCTTCTAGAAGGTGTTAGGGTGTTGGGGGGGGGGGGGGTTTAAGGGGGGTGCTTTCTTTTGCCATGTTCCCGGCTGCCACGTTCCCAACAGGTGTCCTGCGTAAAACAACAATGACTCTCATCACCCACCGGTCTATACGTTGCAGCCAGCCACCACCACCCTCCTCTATCGTCACCCACCTTCCATCTTTCCTCCTCCTTAAAATCAAATAGTTCTTGCTGCTTGAAAAAGAAAACCGACATTTTTTCACGCTTGAAACCGCAAGGGTTCTCTTTCTCTTTTACAGTACATCTCTCACCCTCTTCTAAAGGAACCCTAGACGACCTTGATTGCCACCAGCGCACCATTACTGTAGCCCTAGACCACCAGCGCTACTGCTCCACAGTCATCGCTCGCACCTTCTCACACATTTATCCGATTTCCTTCCCCTTTGATCAATGCTACCACCCTCAACCCTAATTTATAAATTTGGGGGAACACCGAGATACTATCAAGACTACATATGGAAGTTCATATTGGAATTTAGATTTGTTTGTTATTCCATTCCCGTATTTAGCTCCCGTTTTAGTTCCTTTCCATTCTTATCCCTTTGACAGTTTTCATGTATAAATAGGATTCTTCTGTTTTGAATGGAATTAAGATCTTATCGTTTTTATTATGGTATCAGAGCAGGATCCATAGCTGCTCTACGAAAACCCTAAATCTTCATCGCCATGGCCGGCGACGAAGTCCCTTCCAACAAAACCGGCAGCAACACGTCGGATCATGAATCACCCTACTATCTCCACCCATCTGATTATCCTAGACAAATGCAAGTAAACGATGCTTTGTCAGATAAGAATTATGCGGATTGGGTTCAGGAGATGGTAAATTTCTTATTTGTAAAAAACAAGATTGGTTTCATAGATGGCACCATTGTGAAACCAGAGAAGACATCGAAGGAATACATGGCGTGGATGAGATGCGATGCCATGATAAAGGGATGGCTTACTACAGCCATGGAGAAAGAGATAAGAGGCAGTGTCAAATACGCCAGTACCGCCTCAGAAATCTGGTCGGATCTTCATGAAAGATTCGGAAAGGAGAGCGCACCCAGAGCCTATGAACTAAAAAACCAACTCAGCACCACTCGACAAGACGGAACCTCTGTCTCTGCCTACTACACCAAGCTTCGATCTCTTTGGGATGAGATCCAATCGACTTTTCCCACACCCAAGTGCACATGCAATGGGTGCACCTGTGGGATTGGCAAACGACTCGTTGAACACCAAGAAAAAGAAAAACTTTACGAATTTCTCATGGGACTCGATGGTGATTTCGCTGTCATTAAAACTCAAATCCTCGCAACATCACCAACACCAGCCTTGGGATCGGCCTACCACCTTGTTGCCGAGGACGAACGCCAAAGAGCCATCACCGGTGACAAGAAACCATCAATAGAGACAGCGGCGTTCAAGGCTTCCATGTCCACCAAGCGAGATGGCAACTCATGGCAGGAAAGAAACAAACCGAACCAAAACCCCGTGAAGCGAGAAGCTGAAAAACAACACTGTACCTTTTGCGACAAAAGTGGACACAATCGTGATGGCTGTTTCAAGCGGATCGGCTATCCGGAGTGGTGGCCAGGCA
This sequence comes from Cichorium intybus, assembly GCA_023525715.1. Classification (NCBI taxonomy): domain Eukaryota; kingdom Viridiplantae; phylum Streptophyta; class Magnoliopsida; order Asterales; family Asteraceae; genus Cichorium; species Cichorium intybus. The sequence goes on from CM042009.1 coordinate 141,458,609, forward strand.
AGGGCAAAACCGACAAAGACAAACCGAGGGCCGCTTGCATTGACGCTAGTCCCATTCCTGGCCTGACAGAGAACCAATACAAGGCGTTTTTGAAGCACTTTGGAGAAGAAAATAAACACGAGAACGAAGAGACGATACCGGTTGCAAACATGACAGGTAGATCGAGTGATGATGATGATTGGGTCGTTGATTCCAGTGCCACCGAGCATACGACCTACAGAGCCGACATCCTCACTAATAAAACAAAACGTAATTTTGAGAGACCGGTGGTGATTCCCAATGGAGATGCCATACCGGTTGAAGGTAGAGGTGACTATACCTTACCGGGTGGTACCAAAATTGAAGGAATTCTGCATGTCCCTCAATTTAATTGCAATCTCCTGTCTGTAAGTCGCATAACCAAAAATCTCCAATGTGCAGTAACGTTCTTTCCGGATTTTTGTGTCATGCAGGGTCTCCGATCGAAGAACTTGATTGGTGCGGGTGATTGCCGAAGGGGGTTGTACCGAATGGGGATGTTTAAAGACAAAAGAAAGTCATGCATGTTACTGTTGAAAGATGGCACAAGAGATTAGGCCACGCTTCTGAAGGAAAGTTAGCTAAAGTAGATTTTCTTAAAAACATTTCTTTTAAAATCAAAGTTTGTGATTCATGTTCCAAGGCCAAACATACCAGGTCTCCTTTTTCTTTAAGTGAAATAAAAACTACTCAATGTTTTGAGTTAATTCACTGTGATGTTTGGGGGAAATATCGCACACCTTCTCTATCAGGAGCAAACTATTTCTTGACCATTGTAGATTATTTTAGTAGGTCTGTGTGGATTTTCTTAATCAAACACAAAAACGATGCTAGTAAATGTTTGATTGATTTTCACAAAATGATAGAAAACCAGTTTGGGAAACGAATCAAAAGAATAAGAAGTGACAATGGTGGTGAGTTTACTTCTCATACCATGCTCGATTTTTACAATCAAAATGGAATTTTATTTGAAACTACTTGCCCTCACACACCCCAACAAAATGGAGTGGTTGAGCGCAAACACAGACACCTTTTGGATACAGCTCGAGCTTTACGGTTTGAAGCTAAACTTCCAAAGAAGTTTTGGGGAGAGTGTGTTTTAACCGCTGCTTATATAATTAATCGCATACCATCTACCACCCTCTCCAACAAAACTCCTTACGAGAAGTTATACAACCAAAAACCCGACTATGATCACATGAAGGTCTTTGGTTGCTTAACATATTACAGGAGTAATGAAACAAATGGTGATAAATTCGAAGTGAGGGGAGACCGGGCATCTTCTTGGGTTATCCACACGGAACAAAGGGGTACAAAATATTTGACATAGAAAAAGGGAAAATAATGATATCAAGAGATACAAAGTTTCATAAAGACATCTTTCCTTTTCTTACTAATTCGATACATGACAGTGGAGAGTTAGATGATTTTTTTGATATCGGGCCAATCCGCCTTAATCAGGAACACGAATATGAAAGACAACATGAAGATCTTGAACCAAGGTTCGAGGACATGTCTTCTAACTCACCTTATTCGAATGCACGACTCCAAGATGAAGTTATCATCCCGGAAACCGACAATGATCCCACAAGCACACAAAACTCAAGTCACCATTCTCCTCCTGAAAGGCCAGAGACCGAAAATATGAATAGTACTAGACCTCAAAGACATCGTGCTACCCCAAAACACTTGGACGACTACATTGTGAAGCTCCCCCCTTTGGTCAATCGCCTTCAACCCACATCAAATCAAAGTTCATCGACGGTACACCCAATTGCTAACTATCTTTCTTATAATAAATTTTCTGACTCACACAAAAGGTTCTTAGTTGCCATTACTTCTAATGATGAGCCAAATTGTTTCAAGCAAGCCATACAGGATCCAAGGTGGGTTGAAGCTATGAAAAAAGAGATCCATGCCCTTGAGCAAAACGAGACATGGACGCTGGAGACACTTCCAAAAGGAAAACGAGCTATTGATTCAAAATGGGTATATAAAATAAAATACAAACCCAATGGAGAAATCGAACGATACAAGGCAAGACTCGTTGCTAAGGGCTTCACTCAAGTCGAGGGCGTTGACTTTCATGACACCTTTGACCCCGTTACCAAACCGGTTACTGTTCGAACTTTATTAACTGTTGCTGCCAAGAAAGATTGGATGATCCATCAACTCGACGTCAACAATGCCTTCCTGCATGGCAACTTGGATGAAGAGGTTTATATGAAGGTTCCTCAAGGCTTCTCCAAAGAGCATGATACTAGAGTCTGTCGCTTAAGAAAGTCGCTTTACGGTCTAAAACAAGCTTCTCGAAATTGGTACAAAAAGTTCACCACCGCTCTTTTGGACCTTCACTTTCGTCAATCCAAGTCTGATCATTCACTCTTCACTTACAAAAATGGTGGTACCATCATAGCCATCCTTATTTACGTAGACGACGTGATTGTCGTTGGCAACAACCCAAATAAAATCCAAGAGATCAAGACATGTTTACATGCCAAGTTTAGCATCAAGGATCTGGGATCTTTAAAATACTTTCTTGGTATCGAGGTTGCAAAAACCCCTGATGGACTAGTCCTCAGTCAAAGAAAATTCACTCTCGACATTTTGAAGGACAGTGGCATGTTAGGATCACGTCCTAGCTCGTTTCCCATTGAACAAAACCTCAAACTTGAACACGATGAAAGCCGGCTCACGGTGGATGCTAATCAGTACCGTCGAATGATTGGTAGACTTCTCTATTTGCAAGCCACTAGACCAGATATAGCTTACTCTGTCAACATTCTGAGTCAATTCGTCTTCGACCCTCGACAACATCATCTAGATGCTCTTCTTCGAGTGCTTCGCTACCTCAAATCTTCTCCTGGTCAAGGAATCCTCTTACCACGATCAGGTGGAACGACTCTTCTAGCTTATTCGGACTCTGACTGGCTTGGTTGTCCCATGACCAGGAGATCCCGAACAGGTTACCTTCTTCTCTTGGGAGGAGCCCCGGTCTCTTTGAAAACAAAAAAACAATCAGTGGTATCGCGATCCTCAGCCGAAGCCGAATATCGGGCCATGGCATCGACTGTAAGAAATTATTTGGATGCGTTGGTTGTTAAAGGAACTCGAGGTACAGCAAACCGGCCCCACTACCCTCTTTTGTGATAACCAAGCCGCCCGCCACATTGCCAATAATCCGGTATTCCATGAGCGAACCAAGCATGTGGAGATGGATTGCTACTTCGTTCGTGAGAGAGTTGAGTCGAACGAAATTCAGCCCATGCACGTTGATACAAAGTTGCAGCTTGCTGATCTGTTCACGAAAGGTTTGGGTGCTCAACAACTTCAATTTCTTCTGGACAAGCTGGGCACTTGTAACCTTCATGCTCCAGCTTGAGGGGGGGTATTGGAATTTAGATTTGTTTGTTATTCCATTCCCGTATTTAGCTCCCGTTTTAGTTCCTTTCCATTCTTATCCCTTTGACAGTTTTCATGTATAAATAGGATTCTTCGTTTTGAATGGAATTAAGATATTATTGTTTTTATTAGTTCAGGCATTTAGGGTTGTGGACCATGGACCAAACGTCTAGAGATACAGTTGTTATTAAAATGACAATAATACCCAGGATTCCAGCAACCACCTCAATCAAATTTTAGAGGATACATTAAGACAGCTTCAAGAGATACAGATGCTGACTGAACCATGGACTGGACGTCAAGCTTCTCTCCCGCTTCCTTCCTCCAAGGTGATAGTTATCATTTTGTTATTTAGTATTCTATAAAACCAACGAGTAAAAATGGCATATACAATGGCTATCACTACACGGGATTCTAATCAAATTTAATAAGAAATGTGAAAATAAAGGAATTGTTAAGTTGGTAATATCTTTGGAACTAATTTCAGCCATTAGAGTGAATGTGGATTGGAGGGTAATAAAGTCCATGGTCATGAGGGAGTTTCTTAGGCTAAAACGGTATGCTCACTCTGTCAACCCAATATTAATTTATGTAATTTTTAATTACATCTTTTTGAAAAATATCATGATTTTAATGAATTACAGTTTTATGATTTTATTTACTATAAATATAATTTACTATATAATCTTATTTGAGTATTTAGGAATGGACCATTCCTGAAGGGATGTCATTACTTTCGCTCTGATTATTTTCATTTATTGGCCGATATTTTCTTCTAATCCATCATGGAATTGAATGAAAAAAACTATATATCTTATTTATATAAATTTTTAGACAACATTTTCTTATATTTTCATGATTTTAGTTAAATGACAACTTTGATTATCTAAAGAAAACTTACAGATAAATTTTTATTATAATCTTATATGGGTTATATTGACCTTTTATTATGTTTTTTCATTTTTGTAAATATAACTTTATAAATTATGAAATTGTGTAAGATATTGTTAAACTGTACACTATTTCATAAAATATAAATAAATAAGATGGATTAGAAGAAATAGCAATGTACTTTCATACATTCACACATACACATTGATACATCACACATACAGGTCTTCTTTAATTTAATTATTCTTTATAATTTTAACGCCATATCTTTTGCATCCCGAATTCCTATGGTGAAAAAGGATCCACAACCAGCTTCTCATGTTATATATCTAGACATTCCAAAAGAAAATTCGTATCAATTACTATGTCAAAGTTTGGTTTGTTTGGCATGAAAAAGTCAACTGGAACTCTTTGTTTACGAAAAGAGGTAATATCCTACTTCAGTCAATGCAAGATCCAGTGATATGCTTATTAAGTGTATGAACTATTTACACCAGTAACATTGCAAGCAGTAAAACTTGATGCTATAATAACATGTACCTATGCATTAGAGATTGTACATTCAGAACTTAGAGCTTCTACCTCAATAAAGTCATAATCATAAAAAAAAATTCAACAACAAAGATTCAGAGGTGGAAATATGGAATCACAAATAAACCGGTTTTAGTTTTTAAACGGTTCTTTTGTTTAGGCTACATTTTAGCCACAAGGGTAAAATCGTAATTTATCGATTGAAGTACTACTTGCCTGTAATTTTAAATTAATTTGACAATTGCATCACACATACCATATTTGTAAAAGACATTGGAATCGTGAAGGTACTTACCAATTGAAGGTTTGAGTCTTATTAAGTAAACATAATATCTATATGATATAAGTACAACATGTTTTGGTATATTTCTCTCCAAGCCCTCACACTACTAACAACGAACAATGTGCAGTTTATAGTGATTTTTCGTGAGAAACCCCTGTTTTTCTTCATTCTTAATTTTACTGTATTTTGGGGGATAAGAACAGATATGCAAAACCCGAAATCAAAAACAATACTTCTCTAAAACTTGAAATTTTGAAAAATAGGAATGGTTTTTCGGTGAATTCTTATAGAGCTTCAAGAATTCTGCCCACTCAGATGCGTGTTCTGTAATACTTAACTTTCTTTGACGCTTGAAAAATCACATTTTAAAATTCTATGAAAAATCAAAATTTAAAATTCTTTGGTATTTACTTTTCCCTCTTCAGATCTATTGGTTGATAGTAACATAATTGAATTTTACCAATTTTTTTTTCCATATTTGATAATTGTTGACATGGAAGAATATTAAGGAATTGAAGATATGGAGGAGACGAGATTTGCTAAAAGTTGACTGGTTGCTTTGTAACTGCTGTGAACTCTACCAAACCTTTGTTGTGTTGGCTCCTAGAATGAATCGTCATGAGGTTAGTTAGGTAATTTACATAACAAGAACTATATATATGGTTAATCACTTAGCTGGGTGTATGTGTTATAGATCCGTATGTGTGTGTTGTAGATCCCTGCTCTCTTACTCAGATACGAAAACTAAAAAATGAAGTAGATTTGGGCCTGGGTTTTGGAGTTGCATTAGGTACCAATGGTATGGGAAATGAATTAGACAATTGAGTTACAACATAGTTAAACTTAAGCTTTCTGATAGGCCTGTGAATTTGTCTTACAGTTGGTTTATTTTAAGAATTAGCAACGTACTTTGTTTTATTTGTTTATTATAGCACCTGACTTTCGTTTATTTCTATGTGATTTCTAGGCTTAATTTCTTGGAATGAGAGCACAATAAAACGCAACGCGAACCGACCCACTTAACAACCTAGACCACCCACCGATCTTACCCGACCCGTGCGTAGCATGGATCCAAACTAGTTGTTATCAAATTATAAAATTCAAAAAGGCTTATATACATTTAAAATAGAGTAATATTGAATATGTTTTTACATTTTTTTAGTTTTTACTTTTACATAAAAAATGATATTTAGTAAGTTCTTTTAAATGTATAATAAAAGAATAACAGTTATATTTTTGTATTATGATTTGATATAAATTTTAGACTAAATTATATCTTTGGTCCATTTTGCTCAGAATAATGCATTTGGTCTAATAATTTTTGCAAGTTTGCTCCTTATTTCAAACTAAATTAGCACGTTTAGTCCCCCATATCTAACTATGTTTAGCACCCAAAATTTCCATCATGTGCCTTGCACGTTTAGTCCTCCCCATCTATTACACACTAGATCTCCCCGTCATTTACTTCTTCTCACTCCACAGACAAGGGTTTAGCTTTCATCCTATCCTCAGGGGGTTGTGTATGAAAAAGTATAATATTTTTGAAAACACACAACAGATATCCGTGATAATAAGCTGATTATAACTTTAGAAGTTATGATTTTTGTAAAGGAGTTGTCAATGTGGACGATTAGAGCTCGTTATAGTGAATAGAACCTTCAACTAAGTTTTGGTTAGTTGATCACAGAAGTCTGAAAAATAGTGTTTTAAATGTTTGAGTATTAATATTTGTATGGTTTGATTTTAATGTAATGTTTTATTATGTACAGAATGTAAACAAATACACTTCACAATTAAGATACACCATCGTGGATGCTTTTCCAACCCTCTAGGAAGAAGCTATGGATTCCCATTTATTGATTGTATTAATAATGCAGACACTCGTTCCTTTTCAGAGAATGATTTAGATAATGAATGATTTAGATCTGATAATGGAAAAGTTTGGACTCGATGGTAATATAATCTATGTACTTTCATTTCTTAATACCAGTCAAATATGTGGATTGTGGGCTAAAGGCATTATATGATGACGATGATGGTGTGCATTTTTCAAAGTATGTTTTTGACAACAAATTCATAGACATGTACATCAAATATGTAACTATCAATGTACAATCTTTATTTCTTCCACCACATAGGTCTAACGTAAATGAATAAGAAGAAGCTAATGTCTTTTTTAGCTAAATTTAGCTTAAAAGTTGGTTATAAGCATTGTGTGGTGGAAGTAGATCATGGAAAAAGTAACTATTCGTAGATTATGATGCGTTGGTCAATAATACAATTAAAAAAGTGCCACGCTTAGACATTGATCTGAATGTATCTATTGATATTTTAGTTATAAATGATGATGATGTTGTAGATTAGCTTAACAATGAACATGGTAAATTCCATTACTCAAATGAAGAAAAATTTCAATATTTTTAGGTGAACTTTCCGCTAACTTCTATGAGCATAAGGGTAAGGAAGTTACAAGATTATCAAAAAGTAATGATAATGATAGCCTAGTGCCACTACTAGAAAATTCGGTTTTTCCGACAAGCAATTTCGTAGGTAATTGGTTGGAAACTGTGTTTACTCGACAAATTTCCGACAAAATTGGTTTGTAGAAAAAAGGGCCGTTGGAAACAGAGTACCTATAGATTTCCTACGAAATGGCTGACAAATTTGCGACGAAAACTTTCATAGGAAATTTCCTACAAATTTCCGACCAACTTCCCCAACCAAAAATTCCTACGAAATTCCTACAGAAATGCATGCATGAGAATAACATGATTGATGATGTTGACATTGATATGGGAAATTTTATCCTTACCATGTATCCTAGATTAGAATGGTTTAGTCTCACTAGCTCTATATGATGAAGATGTTGTTGAACTAGATGCTGAATTAACAAACCAATAGATACATGCATTGGACTGTGAAGAGTTTGATAATGACTTTTTACAGTGAGTCAGTGATGATACAAATGTGGTTAGATGGAAAATGATTTTGAGAGATACAAGGAAAGCAAGACAAACAGGACATGGGTCATATACAATCTTCGGTCCTCTCTCTTATCCCGTCGGTCCCTTTAGCTTAGTCAAAGCCTTATCTGCCTAATCTCTTTCAATATCGTCTTCCCCTTGATTTACGCGGATGTAACCTGGCCTATTTATCAGAACTCTAAACCTAGTCCTCACCCACCACTGCTTACGACCACTACACCTTTCTCGCAAACCCTAATACAGAAACCCGACCAACCATCAACTCATACATACGTAGAAACGAGCTTCACCTCCATTAGATTCTAAGAAAAAGGACAAGACATAGAAGGCTAAGAAAGTTTTGCCATCAAAGAGAGAGTTAATAACTTCTCAAAAAACAGAATAAAAGAAAGGCTAACGAAGTTCATCAATCAAATGGAAAAGACCAGGAACAGAAAAGGGCTAGGGTTTCAAAAGATGAAGGTTGCCCTTCAAAATTCTTAATCTCATGTTTGAAAACAATACAAGGTAGGATGCATCACAATGAAGCATTCGAACCAGGAAAACAATACAAGGTGCGCATCCAGTTGTGATTGACTCTACCAAACCTTTGTTGTGTTGGCTCCTAGAATGAATCGTCATGAGGTTAGTTAGGTAATTTACATAACAAGAACTATATATATGGTTAATCACTTAGCTGGGTGTATGTGTTATAGATCCGTATGTGTGTGTTGTAGATCCCTGCTCTCTTACTCAGATACGAAAACTAAAAAATGAAGTAGATTTGGGCCTGGGTTTTGGAGTTGCATTAGGTACCAATGGTATGGGAAATGAATTAGACAATTGAGTTACAACATAGTTAAACTTAAGCTTTCTGATAGGCCTGTGAATTTGTCTTACAGTTGGTTTATTTTAAGAATTAGCAACGTACTTTGTTTTATTTGTTTATTATAGCACCTGACTTTCGTTTATTTCTATGTGATTTCTAGGCTTAATTTCTTGGAATGAGAGCACAATAAAACGCAACGCGAACCGACCCACTTAACAACCTAGACCACCCACCGATCTTACCCGACCCGTGCGTAGCATGGATCCAAACTAGTTGTTATCAAATTATAAAATTCAAAAAGGCTTATATACATTTAAAATAGAGTAATATTGAATATGTTTTTACATTTTTTTAGTTTTTACTTTTACATAAAAAATGATATTTAGTAAGTTCTTTTAAATGTATAATAAAAGAATAACAGTTATATTTTTGTATTATGATTTGATATAAATTTTAGACTAAATTATATCTTTGGTCCATTTTGCTCAGAATAATGCATTTGGTCTAAGTACCACAATTTTTGCAAGTTTGCTCCTTATTTCAAACTAAATTAGCACGTTTAGTCCCCCATATCTAACTATGTTTAGCACCCAAAATTTCCATCATGTGCCTTGCACGTTTAGTCCTCCCCATCTATTACACACTAGATCTCCCCGTCATTTACTTCTTCTCACTCCACAGACAAGGGTTTAGCTTTCATCCTATCCTCAGGGGGTTGTGTATGAAAAAGTATAATATTTTTGAAAACACACAACAGATATCCGTGATAATAAGCTGATTATAACTTTAGAAGTTATGCTTTTTGTAAAGGAGTTGTCAATGTGGACGATTAGAGCTCGTTATAGTGAATAGAACCTTCAACTAAGTTTTGGTTAGTTGATCACAGAAGTCTGAAAAATAGTGTTTTAAATGTTTAATAATTCTTGAGTATTAATATTTGTATGGTTTGATTTTAATGTTATGTTTTATAATGTACAGAATGTAAACAAATACACTTCACAATTAAGATACACTACTAGAAAAGTGGTCTTTAATGACACGTGATCTATGACATACAAAATGAGTGTCATAAAAATCTGTCAACTTTTAGGTTTTATGGCATGCATAACTGTGTGTCATAAAATTATGTCATCTATTTTTAAAATTCATGACATACGAAAATAAATGTCATTAATGCAAAAGAAAAAATAACCAAAAAGGCGGGCAACTCTCATTTTCACTAAAAATTTGAAGAGTTTTGATTCCCCATTCTCTTCTCCTCGATCCCAATGCGCTTAACTTTTCATTTCCCTTCATGTTGTGAAAATCCCCTCGTCGCCCTTACTTTCCCGCTTCAAACACAAAACCCTAATCGATCAAATTTGTAGTTCTCGTGTCCACTTCGTTGTTGTCGATCACAAACATTCCTTCCTTCAAAAATATAAGTAGGTGTTTCCGCGTCTTTCCGATCACGAAATCATAAATCCGGCTGTGGATCCAAGCGTGGATTGCTTTCTGGTAGTAGTAATCGGTTTAAAATTCACAATTTTCTTAGCATAAACACATCAAAAATTCCACAGGATTACTATTCAATGTCCGACTTCAGACAGTTCATCAGACAAACGTACAAATTGAAAACAAAAGGCGTTTTGATACATAGAATCTGCCTGTCAGAATCACTCGTCAATTTTATTTTTCTGATTTTGCTTTGACATGAAAGCACGCAAGCTAAGTGTTTGATAAAATGACTAGCTGAATTTCAATAGATGTAATCCTTGCAGATGATTTATCATGCAGGTGAAGCGAGCGTCTCCTAGTCTTATGCCGAAGCTTGGGAAAGCCGGAAGCTTATAGAGCAGACAGGCCATCGTCCACACCTAATTGATCGTTTTGAGTCGCAACTCTCAAATTATCGTCCTTCTCATTCGACCTAGGTAGTTTCGTATTTACTCGCCATTTAATGTTTTATTTAATGTTTCATCATTTAATGTTTTATTTTTATTTAGCCGAGATTACTCAAATCCTCATGTGTGTTACGTTACTGAAATTTAATCAAGGTAACAATTTCTTTCAATTTTAAGATTACATTTAGTCTATTTCATATTATCATTTAAGAAACATTTAAGAAACATTAATTATGTGTTTCAATCTCACAGGCGATTTCCATTATCAATTGGTGGTGGTGTTTATCAATTCAAAACTGTAATTCAAGGCCTAATAAAGGTGCATCTTCTCTTCCAATATCTGTTCAAACTTTGTACATACTCTATAACAGAGAAATTATAAGTTATATCTGTAAGTTTTTTATCTATCAAAACTCACAATTACTTCTTCTCTTCTAATATCAATTCAAAACTGTAATTCAATATTTATCATATGAAAGAACTCACAATTACTTCTTTTTAGTAGACTAGTTCCATTTTCTGCAGGAAGTCTTCCAAGAACTTGGATAGGGTAAAATAGACAATATTTATCATATGAAGCTCATGAACTTGTATTATTCCACAACAATGTGCATACCACATGGCTCATATATATATATATATATATATATATATATATATATATATATATATATATATATATATATATATATATATATATATATATATATATATATATATATATATATATATATTTTGTTGTATTGTCTTGATTTATTAGTAAGAAGCTGAAAAAGATCTTGCTAAGTTGTATATTTTTATCATTATAAGTTCTAATATTAATTTCATTTTTGTTTTTGGCCTTTCATCAGGCATGTTTACGACTAACTCACTCAAGAACATAATTTAGTCAAAAATATGTGTAGCGGATGCTTACTCATTTGAATGGAACAACTGGGTACCCATAAGTGTCAACTATTTTGGGTAGAGGCAACACTAGATAAGGTGCCCACGATGAAAGCCATCAACAATCAAGGTGTACAGGTAAACTTGATAAACTGCTACTTCTGTGATGACATTTTTGTATAATCTTGAAAGAATACTAGAATATATGTAAATGGAATTCTTTGGGTTGGACTACAATGAAGATTCTGGACAAAAATACCCCTATTCATATATCTGGAACAAAAGCTCTAAACATGGGTGTTCTGAAAAAGTTAACCCCGAATAGTTGGCGGGTCTAAAAATTTCTGCATGTAATATTGATCTCCAAGTTTGGAGCTTCCGAACACAGGTGAACTTTACTAATGGGCGATATTGCCCCTGGCAATTTAGAGAGTGTTACCTTGCTGGTCTTAAAACTCGTTTTTTCATGATTTCTGCCATGGATGCTGATCTTATTTTCTTGTATTTCTGTTTGCAGTGGGTGGTACAAGGGGCAGCATTGGTGGTGGTGCAAGTGGTGGATGGTCTGGTGGTGCGGATGGTGGATTTTTTATGTTTATTGTTGTGTATTTGGCATATGACATTGTGATGGTGTAATTGATTGGATTTGTATTAATAATATTTTATTTTAAATTATGAGACATTAAATTTAATGTGATTTAATTTTAATATTATTAAATCTAATATATATATATATATATATATATATATATATATATATATATATAAATTTATGACACACAAATGTGTGTCATCTTTTATTTTATGACTGTGGCTTCAATGACATGCAATGTGTGTCGTAAATGTATGTCATAAATTTATGACACACGAATGTGTGTCATCTGTCATTTATGACCGGGGCTTCAATGACACACATTTGTGTGTCATCTGTACCCTTTAATGACAATTGCGTGTCATTAAAGCCCATTTTTCTAGTAGTGATACACCATCGTGGATGCTTTTCCAACCCTCTAGGAAGAAGCTATATATGGATTCCCATTTATTGATTGTATTAATAATGCAGACATTCGTTCCTTTTCAAAGAATGATTTAGATAATGAATGATTTAGATCTGATAATGGAAAAGTTTGGACTCTATGGTAATATAATCTATGTACTTTCATTTCTTAATACCAGTCAAATATGTGGATTGTGGGCTAAAGGCATTATATGATGACGATGATGGTGTGCATTTTTCAAAGTATGTTTTTTACAACAAATGCATAGGCATGTACATCAAATATGTAACTATCCATGTACAATCTTTATTTCTTCCACCACATATATAGGTCTAACGTAAATGAACAAGAAGAAGCTAATGCCTTTTTTTAGCTAAATTTAGCTTCAACTTGGTTATATGCATTGTGTGGTGGAAGTAGATCATGGAAAAAGTAACTATTCGTAGATTATGATGTGTTGGTCAATAATACAATCTCTAAAAAGGTGCCACGCTTAGACATTGATCTGAATGTGTCTACTGATATTGTAGTTATAAATGATGATGAAGTTGTAGATTAGCTTAACAATGAACATGGTAAATTCCATTACTCAAATCGAAGAAAAATTTCAATATTTTTAGGTGAACTTTCCGCTAACTTCTATGAGCATAAGTGTAAGGAAGTTACAAGATTATCAAAAAGTAAGGATAATGATGACCTAGTGCATGAGAATAACATGATTGATTATGTTGACATTGATATGGGAAATTTTATTCTTACCATATATCCTAGATTAAAATGGTTTAGTCTCACTCTATATGATGAAGATGTTGTTGAACTAGATGCTGAATTAACAAACCAATAGATACATGCATTGGACTGTGAAGAGTTTAATAATGACTTTTTACAGTGATGATACAAATGTGGTTAGATGGAAAATGATTTTGAGAGATACAAGGAAAGCAAGACAAACAGGACATGGGTCATATACAATCATCGGTCCTCTCTCTTATCCCGTCGGTCCCTTTTGCTTAGTCAAAGCCTTATCTGCCTAATCTCTTTCAATATCGTCTTCCCCTTGATTTACGCGGATGTAACCTAGCCTATTTATCAGAACTCTAAACCTAGTCCTCACCCACCACTGCTTACGACCACTACACCTTTCTCGCAAACCCTAATACAGAAACCCGACCAACCTTCAACTCATACATACGTAGAAACGAGCTTCACCTTCACTAGATTCTAAGAAAAAGGGCAAGACATAGAAGGCTAAGAAAGTTTTGCCATCATAGAGAGTTAATAACTTGTGAGAAAACAGAATAAAAGAAAGGCTAACGAAGTTCATCAATCAAATGGAAAAGACCATATAGAAAAGGGCTAGGGTTTCAAACGATGAAGGCTGCCCTTCAAAATTCTTAATCTCATGTTTGAAAACAATACAAGATATGATGCATCACAATGAAGCATTCGAACCAGGAAAACAATACAAGGTGCACATCCAGTTGCAATTGATTATTCTTCTTCATTTTTTGTCATTAATAACTTTTAAAAATTGCAGATATGTCAAAGTAGGAATGTCTATTGATATATCAAAGAGGTATCTTATATAATGAAATTCTTAAATTGAACAGACCTTATAGGGGAAAAGACCTGGATAACCAATTTTACTATGGTTTGTGTTTCTATTTATGCATCCTACTTTCATAGGATGAAAAATGAAACTAGGATGCTTTATAACTAAGCCGTATATAAATCTACATAATTGATTATATTTTGTCGGGTTTTGACTTTTTTTCCTTTGACTTGAAGTTTAGTTTTGTAGCTCTTTTAAATTCATCGGGATCATAAACATGTTTTGAAAGGGATGCAAACTGTAAAAGATGTCAGTGCGGGAGTGAGTAAAAGGTAACAACACACAATCACAGTCACACACATCATATATATATATATATATATATATATATATATATATATATATATATATATATATATATATATATATATATATATATATATATATATATATATATATATATATATATATAGCCACACACACACTCATACATATTGATGTGTTATTCATGATACAAGTAAACCTCCTGATGTTGGTGATAAAAGTTGAAGTTCAGAAGCAGGTTCGATGTCTATCTACAACAAATGATAAAATACCAAAATGAGACCAAAAGTCAGTCATTCTAGAATATAAAGTGATGAATGTAATAGAAGTTAAGTTCTTTTTTTGTTGGTTGATTTGGCAACCTGTTGGCTGAAGACAACTAGGAAAATAATTTATAGAAAGTGGGATGCTCCTTAAGTTTTACCAACTTTGTAATCATAGTTCTCTTAGATATGTTTTCATTTTCAAATACATTCTTTATAGCATCTTACTATCATTTTCAGAGATTTATTTATTTCTGATGTTGGATACAGGTGGTTTTTGGAAATGGAGCATCAAGAATTAGCTATTTCTGCTTAATTATGAGTGTTGATGATTGGGCACCAAGGGAGTAGGCATTTAAGCTATCGGAAGTGGTGGACAAGGCTTATTTGAATGCTAAAAGGTTATGACCGTGTGTCCCTTTTAAAGATATGCAACACATGGTTAATGTAAATATTTGTGGAGCCCAAAAGTGTCTCTCCAAAAGAGCCCTTGTGGAGAGAGGAGAGACTCCAACATATATACAAACTTATAGGACCGTGTCGCACCAATGTGAGATACACTAACACTCCTCCTCAGAGACGTAGGCTCGATGAGGTTACAGGGTGCGGGACGCCGGCTCTGATACCATGTAAATATTTGTGGAGCCCAAAAGTGTCTCTCCAAAAGAGCCCTTGTGGAGAGAGGGGAGACTCCAACATATATACAAACTTATAGGACTGTGTCGCACCAATGTGGGATACACTAACATGTGAATATATGTGGAGCCCAAAAGTGTCTCTCCAAAAGAGCCCTTGTGGAGAGAGGGGAGACTCCAACATATATACAAACTTATAGGACCGTGTCGCACCAATGTGGGATACACTAACACTCCCCCTCAGAGACGTAGGCTCGATAAGGTTCGGGGGTGCGGGACACCAGCTCTGATACCATGTAAATATATGTGAAGCCCAATATTGTCTCTCCAAAAGAGTCCTTGTGGAGAGAGGGGAGACTCCAGCATATATACAGAATTATAAGACCGTGTCGCACCAATGTGGGATACACTAACAGTTAACTCATATTTCACTAAACTTGAGAATAGCCAAAAGGTAATAAGATTCTGATTACGTGTTAAATTGTCATATTTGGTACAATAAAAATCAAAGACCCTCCGTATAATTCTTATTTTGGGAACCATGCCTACTTTATAATATGAAACTTGTAAGCAATATATAACATGAAACTATCTGATAGATGTTTTATCTACACAGGGTAATATTTTACATCACAACCTCTTAACCTTGATTCAATTATCTTTTTGTAGCGGGGCAACCGGTTACGATTTTTTTTTTCTTGCGAAGTTTGGTTCTATTTTATACTAAATTAACAAATTTCAATGTTTTTTTCATTGTTGATAGACAACAAAGGATACCAAGAAGGAAGATAGGAGTCGCTGTTAGTGTATGGGTTAGGGTTTCGGCCAAATGTCGTTTTGGGTTTAGTTAGGGCTTCGGCCCACTATCGTTCTTTTGAGGTTGTCGGAGGTGCTTCATTTTGTTTCTTTATGTGTTTCACTTTTCCTTTTCTTCCGCTTCACATTATAATAACGGAGATAGTGGGGTTTGCACAGGGTTTAGTTAGGGCTTCGGCCCACTATCTTTTAGGGTTTAGATTTGGTGTCTATATATTTTCATGTAACCACTCAAATGAGGGATGATCAATAATACCACCAATTCTAAACCCTAAACGATAGTGGGCCGAAGCCCTAACTAAACCATAAACGACATTGGGCCGAAACCCTAACCCATACACTAACAGTCGCGTTTTCATTTCTGCATATGTTTTGACAATGATGGCGAAAGGGGTGGATCTTCAACATGTTTTGACGAAACGGTAAATTGTGAGATGTAATCTTGCCAAACCAATATACCTTTAGTGATACATTTTATTTTTCTTCTTTCGTATTATAACAATTTAAGAAACGAAAATTGAATATTGATGAATGGTTGAGAAGTTGTTCCTGTAATTTTTATTATTAATTTTTTTAATCGAATAGTATTAGACCAAATTGGATTGTGTGTTTATGTGTATATCATCCGGTATGTGTGTGGATCATAAAGCATATGAATTATATATGTCTACTCTGACATCTGAATTAAGATAAATCATGTATCAGACCAAATTGAAATTGTTACGATTTTTCGGATCCAATAGTTAACAGCTCTGTTCTATTGTCAACTACGTTATATTTTGAAAAAAAATATAAATTTTTTAGAGTGTTTCTAAAAAGGTTTTTAAATATGAATGGTTTTTCTGAAAACTTTTAGAAATATAAGTGGATTTTTGGAAAGAAAAAAAGTAGTGAACTTTCAAATAAAATTTTAAAAATGTAGTAGTTTTATGAAAATTTCCCCAAAAAATATAGATAATAAACATCATATCCAAAGCACACCAATGGGTATATAATCCAAATAACTGAATCAAACAAGGTTAGATAAATACGAATTCACAATTTCTAAATCAACAGACAACAAATGCAACAATCCAAAACTTAGATCGACAAACTTATTGTTAAAGAAAAAACAGCAAGTATAACTGTCTAAATTCTCATATTACTAATAGAACTCAAGAATAGAGTTCATACAAAATTGTACAAATGCAATGCGGTTCTAACCAAAACTTCCAAATGATCTTAATTTAATCACTTTTGATCGGTATATACAGCATCAACATCATCAAGATCAAGTAAATTTGACATAAGTTCCTTGTTGAACTCCATAGCCTCATCATCCACCTGCAATTCACAAACAAATTAACATCTAGAGTGTCACCATCCGTGAAATGTCTAAAATACCCTTGTATAAGATGGAAAAAGTTACCTCAATTGGTGATAGGGGAAGTAGCTCGGATCCATTATCAGGTTCAAAAGTAATTCCTTCTTCACGCAACTTTGATAGTATTTCCACATAATTATCCGATGAGCTCACAATTTTATAGTATCTAAAAAACAAAAAGAAAAACAAAAAATAAACATAAAAACTATGAAGGAGTATTTCCACGTAATTAATTCCTTTCCTCACGCAGGAAAAGGAATGTAATTCAATAAAAATAATAATAACTGAATAACTTTTAAGGATATTCACCAAAAATGAGCGCATTTCTTAATTGCATTTAATATTTTTTCCACCTTTTAGACAACTAGCCAAACTAACCATCAAGTTCAACGATTTTAAAATCGTTCTTAAAATTTTAAAAATGTCCTTAAAATTGTGAAATTCTTCTTAAAATTTTGAAATAGCATAAAAAAATTTAATTTTTTAAAGGTTTTTTTCAGAAAAAAAATATATATACTTTGCAATTAACCAAGTATTTAGCAACAGACTAAGTTTCAAAATTCGTGGTCAGTTTGGTAATTTTTCTAGAAGGTGGATAAAATGTTAAATGTAATTAAGCAACGCGGTCATTTTGGTGAATATCGGTTTTAAATTTTTTAATTGTACTTCAATTTTTTATTTACTTATGGTAAATATATATAATTTAATTTAATTTTGTATTTGTATCTATTTCAATATATCTAAGCAGATATTTTTGTCTTTAATTTAAAAGAAATATTAGAATTGAATTCCATGTAATTTGAACAAGCGCAAATTACGAAAACAACACTATATTTAATCACTTTTTCCGATTTAACCAAAATACTATTTAAACCAAAAATAGCGATGTTTATAAACACAATACCTCTCAGACATATCTTCTTCAGAGTCATCTTCATCCATGAAAGGCTCGATGACATCATCAGCACCAGAATCCAAAGCAATTGAAAGTAGGTTGTCTTTATCAACATCCGTAACTTTCACATTAACAACGCGGGCCCGCCTGAATTTAAACATAATAGAGCCGGGATCCGCCATCTTTCCGCCACAATCCTTCACCACTTCTCTAACCGCCGCCACTGATCGGTTGATTTTATCCGTTGAAACCTCAACTATTATTCCAACTCCACCATAACCGTATACCTGAGGTTAAAAACACGTGGTAATTTATTTTTACGAATTGTGTGATTTTATGATAAATTGAGAATTATAATTACCTCGTAGATTTTTTCAATGTATGCTTCTTGGCCTTTATCAGAAGCTCTCTTGATGTTTCTTTCCAAGATTTCTTTTGGGACATCAAGTTCTTTAGCTTTTTCAAGAAGGGCTGCAAGAGTTGTATTGGATACTGGATTTGGACCACCTTTCTTCACACTGTATTTTAATTTATGATAATTTAAGAATTATCTATTAAAGTACAAAATAAAACGAATATTTTCTTTAGGAAAAGTATAAGTAAAAGTTTTGTCAAGTTGGTTAAGATGACACAAATATCAAATATTGAAAGACATAGCGATCATAAAATATTTTTATCGTTTTTTGTTTTTGTAACTACATACTTGACAAAAATAACACGAATATCAAAATATGGTGCGTGTCTAAA
The DNA here is from genome assembly GCA_023525715.1 of Cichorium intybus. Classification (NCBI taxonomy): domain Eukaryota; kingdom Viridiplantae; phylum Streptophyta; class Magnoliopsida; order Asterales; family Asteraceae; genus Cichorium; species Cichorium intybus. Next base: position 141,477,887 of record CM042009.1, read on the forward strand.
AGACGATAAAGTACATGAGGGGGATTTATGTAACATTTCAAATAGATGAGGGGTAATTTTGAGGAACTTACGCAGATACAACTTCCTTTCCGACTTTAGCATAAAGTTTGGCCTTTTTTGCATCTTGAGCCCCCTGCATTTAGGCCTAATAATGAATGCAGAAACAGTATGATTAAGCAATAAAAAACCTTACTTCAACTAACATTAATATCTCTCTTTTGTAAAATTATTTAATACCATCTCAATGTATCATAGATTATAGTTGAGTAATGATTTAGTTAAAATAAACAATAAATGAGGGTTCCAATATCAGTGGATATTTTTTTTCCTTCTAATCAGTAGTACTTATGAAAAACTGAACTAAACCTTCAAAGATTCCATGTTCATGTCCTTCAACCAGGAGTTAATTCACAAGGAAGATTGAATGTTGAACATTAAAGCCCTAGGAGATATGTCAAAAACGCAAATAGGACATGGATATAACCATATAGGTATATAAAACAGATGCTCAAGTAAAAAAAGAAAGATGCAAATTGATTTTTTTGGGTCAAATCTATTATTTCAAATTGTTCAAATTTCATTTAGTTTTGGTAATAAATTGAACAGGAGCAACCTTCTGTTGTTAGGTTAATTTAAATTTTGATTTCGTCAGTCAATGGCAAAATCGTTATAAACAAATGCGCATAAGCACATATGAATTCATACCTTCCTGCCTGCAATTTTGCAGGACCTTCTTCCCATACAGAGAGGACCGCGAGTCCAGATTTTTCTGACAGAATTCACAGATGGGAACTCAAATGGTGTAACCCATTTTGCACAAGATGAGTACAGTGATGAAGAAGATAGATTCTTGTTTAACCTAACAGCCCCTGAAACCAAAACTCGCGATTTCAGCAATGAACAATGACAAAAAGAACTCGATATATTTTCTAATAATATCAATTGGATACAGAAAGTCGTAACTTGAAGGAAAAGCCAGTTGAATTTTGGAAAAAAAATAATCAATTGAATGAAATCTTTAAACATCGTCGGAAATGAGAGATGGGAGAAGGGTTTAACCTTGAATAGGGAAGGAATTGGGGGACCTTAGGGGAACCCCAGTTGAGAATCTGTAGAAAATTGCACCAAAAGCTCTAACTGACGAACTCATCGTGATTAATTAGTCGCCCAGATTTTCAGACTGGAAGATTATGAAGGTTTGAATGCTGAAGCAGCCCCAAAGATGGAACATATACATATCGACATTTTTGGGTTCTGCTCAAGTTGTGAAAATTCAGTTTTGCCCCTAAAAGTTTTAGAGATTGTAGATTGTTTTACATTAACATTTATAGATAAAAAATAGGGTTAATCACAAATTTAACCACGTCTTGTCATGTGAAGATTACACAAAACAAGAATTTTTTTACTTCTTAAAAATGATTATCGACTATGAAATAGGTTGGTTTCGACTCAATATCTTATTGATATCCTTCCGCTTAAATAGTCATTATTTAAGAAAAATCTAAAATACGGTATCCACCACATTCTAAAACGATATTTCAAATTCTCTAAAAGATTTTAATGAGACAAAAATTGCGAAGAGTACAATGCATAAAATTAGTTCTACACTTTATTCTCCGTGTTTTCTAGTTAAAATTTCAAAAAACAAAAACTTGAGCCCTAAATGCAGGGTCGGTCCATTCGTTTTTTATGCCCAGGGCGAGATGAGTTAAGAATGCCCTATGTTTGTAGGGTATAATACACAAAACAAATATACAACATATATTGTACAGTGTTTCAAAGGTAAAAAAATCTATTCTTCTGAAATGAAAAAAAAGTGGCCAGATAATGATTTATCACTAGAAACACTATGGAAAATTTTCAATTACGCATTTACCCTCGATATTTCGTCCATAAATGATCTTATTGATTTAAAAGACTGATTCTCAGTTTTTAATAAGCATAAAATTATTTATCGACGAGTAACGCAAAGGTAGGTTTATACTTTATTCCCTAATTTATCTAATTACATACTACATTAGAGTAAACGTAAGTAAACAAACCTTCACTGTAACATCGGCTTTAGCGAATATGAAAACTAAGAGGTAAATAACATATACAACAAAAGGATCGAGTTTTATGTGCAACTACATTGATAAACTATAAATTAGTGATTAAAATTAAAATTCCATTGTCAAATTGAGGATGAGAATGATGATAAAATGTAGGGTTATTGATTTATTGGCCCAACAAAGTTGTGTCAAATATTTTAAAAGGTCCTTATACAATATTTTGTGCTTTCTAAGTCCTTAAACTGACTAAAACTATATCATTTGAACCTTTTTTGAATGGGTGAAGGGGTCAACCGGTTGTAGTGCTTAGGTGGCTGTCCAATTGGCAATTTGGTCATCATTGTTAGTCCACGTGGCGCTGACATGACGTCCACGTGGATTATTATTGTTTTCAAAATTTCTAAATTGTTCATCTTCTTTGAACATCTCCCTCACCAAATCAACGCAAATAAAAAAACCAACCGATTTGGCCTTGATACCAGCAGCTTCGGGGTCGTAATACTTAATCATCTCCCTCACCAACCGATTAACCTTGGTTCCCAGCCGATTAACCTTCGTCAATTCCGATTAACTTTCGTCATTCGACTTCGTCAATTCCAATTAACCTTCGTCTGGTTGCTGTTGGAGCCCGAGATGACGACGACTACTTCAATCGCTTCCTTTGAGAAATCGAATTCTACTGTGGCTGAAGATGTTATCGATTCCTTGAGAAATCAAATTCTACTGTGGCTGAAATCGTTAATGGCGGTTCTGAAAATCACAATCGAAATATTGATTCGATTTTTGTTGAAATCAGACCAAATAAGAAATCGATTGAAGTTGTAGATTCGATGGCTGGAAATCAGTGAGCCCTCAGTAAGATTGATTGACCAGTTCCGTTCGATTGTAGCATCAATTGCCAACTTTTTCAAAAACCTCTTCGTTGAAATTCTCTTTCACTTTGATTCTAATCTGGGTTGAATTTCTTTTTTCTGTTGGATGATTCAGGTTTAATTTTTCAGCAAGGGTTCAAAATCAGGTGCTTCAATGAATTGTGTGGGATGTCAAGGTTCCGGAATGAAAGTCTTCATCCGACATCTTGGCCCATATATGATCCAACAATGCAGATTTCCCAAAAATATCACCTTCCATGGTGAAGATGATGAAGCGTAAAGGAATCCAACGTTATCGGGAATGAGATTAGAGATTAGAGACTTTCATAAATTGATCAAATCAAAAACACATACACCTCTGCATTTGTGTGTGCGTGTTCGTATCCTTCAGATCGATCGAGAGACAAGGAGAAAGGGGGAAATCAAAAGAATAAAGCAATCACACACACATAATGCGATTTCCGATCAGAGAAAGAAAGAGGTAGGCGAGGTCGACTTCGGTCCTTGTGGTTTACGAGTTTTAGCAGCAGACCGAGACCAGCCATTATCCCCTTGGTGTGCGTGACTAACAGATCGGGTTAAAGTGAGACGATAAAGGAGGAGATCGAAGGGAACAGAGAGATCTTGAGGCATATGGGTGTGATAGACGAACTAGCAGCTGGAGCTGCTCCTACTCGGATCGAGAATCACACCGGAGAAGGCGACCAAGGGCGGCGGTGGCTTAAGTGCGTGTTCGTTCCAAATCAGAAAGACAAAAAGAGAATGAGATGGATGTGAGCAGTCCACGAACTACTGCAACTTGGGTCCAGTCCACGTAAGCCACCACGTGGCATTATTATTTTAACCTATTTAATTATACTAACCGGGTAACCTTTTAAAAACACGATGACGGGTATAAAACACAAGTCATTTTCGACTTTAATGACTTATGAGGCCCGAAAATTTCTTAAAGGACCTTTTAAAATTTTTTGTGAAACTTTGTTGGGCCAATAGATCAATAACCCTAAAATGTAATAATGTACACGCATTGGGTCACCAAAAACCTTTTTACGTATTATAATTTAAGAAAAAAACGAATCAATCTAGTGAAGTGAACTATAATTTCATGATTTGTTTGGTATAAAGTTGTTGATATTGAAAATCAACAACATAAAAAAGGTGTTTGACATAAAACTATGAAGACAGAGTCATCGATCAATCTTGAGTTCTCAAGATTTCTAAATACTTCAATCTCAAATAGGAATCAAAGATGGGGAATTGAGAATTTATGCAACTAATTAAAAGTAGAAATCATGAAGCTAATAACTAATCAGAATAAAAAAAATTAGAATACTCAAGAAACTGAAAAGTGCACACCATGAATTTTGGATTTTGAAGTGGGGAATCAAATAAATTGATAATCCGATAAACAAATTGATTCTTTTTCATCGTTGTTGACTTGCTGCAATACATTCGGGATTTCAATGATTCAAGCGGCGGGGATAGTCTGATTGCGTGAAGCGTAATCTCCTCATTTATAGAATTGGCGTGAAGTCTCCTCGTTTTCTGAAAAATTTACCGCCAAGCCCCAAGGCTTCAGCTTTCAAGGATGCTTGTGATGCCCTTGCCCCTCCTAAGACTGCTTGAACTTGGACATCTATATTGACTTATATTTGGGCCCAAAGAATTATAAAATATATAAGAGATGGACTAAAATTGATACCCCTGCTAACCTGATGCCTTGGGCCGTGGCCCAGGTCGCCCAGCCCTTGGGCCGGCCTTGCCTAAATGTGACGATCATTTTCATAAATGGGTTGAGCTTTATTTTATTAAAATATGTATTTTGTATGTCCTTTGCAGTATTAAGGTTATGTGAGTCATGGCTGGTTTTGTAGTTAGGTTGAGAAATTATAAAAAAATATTGTCCAAATGAAAGCCTGGTCTGAAACCGAAAGAACATTTTCGAACTTTCTTTTGGTATTTTATATGTGTTTTGTAGTTAGGTGTGATGTAGTTTGTAGTTAAATATTATTTTCATATACCGGAGAGTGATATTTTATACATCGAACTCTGAAGCACTATTTTGAAACCAGGACTTGTACCTAATTGAATGAAGGCTTTTATGGTGTATCTTGTGTTACACATATCAGGGGATGATATCTCTCTTATATGAACTGTTAAAATTAGAAATGATTACGGTAAGTGATATGTTATATTCATCTATTATATCCATCATTAAATGGTTTTATATTCCATTATATCATACTAACTAACATTTTATTTGCATGGAGAAGCACCAATTGTGGAAATACAACCAAAACCACAACCACGAAAGCCAAAGTTAAAACTAAAGGAGTAAAAGAGGGTGCTAAAACTCAATTTGAAAAAAGATAGAACTCATATAAATAGGTCTAGGTCAAACCTTGAGAAGACAATTATTTTGGATTGGTTTGCTGTTATTTTCCGTGTTTAGAAATACACAAACAACGGATTATCTATCTAGTAGTTAAAAGTAAAAAAAGCAATACTCGTAATGGTGACTTTTTGCATTAAAATTGGATTTTAACCTTACTGTAAGAACTGTAGTTGTTTTTTCTCACAATCACGATGATTAAGAGGAGACTGTTTCATTGTCATTAGATTGTGTGGCAACATGAGCCAGCGCATGTCACCACTGTCACAACCGGTGTTAGAATATCAAGTGGGGGTCAAACAACACATATTGTTGATAGCACTTTGAGCTTAACTTATCGATAAAGATTTGTAAGATCTCTTGCACAATATAGAGATCTCATTACCGATCTCGAAGGTCGATGACCTTTAATAACTTTTGTTATTATGTTTTTAAAAGATTCTAATTACAATCGTATAAAGGCACCCTTTATATAGGAAATACAAAGCCTAACAAACTAGGAGATAATCATAAAAGAGATAAGAATGAGATAATTTAGGAAACAGAATATTCCACTAGAATATATATTCCAGTAGAATAAATCCAATACTCCCCCTCAAGTTGGAGCATGGAGATTGGTAATGCCCAACTTGCCAAGAAGGTCATGAAACCTTTGAGTATATTCCAGTAGAATAAATCCAATACTCCCCCTCAAGTTGGAGCATGGAGATTGGTAATGCCCAACTTGCCAAGAAGGTCATGAAACCTTTGAGCTCCTAAAGGCTTGGTAAAAATGTCAGCAAGTTGTGTTTGTGAATCAATCTTCATAGGCTGTATTTCCTTGGATTCCACCCGTTCTCGAACAAAGTGACAATCCATTTCGACATGCTTTGTTCGTTCATGGAAAACTGGATTGTTGGCGATGTGTCTGGCAGCTTGGTTATCACTATAAAAGCTGAGTAGGACCGTGACATGGCATGCAAAGCTCTTGCAACAACCACCTCATCCACAAGATTTCACTGACAGTAGATGCCATCGCTCTATATTCAGCCTCAGCTGAAGAACGAGAAACAACAGACTGCTTCTTTGACTTCCAAGAAATGGGAGAACCTCCTAAAAGTAGGAGATAACCAATCCGAGATCTTCTGGTCAAGGGACATCCTAACCAATCTGAGTCGCAATAGGCTGTAAGGCTAGTTTCTCCAGTGTTGTTGAGAAGGATTCCTTGACCAGGAGTAGCCTTGAGATACCGTAGAACCCGATTAGCTGCTTCAAAATGGCTAACTCGTGGCTGACTGACGAACTGACTGAGGATGTTTACTGCATAAGTAATATCTGGACGCGTAGCTTGTAGATAGAGCAGTCGTCCTACGAGTCGTCTATATTGGGTAGCATCTACCTCTTCTTCTTCATCCCGTTTATCCAATTTCAAATTCTGTTCCATAGGGAATGTCGCTGGGCGACAACCAAGCATTCCTGCATCTTCAAGGATATCCAGAGTGTACTTTCGCTGACTGAGAACCATACCATCCCGTGTTCGAGCAACTTCAATGCCAAGGAAAAACTTCAAAGGACCAAGGTCCTTGATGCTAAATTCAGTGTCAAGAGAAGTTTTTGTTGCTTGTATCTTCTGTAAGTCATTACCAAGAATAATGACATCATCAACATAAATGAGGGCAGCAACGAAGATGTCTTTGTCTTTGAAGAGAAATAAGGAATGGTCGACTCCTGACTGTCTAAAACCAAGGTGTTGCAAGAAACTGTTGAATTTTTGGTACCAGTTCCTAGACGCCTGCTTTAGGCCATAAAGGGATTTCCTTAGTTTGCAAACACGGGTATCGTCTTTTCTTCCAAACCCTTGCGGAATCTTCATATAAACATCTTCATGCAAGTCTCCATGCAAGAAGGCGTTGTTCACATCCAACTGGTGAATGTGATAGCCCCTCTTAACTGCGACAGCCAAAAGAGTTCTAACAGTAACAAGTTTTGCTACCGGAGCGAAAGTATCGTGGTAATCAACCCCCTCCATTTGCGTGAAGCCTTTGGCGACTAAGCGAGCTTTGTATCTTTCCACTTCTCCATTAGGTTTATATTTGATCTTATAAACCCATTTGGAGTCGATAGCACGTTTTCCCTTTGGCAGTTCTTGTAAGGTCCAAGTTTTATTGCTCTCAAGAGCTTGAATTTCCTTTTTCATGGCTTCAACCCATTTAGTATCCTGCATGGCCTGAGTAAAGTTCTTTGGCTCATTGCTCGAGGTAATGGCCACAAGAAATGCTTTGTGAGCATTAGTAAATTTATCGTAGGAAACAAAATGGGTTAGAGGATGTACCGTCGAAGGCTGGTGATCAGAAGATGAGTGTGTGTCGGTGTTTAGAGATGGGGGAAGCTTGACATTGTAGTCGTTGAGGTGAGCTGGCATGGATCGATTTCTTTTTGGACGTAAACAGGCTTCTGATTCGTTTTGATCACTGGGATTTGTTTCAGTAGGAGTGGTGGTGGTAGAGTCATGTGGTTCAGTAGAAGTGGTGGTGGTAGGACTATTCTTATCGGTTTCTTCTTCTATACTATGATCTTCTGTGGTGCGTTGTTCCACCTCAACTTCATGTTCCCATTCTTTTGGAATGACAAAAATGTCATTCTCTTCTTCCAAGTTGTCGACCTTGGAGAAAGGAAAGACATCTTCGACAAACTTTACGTCTCTCGACACAATGATTTTATTGTGTTGAGGATCGTATATCTTGTACCCCTTTGTCTTTGGGGGATAACCCAAAAACACCCCTGGTCTCCCCCTCACTTCAAATTTGTCCCCCTTGGTCTCTGTGCTTCGATAATAGGCTAAACAGCCAAAAACTTTCAAATTGTTGTAGTCTGGCTTTTGGTTGTACAAAATTTCGTATGGAGTCTTGTTTTCAATGACATCAGATGGTAAGCGGTTTATGAGATGAGTGGCAGCTAGGACACATTCTCCCCAAAATTTGATGGGAAGGTTCGCTTCAAATCTTAGGGCTCTAGCCGTCTCGAGCAAATGTCTGTGCTTCCTTTCAACGACGCCATTCTGCTAGGGGGTATGGGGACAAGTTGTCTCCAGAACAATTCCTTCTTTTGTGTAAAAATCATGCATTTCATTGGAGGTGAATTCTCCCCTGTTGTCACATCTCATTCTTTTGATTTTTTTTTCAAATTGTACCTGGATCATTTTGTGAAAGCTAACTAAACAGGCACTAGCTTCATGCTTATGTTTCAGGAGAAAAACCCATGATGCTCGACTGTAATCATCCACAATAGTAAGGAAATAATTAGCACGTGTGAAGGAAGGTGTTCGGTACTTTCCCCATATGTCACAATGTATGAGATCAAAATAGGAATTAGTTTTCGTAGTGCTAAGCTGAAAAGGTAATCTAGCAAACTTTGCTTTAATGCATGAATCACAAATGAAGTCTTTAGGTACATTTTTAATGAAATCAAGACGACTAAGTTTAGAAGCTGAAACGTGTCCTAATCTTTTGTGCCATGTATGTGAGCTTGTCATGAGAGCCTGTCTTCTCGCCCCCATCTTGTACAAACCATCGACACGATCACTCATTCCAATCAATGCCTTCGAACTCAAATCCTGCATAACAAAGAATTTTGGAAAAAACGTGACAGCACATTGTAAGTCGTCGCAAAATTTTCCAACAGATAGAAGATTGCATTCAAAATCGGGAACATGTAAGACATCTTTTATGGTGATACCGTTCAGCAAGGTGTGGTTACCACGTCCTTTGACAGGGACGGTGTCACCATTTGGTATAGTTACTGGTGTTTCAAAGTATTTAGTTGATAGTTTTTCGAGTAAGGAGTTATCGTAAGTAATGTGCTCAGTGGCACCAGAATCGACAATCCATTTACCCTCTTTGTTGATTTTACCTGCCATGTTGGCTACCGGAGGGCTTTTATCTTTCTTTGCAAAGAACGTAGCGAATTGCTTGTATTGTTCTTCGTTGAGTCCAAGTGTCTGGTCTTGTTCACCTTCAACACAGGCAGCCTTGGATTTTGTCTGTTTTCCTTTTCCCGGCCACCAATCTGTGTAGCCGATGAGCTTGAAGCAACCATCCCTCTTGTGACCCTCTCTCCCACAGAAATTGCAACTCTCGGCTTGGGTTCCAACCTCTTTCTTGCCTTCCTTTCGAACAGTCTTGGGAGGAGTTTGATTTTGATCACGTTTGGTAGGAACGAAAGCTTGAAAGGCAGTTGAATCGTTCGTCGTTTGTCTCGAGGCGGTAACAGCTCGTTGTTGCTCATCTTCGGCCACTAGGTGGTAGCATGCCCCAAGTGTAGGAGTCGGTTGCATAGCCAAAATTTGGGTTCTTATAGTTGCAAACTCCGCATCCAATCCCAGCAAGAACTCATAAAGTCTCTCTTTATCTTGGAGTTCGGTCAGCTTCTTTCCAACTCCAAATGTACACTTCTTGCATTCACAGATCGGCATAGGTAATACCGACTGTATTTCATCCCATATTCCACGCAGTTTGGTGTAGTATGCTGAAACAGATAGCCCTTCTTGTCTGGTGGCTGTCAATGACTGTTTTAATTCATACGCTTTAGGGGCACTATCCTTTCCAAAGCGTTCCTTCAAATCTTCCCAGATCTCTTGAGATGTAGTCGCGTACTTGACACTTGTTCTAATCTCCTTCTCCATTGCCGTGTTTAGCCATCCTTTGATCATTGCATCACTTCTCATCCAGGGCATGTAATCCTTGGAGTTAGTTGCCGGTTTTTCGATGGTTCCGTCAATGAAACCAACTTTGTTCTTGGCAAACAAGAAATTAAGCATCTCTTGTGACCAATCGGTGTAGTTTCCGTCAGTTAGCACATCGTTCACATGCATCTGACGAGGGTAATCAGAAGGGTGGATGTAGAAGGGGGAATCATAGTTTGGTGTGGCACTGGTGGCGTCATCTTTGCCACTGCCGCCGGTCATGGCTTTAGGGTTAGGGTGGATCGACTATTTCTGCTCTGATACCATAATAACTTTTGTTATTATGTTTTTAAAAGATTCTAATTACAATCGTATAAAGGCACCCTTTATATAGGAAATACAAAGCCTAACAAACTAGGAGATAATCATAAAAGAGATAAGAATGAGATAATTTAGGAAACAGAATATTCCACTAGAATATATATTCCAGTAGAATAAATCCAATACTCCCCCTCAAGTTGGAGCATGGAGATTGGTAATGCCCAACTTGCCAAGAAGGTCATGAAACCTTTGAGTATATTCCAGTAGAATAAATCCAATAACATTTGACAGAAAATGGTTGATATATATCTGTACTCGTGATTACAACAAGAGTCAATGAATTCAATATGAAGAATTGAAGACATGTGTCCTAACTCCACCACCAGATGAGCGAATTATATTGACCAACAATGTCATGAACGAACTTAACTGGAAGTTCATTGAAATGTCTAATGTCACAATTAAGTCGGTATTATTGAAGCTTCACAAGTCCATCACTAAACATATTTGATGTATTTCTAATAAGACATTATATAATTTATTTTGAACACTAATATTTCATTTTCTTCCATTTTTATTCCTCATGGCAAAACGATACAAAGACCTTACATCTTTATTATAATGTCCTAACATGATTAGCCTTAAAGAACATGTAAATAACAAAAAGGGTAAATTGCATAAAAGTCACTAACTTTTTCAATTTTCTCGATTTTGACACTCTATTTTTAGTTTTTGCAATTAAGTCATTATGTTTTCAGAAAATTACAATTAAGTCATTATGTTTCCCAAAAAGTTGCGAAAATGACCATATGACAGGATGGCAACAGGTTACCAGGTCATATGGTCAAATTTGCAATTTTTCAGAAAACATAATGACTTAATAGCAAAAATAAAACATAGTGTCAAAATCGAAAAATCTGAAAAAGTTAGCGAATTTTATGCAATTTACCCTATGCAATTTATATAACTTAATCACTTTACATGCCTCATACGTGTCCAAAAAAATAAATTTATTGTTACCTTGTTTTTCCATTTAAAGTAATCAAATTTATTGTCCTAAAAATGGAATTTCAAAAAGATTTAGGATAAATGCATACGAATAACAACTAACTTACATGTCCTCTGTGTGAATATCCTATTGGGTAATTGGTTATCTAAACAATGTCTTTATATGATGGGTTATAAAAATCTATATTGATGTTCGTTCATTGATTTATATAAATGTACAAAAATAAAATAGAAATTTACAATGATACAAAAGCAAAACTTGGTTATTATTTAATAAAATTATTTTAATGTTTTCATGTGAATCTTCAGCAACAATATTGGCCGTGGAATTGCCATGTTATCGTTCCAAAACAGAATACAATTATAAATTACCTAATACAACAAAATTAGGTAAAAATAAAACTTAAATGGTTAAACATTTACAAATATAGTTTAAGCTAAGTAGATAAAAAGTTCAATATACTTTTACCATTTTTTCAATCGAGTCCATCAACTTTATTATTGAAAAAAAAAATATTTGGCAATACAACCTGTCAAGCTAGTAGCATCTGCATACTCGAAGACATAAAATGTATAATTTTAATCACTAGATTTTTTGAAAGACTTAATCGCTAAAAATTATGAGAATAAACAAAATAAAGAAAGGCGCCGTGTTATTCGAAATTAAAGTACTTGTTTTCAATAAAACAAAAAATGTATACTCATTTTCAATAAAACAAAAACTTAATTTCAATAAAACAAAAAGTATTAAGAGTTTAAACTAGATTTTTTTTTAAATAAAAGAAGGTTTCGTATGCATTTATCATAAATCTTTTTGAAATTCCACTTTTAGGACAATAAATTTGAGTATTTTAAATGAAAAAACAAGGTAACAACAAAATTACTTTTTTGGACACGTATGAGGCATGTAAAGTGATTAAGTTATATAAATTGCATAGGGTAAATTGCATAAAATTTGCTAACTTTTTCAGATTTTTCGATTTTGACACTATGTTTTATTTTTGCTATTAAGTCATTATGTTTTCTGAAAAATTGCAAATTTGACCATATGACCAGGTAACCTGTTGCCATCCTGTCATATGGTCATTTTCACAACTTTTTGGAAAACACAATGACTTAATTGCAATTTTCTGAAAACATAATGACTTAATTGCAACTAAAAATACAGTGTCAAAATCGAGAAAATTGAAAAAGTTAGTGATTTTTATGCAATTTACCCTAACAAAAACACTAAAACATATGAAAGACACAAACACACACACAGTAATTGAAACCCTGGTCAGAAACATTAGACTATTATTGTTTGATTCAATTGGTTTTTTTAACAATGGGTTCACTATGATGTTGCTCGATCATCTTACTAAAATGATTTTGCATTTCGACAAATTTCTCCTTACATCACCTGTTAGGTGGTCCTTGGTCATACCACTCAAAATACCCACAATTTTCATCATTATCAGAAAATATAGGCAACAAAAGTAACACCGAACTAGGTTTCTATCACTATGAGAAATTGAAAACTTAGCTCGTATACCAGAGTTTCATCAACTAAAGGGTTGATTTATATGCATGTGTACAATAAGTTTGGGAGCTTGAGTCAATTGAACGAGGGTACATCGTCATTATTCTTTCATATAATTTGTCAAGATTGATTGTGGTGAATGGTTTTCTAATGAAAAAGTTGTCTGAAATCCAAAGTCCATACTCCCAAATCCAAAATTTGTGTCCATAACGTGCTATTTCTATGGCCATTTTTTGTGATTAATATACCTTAAAAATACTTACATTTAAGATATTTATTTCTGTACCTCGTGGGCTATCTCAGACAATTTTTGAAATGGCCTTGTAGGGATTTTTTACCCCTTAAATCTAACTCAACCCTGTAGTTGTTATTCAGTCGATTTTATCGGGTTTTGGTTTATTTGTTTGGATTAATCGCTTTTTTTAACATCTCTAAGCTAAGGTCTGGTTTTATTGGTTTTGGGTTATCTAGTTTCAAGGTCTTGGTACAGTTTGTCGGGTAAACCGAATGAAATTCAATTTTATTCTTTTTTTTTTTTATAAAAGGGATGTGGAATACAGTAAAATGCTTATTAATTGTAGTGTTAATATAGTATTAAAAATACACGTTTATGATCAGATAAATTGTAAAGTAAACTGCACACATATCACTACACCATAAATGAAACTTATAAGAATGATATAACTAGACGGAGAAAAAGTGAAAAACTAAGAACACAAATTCCACTGTTATTTACACCATTAAGGCATAAATATTAAATAATACGACTCCCCTAAAACTAGGTTTTCTTCCATATTCAACCATACTCCATTATTTCTACTCGCTACTATCTTTTCCCTCGCTTGATACGCAAAACTACTTTTTCCAATTGATATGCGAATGATAGCATAGGTCGCATGGCTTCGTTACCATAATAAAGAAAGCAGAAGCTATATAGATTGTCTTGATCATTCCCAACCTATCCAACAGTTGTTGATCACACAGAAATCATTGTTAACTTCCTCCGGCATGATCACCATTCTCCTTGTCAGCCCAATGTACTTCAACCTTTTACAGGTGGATGCAAGTATCTCGACATCTTCCCAAGAAAAATTATGACATGAAAAGAACTCAAGTTCTTCCAGTGTTTCATGATCTTCAAAAGCAAGTAAACCTTCACCTGTTACAGCCTCACAACCAGTCAAAGAAATCGCCCTTAGTTTCGAATAGTGGTTAGCAATAACAAACAATGACGTATCAGTTACGTTGATCAACCAAGATAGATGCAATCTTTCGATCTCCCAGAGTTGGAATAGGCCTACAATCCCCATGTCTGTCACGTTGACCCCACACTTCGACAGATCCAGATCAGTTAAACAAGCAATATGCTTTAGACATGATATACCAGCATCGCTAATCCGATCACATTCGGCCAAATCAAGCTCCTCCAAGAAATGCCTCACATGCCCATTTCCCAGATACTCTAAACCCAAATCGGTAATCAAGTAACAACCTTGCAATTTCAAAACCCGTAACCAACTTTCTGTTTCTGCAATAGCTTTGAGTGATTCGTCTGTTACACTAACACATCCACTTAAACATAAAATTGATAAATTCTTGGATGATCTTACAAGGGAAGCAACTTCGACATCCCCAATAAGTAGTCTACCACTTAAAGACACGTAATACAAATTTTTACAAGCATTTGTAACTGCACACCAACCATCGTTATCAAAATCTGGCTCGGAATCTGCCTGAGAATCGGAGTTTTTCTCTAAACTGAGGTTCAGGTACCAGAGCTTGGGGCATGAATGCGCAAGGAGTTTCAAGTGGGTGTTCGAAAGTGGTTTATGACATTCAAATGTGACAAGATTTGGGGATTCAGGTAGGATATCATATAGTAAATCAGGAAATGCAATGTTTAAATTCGTTAAGCGACTGCACGCAAGTTTCAAGAATTGTTTGGAAACTTGAGAGAACGATTTGCGGTCATCTGAGTTGTCAATTCTCCTGAAGATGGAGATTAGCTCGTCATCTCCAAGTTGCGACATGGCTTAAGGTTATCTGTATCAAAGCAAAAGTGTTTTTACTATCAACTTAGGGAAGGAGAATGGTAGTAACATGGACACAAAAATTGTGTATATACAACTAATAACATTTCAATATATATAGATTCCAAAAACTATAGAAAACATTAGAAAACCATAGAGTAAACTATTAGATCCCAAAAACAATAGAAAATTATAGACTAACATATTAGATTTCCAAAAAATATAGAAAACGCTAGACTTATATATATATATATATATATATATATATATATATATATATATATATATATATATATATATATATATATATATATATATATATATATATATATATATATATATATATATAGGGCTAGGTTATATTAAGGACTACAATTATTGTGTGGTCGTAAGACCAAATCTGGTGCGTTGGATTCAAAATACCAATGGCCTAGATTAGAATGGCATGATTGTAATTATCTATTATATTATTGAATGAGTTTTAAAAATACGGTTACAAAAGGGTAAATTAGACATTTTAATCATTGAAAAAAAAGGAAAGTAACTGATTTTTAGGAAAGCTGATCAAATCAATTTAATAATAAAATTATTAACGAAATTATTATCTTTCATCCTCCAAATTTTGAATATTTTAACAGAATACATGATCATTCTGATGGAATACATTTCATTTTGACATATCATTCTTGAGAGAATCCAAGATCATTCTAACAGAATACATTTCAAATTTCGATTTCTATGAAGTACATTGTTAAATATGAAGCATTTTTGTATGCACACATATTTAAAATCTAGAGATTCAAAATCTAAAAGACTAGAATATTATATTGTGCAACATCAGAATGACTAGAATATGATATTAGAAGACGCTATACAAAACAGAATGAGTACAATATTGCTATATAAAACTAGAATAACTAGAAAATTGTAGTGTGTAACATCAAAATGACTAGAATGTATACTAGAATCTAATATACAAAAAGAAGACCATTCTGTGAGAATAACATTCTGTCAAATAGCATTCCGTCAGAATGACATTCTGTCAGAATGCCTGCCTTGAAATCAAACTTTAGGGTTTTTACTAGATTCGTCTATGCCTTCTTTACTGATAAAAGGTGACTTAGAACCAGACCCTTCCCTCATATGCCCTAAAATCCCAATCTACAATAACGCCGCGTCACCGAACCTTAAAACCCTCCTTGACACTGTTTATCATCAATGGCGTTCAAGAACCAGAAAGATGGTCAATTAAACAAGAGAATGAGACTGAAATAAAATATAAAACATTTTCAGATTCAAACATTTATTCATTGGTAGACAGGAAATAAAATAAAAAAATGAAATTCAAACCTGGAAAAATAAACAAACACTATACACCCAAAAGAAACTCGTTGAGGCAATATATCAAACACCTTGTATGCAAGACTTCAGGGCCTGTTAAAAGTTAATAAACACTAAAAAATAGTGGTTACAAATTCGTTTATTGTGTTTTTTTGTTAGAAAGAGACAGAGAGAGAGAGAGAGAGAGAGAGATAGAGAGACAGATACATAGTGAGGGAGGGTTACCTTTATGAAGGTGCAACAACGTAAGGTGTTTCTAGGTTAGTTTAGTTTTTTCAATTAGAGAGGGGTTTAGAGACAGAGTCATCGTATGGTGGTGACTGTATGAAAGAGAGGAAATTACTGAATTGGATGGCGATGGTGCGAGATTGAGTGGTGCTGGTGCGATTGTCGTCGTGTTGAAGCTACGATTTCTGAAAGGCGGCATGTGATGGAGGAGTTGTGTTGGTATTCAATGGCGTCTAATTGTGGTCACGACAGTGGTGGCTAATCTTGTAATATAACGGTGGTGGGTGACGTTGAAGACGGCGGCAGGTGACGATGGTGTTACCGAGCACTTTGTTGTTCGTGATATAAGAATAGAGATGGAAACGGAATTTAATATTCCTTTTGATTCCAAAAATATAGCATTCAATTTAGGAAATTCAGTTAATTAATCAATAGAAATTAAATATAAATAAATTAGAAATTGACTAATTTGTCCTTAGATGATGATTGGTCCACAATGAGTCTTACAATCACACAATAACTATAGTTTTTAATATATCCTAATTCTATATATATATATATAAATATAAATAAATAAATATATATATATATATATATATATATATATATATATATATGTATATATATATATATATATATATATATATATATATATATATATATATATGTATATATATATATATATATATATATATATATATATATACATATATATATATATATATATATATATATATATATATATATATATATATATACATACATATATATACATACATATATATATATATATATATATATATATATATATATATATATATATATATATATATATATATATATATATATATATATACATATGTATATATGTATATATATATATATATATATATATATATATATATATATATATATATATATATATATATATATATATATATATATATATATATATATATATCAGTGTTGCAAAAAGTCGGCCTTGGCGGCCGATTAATCAGTGATTAATCGCTTGGCGGTCTTCAACCGATTACGATTAGGCCTAATCGGTCAGCTTGGCGGTCAATTAATCGGACTTGGCGGTCATTTTTTCACTTTTATATTTTTTTACTTATTATTTATTTTTTTATCTTTAAATAACGACATCAACATTCTCTAATAACTCAAGAAAACTGAAAAAAAAATCAATATTAAAGAATAAAAATAAACAAATGTATAATATTTTATGTGTATTTCGGAATAAAATGAATCAAACTTTGCTATTTTGTTTTATATATATATATATATATATATATATATATATATATATATATATATATATATATATATATATATATATATATATATATATATATATATATATATATATATATATATATATATATATATATATATATATATATATATATATATCAGTGTTTAGAAATCTCCACCGTCTCATATGAACCTAATTATACATATGTATAATTAGGTTCATATGAGACGGTGGAGATTTTGTAAAATGTGGAGACGCAATCCTAACCATTCATTTTGGGTGTAAACAAAAAAAAATAAAAATACAAAATAAATGGAAAATTTTGAAAAAAATATATATTTATTTATTATTTTCGTCATTTTTTATTCAAAAAATTTAAAAATAGCGTTTTTGTGCAAATTCTAATAGAATATTACACTTATGCTGCCTGACACTATTTTTTCTAAGACAGACTGTCCTAGTTTAGATGATGAGATCAAAAGAATGGGTCGCATACCATATGCTTCAGCAATAGGCTCAATTATGTATGTCATGACATGCACAAGGCCGAATGTAGCATATGCACTGAGTATGACTAGTCGATTTCAAGCTAATCCTGGCAAAAAAGCATTGGATGGTTGTAAAGAACATCCGTAAGTACTTGAGAAGGACTAAGGACATGTTCTTAGTTTATGAAGGAGTTAATGAAAAGCTCGATGTAAGGTGTTACACTGATGCTACCTTCAACACTGATCGAGATGATTCTCGGTCACAGTCGGGATACGTGTTTACCATAAATGGAAGGGCCATTGCATAGAAGAGTTCAAAGCAAGAAGTGGTCGCACTATCTACAACAGAATCTTAGTATATTGCTGCTTTAGAAGCAACTCAAGAAGTTTATTGGATGAAAAAGTTTATTAGACGATTTCATAAGAAGAAATGGCAAAGTGTTGCATCAAAGTTCATATATACTTGTTGGAGAACAACTATTGGATATGACCCGCTTCAATAATCACTTCATAGATTGTTAATCATAGGTGAATCTTGAACAATGGTAAATATCTTTATGTCTTTTGACCTGATATACATATTAGGGATTCGTGTATAGGAATTATTGTGCTTTAACATGGTTAAACGTTGTTCGTAACCGTGTAGTTATAAAGGCCATTGTTGGGTATAGTATGAACTATACAGGAGTATGTATGTAATCAAGATGGGATTTGTTCCTCTCATGTGTTGAGAGTTAAACATCTAAGGAGCCTTACTTAAAGTTAGATGACAAATGAAAACGATCGTGTTCCATGTCTCATGTCCAACATGAAGTCTGAAACAAATAAACTATTGATAGACTTACCTTATACATCAATTGCAGCTTTAAGCTCTTGGAATTGGATGTTGTAAATGGGACCTCTTTGTATGTTGTTAAGGCTAATAGTCCGTTGCTAAACGTCAACTACTATCTATGTCAATCCATAATGAATCTTGTGCAAGTGGGAGATTTTTGGATCTATATGCTCAATAATCATTATAGAATGATATTGCTAATAACATATGATCATATAGGGTCACACCTTTATCAAGTTGGTACTTATTGAATATTTATTGAGTATTTGATAGTTAATAAATAAATTCAACTCTTGTATTTAATTAGAGAATAATTATTGTTTTGTGAAAATAATAATTAAAATGGATTAAACTAGTTATTATATTATATGGTATGATTTATTAAGTCATGTACAAGTTTTTGAACACTTTAGGTTCCATTAATCAACACTAGACATATTAGTTTATTAAGGTAGAGTGTTGGACACTCTTGTTGTCCTTTTCACCATGTGTTGGCCAAATTTTTGAGTGGTGTGGGTGGAGGTTTCTTGTCAACCGTCACCTTACACATCACATGCCTCTAAAAAGACCATACAATAATGAAAGTATAGCTCATGGGACTCACATGTGGGCATAAAAGAGAGTCTTAGGCAAAGGTTGCGAAGAGCTTTTCCTCTCTCTCCCCATACCATTGACTTTCTCTTCCCTTTCTCTCTATACTCTCTTTTGTAAAGCTTGTTGCAAATTTGAGAGTTTACAAGAGCTTCTCCTTTAGTGCTTAATTTTTTTAAGTACTTAAAGGCTTAAGAAATTCTTTTTACAAGAAGGAATTAGCATTCCAAGTGCCTTAATCTTGGTGGTATGTCTTAAATATCATTGTTGCCCATGTAAATGAATCCTTGATAGTTTTGTTTTAAAATGGTACAAAAAAAACTAGTTATTTTAAAAAGCTTATGTTATTGTTTTAGCGTAAAACCCTCTATTTTATTTATCAAAACTCATCATAATCCTAGCCATTCATTTTGGCTGTAAACAAAAAAAATAAAAAATACAAAAATAAAAATAGTGTTTTTCTAATAATCTAATATAGTATTACACTATATGTGTAATATTCTATTAGAATATTAAACAGTTTGTGAATAATAATTTATTAGAATAATACTATGTGAAGTTGATTTTTTTATTTTTTGTTAAATTATTTTATATTTAAAAAATTGGATACAAAAACTAACAAAAGTTATTTGAAATTTTTTCTCCTTATTTTTGACTATTTTAATTTTTTTATCTCCAAGATGAGTAGCTAGGATTGCGTCTCCATGTCTCACAAAACTCTCTTGGTATCATGTGAACCACTATATATATATATATATATATATATATATATATATATATATATATATATATATATATATATATATATATACATATATATATATATATATATATACATATATATATATATATATATATACATATATATATATATATATATATATATATATATATATATATATATATATATATATATATATATACCCCAGGAAGCGTTTAATGACTTCTTGGACCAACATCGCGACCGACTGGACCATAGGGAATTGGAAGTGGACGTGGGAGAATGGGACAAAGCAGAAATAGCGTTTTTGAATATAGTGATTAAGGGGCCGTTCGAGGATATATATATATATATATATACTAGCTGCGTACCCGCGCAATGCGGCGGCGGCAAATAGTTTCAATTCGGCAATTACTTTTTTGGTTTTAGGTTGCAAATGGGAGGCGGAGTTGGCGAATATGAGAGTGATTATTTTATTTTCGGGCGATTGATTACCTTTCCAACGATATAGGGGACGGTAAATACCCGAGAGTGTGGGACCAAAAATAGAAAAAACAATTTAGAAATCGGTTTGGAACTATAGTGTTATTGTTTAGGTGAAAAAAACATAATTAAAAAATTAAAACTTGAAAAAGACTAACACACACCACCGACATTAGTTTTCTAGTTCAGTTGTTTAAATAAAAAATACTAAAAATCAATAATTAAAAGATTAAAAAATGAAAAATACATGAAAATACAATCTTAATAATAAAAAATTACTATAATATTAACCAAATGAGCAAAAGAAATTGAAAGAAGGATTATACTACATACTCTCGATATGTAATATAACAGCTAAAACCAATTAAAATTGCAGTTTTATTTCCAGAAAATTCATAGTAAATGGCTGCAACAACAGTTTCAATCTGAAAGATGAACGTTAAATGAAACGCCTCTCAAACATCAACCGGGTTGCCCCGCCAAGATACGAGCTGAATTTTCACCATTTCCCCAATCTGATGCTCACATCAACTATAAAAATCAAATCATCATCGCCTCCTTGTAACCAAATTCAATCTACACGCAACAAATGATGATAAGGGAAAAAGAAAATTAGAGTAAGAGTACGGTTGATGGTAAAACTAAATCCAAGACTGTGAAAACCGATGGTGGTGAGTAGCGAAAACTAAATCCAAGATCTGGATCGAGTAAGAGAGACATGGCGGTGGTGGGTGGTTGAAATTCGAACCACCATTTGTCACCTGTAGGTGTTGATGTGTATACCAAGATCTGGGTCGAGGAAGATCTGGGTCGAGGAAGATCTGGGTTTTACCGGTAGTCAATGAGTCGAGTGTGTCGGTGGTGTGTCGTCTCAGACACTAAAGAATGGTGGTGTCGGTGTCGGCGCTAGGGTTTCTGAATCAGATGAGTTGAGGGGAGTGGTCCGAATCGAATAACTCTACATCGGAGGGTGCTAGATCGGAGGGTGCTTTAGGAGGTGGTTCGTCATGGTGGTGGCCGAATGGGAGGGTGGAGGGATAACAGGTGGCGGCTGTGATAGAGAGCATTAGGGTATTAGGGTTTCAAGAGAGTGTGGGAGTGAATGAAAATGAGCCGGGTTATTTTGTTTTGGGCAAGCGATAGACGCGCGTGCATTTGTGTCACGTGTCTGGATTCTCCCTTACAGGTTATTAGTAATGCATTCCAATATTGTAACATACGTTTGATAAGTTGTGTAGTATGTTTAACAACTTGTACAGTCTTAAAAATTAAGACAATTGTGCTTAAGGGAGTTGTAATTTATATATGGTTTATAGTATGGTATAGATATATATATATATATATATATATATATATATATATATATATATATATATATATATATATATATATATATATATATATATATATATATATATATATATATATATATATATATATATAGAGAGAGAGAGAGAGAGAGATAGAGAAAGAGAAAAAGAGAAAGAGAAAGAGAAAGAGATGGGATCAAATCTAACTTGATAAATATTGTGTAACCTTGTAACTAAATATGGACTAATCATTTTAAATTTGGATAGAGGCGTAATAGTAATTGCCATATAAATCAATTAATTTCAAATAATAAAATCATATAATTATGAAAATTGATTCATATCATTAAGAAAAGTGGTTTTTTCCTTAATTTTGACATTTTCATAATAATTATTAGTTTTAGAATAGCCTAGTTGTGTGTGTGTGTGTGTGTGTGTGTATATATATATATATATATATATATATATATATATATATATATATATATATATATATATGCTTAGGTTCAAATACAAACTATCTTTATTGTGACAACTAATGAACTAGTTTTGGTCGTTGAACAATTCACATGATTCATATCACATAAGAATACAATGAAAGTGGCACTCCCATTGCCGATTCATATCACACAGTATTCAATAACACAAGATAATGATTAAGGAAACAAATCAAGATTAAGACCCCATATTAACAATGAATTGAAAGCACCAAAAATGCAAATTGTTCAATCAATTTCCATTAAAGATCATCAAAGGCCAAACAAAATGGAAGAATAAACTTAGAACCCTAATTATAGAGTAAGATTGAAGAAGAAAAGGAAAAGTAAACAAAACACTTCAATTAATGTCGAAATAAACAAACAAAAACCAAAAAAAATTGAAAATTAACCAAAACCCAGATCAAGATTCATTCAAAAATGATGAAATTTACAGAGGATAGAGGGAAAATAGTGCCCAACAAAACGAAAACCCTAATAGAAAGCAAAACTTTACACACCTTGGCCTTGATTTGAAACTGATCTTGAGAATCGATCTCTCTGTCTCCTTCGATCTCTCTCCCCATTGCTTTTGTTGCTACTCGAAATTTCTTTCCTACTGCTCGATCTCTCGCTATCTCTCCTCTCCTGATGAAATAATCAATCAAGCACAACAAGAGTGTGTGTGTGTGTGTGTGTGTTTGCGATTTCTGATTATGACGAACAATAGGAACACCCCTAATCGGTTCGTGTGTTTCAATGAGGGTCAAATGGAAGAGAGAGAACCCATAAATCTAGGTTTTAGTTTAGTAACCTTGTTTAATTTTAAAAAAAGATCAATATTTTTGTCCAAATTACCCTTAAACTTATTTAAAACTGGATTTAATTAATTACAAAAATAAAAACCTTATCTTAATCACAACCACTTATTTAATACGATCAAGGGTTATATTTAGTTCACAAGTTCACACAATAAAGATAGTTCACACAATATCCTAAACCCTATATATATATATATATATATATATATATATATATATATATATATATATATATATATATATATATATATATATATATATATATATATATATATATATATATATATATATATATATATATATATATATATATATATATATATATATGGTTTGGTTAAAGGGATAACAACATTAATTGGAGAACATAGAAACTTTTCTTTTACATATAGTGATAATATGCTGAGAATTATGAAATGTTAATGACTAACTTTATATCTTGCGATCCTTTGTTGATTACATTTTCACATGCAAATAGTCAAATACATATGTGGTGGACATAAAGATGACTTAGTACCTCAAATGACTAACTCGGATTAGACATCATTGTTGAAGATCGTTGCATGTGTTGAACTCGTACGTATACTTTTGTCTTGCTAGTTTTGATAATCTGATTTAGAAAAAGAGAAGACAAATAATGCGAAAAATAATTTACTATAGCCTTAATGTATATTTTGGTAATCTTACCGTGTTGTTTCTATCCAACATAATATTACTATTACTGTAAGGACCAAATCCAAAAAGGAAACTAAGTTTACAAAAAATCTATCTTGACACTATGTTATTTTTCCCAATTAAGTCACTAAGTTTCCAATTTTTCCAATTAAGTCATTATGTTTTCAATTTTGTTTCAATTTAAACCAACCGACCAGGTGAGACGGTTTCTCAATTGCTAACGGGACAAAACGCTTATTTGGCTTTCATCTATGATTCTAGTTGGCAATCATTTGGATATAATTGAAGCCTTACGTATTTTATACTCAGTTTTCCTAAATTGATTCTTCTTTTTTTCTCTTAGACCATCACAATTTTCTGCAATGGCTTCCTATTTTTCATTTTTAACCTTTTTTCTGAATCACTTTCTACTTCAAAAGAAATAAACTTAATGAACTCAATGGGAGAATGCTTTTTCTATGTAGCATATTTTGGATATGTGCTAAGTATATTGCTATAACCGGTAGAAAATTGTAAGCACACACCATTTTGGGATGATGAACCACTTAGAGACCTTGAGAAGTCATTGCATAAAATCGTGATGTTCTGAGAGAAAAAAAGAAGACTCGCTTTGGGGAATTGAGTACAATATATGAAAGGGTTCAATTATATTCAAATGTGGGCCAACTAGGATCATAGATGGAAGCCACCCTCCACCCCGTCATCTTGTTCTACCTCCTACACATACACTCCGACCATTCAATCAACACCATAAACTAATCAAATCAGATCACAGAAATCGATGGCGGTGTGTGTTCCAGATGGTGGTGGCGGCTAAGATTGCTCTACGTATAAATTGGTGGTGGAGTGTGTCGGTGGCTTTGAAAGCCAACCCAACCCCCTCTCCGATCTGCATAGGACCCACTAGATGATTGCAGATGACGCTCATATCGATTTTGTGTATGTCTCACTTAAATCCTTCTCCAGTAGTGTGTCGGATCGTGGTGAGATGGGCAAAGGGAAAAGAAACTGATTGAGAGATTGGAGGGGTTGGTGTTGTATAATGGTAGAACGTGTAGGAGAAAATACATATTGAGATTATTGGTGTTTGATTGCTTTGATTTACAGGGTCAATCCATCAACGGTGTTCGTTGGTTTTACACCGTGAAGAACACACTATTGCATCTGATTTTTTTCTTTTTGTTTGAATACTTTGCATCGATGTTTTTTTTTTTTTTTTTTTTTTGAATAGATGGCATCTTAGGTTTTTTTGTGAATGTGTTGTATCTAGGTTTTTTGGATCAGGGCATGGCGGTGGTCTTGCCGGAGAAGACGAAGGAGTTGCCGGTGGTTTGCTGGAGGTGAAGGACTCGACCAAGAGGATGATAGGGAGGGGTTGGGTTGGATGGTGTAGTGGGACCCAATGGGTATACTTATTATTTAACTAATTAAAAATATAAAAAATATCATTAATGGCACAATAGTTATTTTCCTTCGATTAGGGACTAAACGGGCAACAAAACCAAATGATAAGAACGGTTCGGGTTAAAAAAACGTTAGGGGCCAAGTATACAAATTACCCCAAACCACAGGGACATTCATGTAATTTACTCAACTAAAAACTAACCTTTATGTAATTGTTTTGAATCTTAAAACTCAAAACTGAATACTTAGGGACTGTTTGATAGGATCTGAATTTTTAAATGGTTTGAATTTTTAAGATGGTCTGAATATTTAAAATTTGAACTTTTAACATGTTGTTTAGTTGGAACCTCTGAATTATTAGAGTAGGGGTCGAGTGGGGTGGGCTAGGTAGTGGTAGGGGTGGATGGGTTGGTGTGTGGTAGGGTAAGGTAGGGTGGGTGTGGATGACTCTTAATTTGTTTTTAGACATAGTTTCATCTCTTAAAGTTTTATGAAACTTTTGAGATATTAATATGCTTTTATTCAAATGTTACCAAACACACCGAACCTAAAAATTCAAGAGACTATCTTTTAATTTTTCAATTAAGAAACTATCAAACAAGACCTAATAGACAAATGAAGCTGGTTTGAAAAGAATACAAAGAAGAGCTTACAGATCATTAACAAAACCAACATTGTAAAAATTTAAGAAAGGTTTGAAAAGTTGAAAACTAAATTGAAACAATTTTCCAAATCCAAACGCTAACTTAATAAGCCAATACAAATCCAAATCCCCACCTTAATAATTACAAGAAAGTGGAATTCTGAATTTGGTTTTATTGATTCTCATTCTTGTGTTTTATTTTATTTTATTTTTTTGTTCCTTCTTATTAAAACAAAATTGTATACACAAATAATAAATAATTTCAAATTTCAAAAAGTAAAAAAGTAAAAAATTAAACAAAGAGTCACGAAATCGACCCAAACCATTACCCTAAGTTTGATCGTATTAGAACTTTCAGAGCTAAATGGGTAAATTAAACACCATAAACGTAAAACAACATAACTACGACATGCATTCACAAAAAATCTTTCATGGTTTTTAAATTGTTACAAAAAAAAAATTGTATTCAACATTCCTCAAGAATAGCACGCCCTAAATTAGTGGCGAGCGCCGCCCTAACTGAGCTTAAGGCATGTGGCGGCAGCCCCACCTCCACAAAATCAGGACGCAGCCTTGCCACCGACAACTCTTGCAATTTATTCAACAGCAAGTTACTCTGAGATACATTTAACAGTGGGGCCCCTTGCCACGTCAGCAACTTCATCTGCAAATAAATATACATATTTAAAACTTTAGTTTGGAATGTTTTATACAAAATAAGTTTATCATAATTCACTCACCGAATCATATAAAAGAGGCAGCCAAAAGCGTTGAGGAGTAGAAGGATTTTTCATAATCTGTGACACGAGAATATAAAAAACATCATGATTAAAGGAATAAAATAATTATATTTATAAATAAATTGATATGTTAAAGAGTAAAATAAATAATTAATAATCACATACCAATATAAGGGATTCACCGGCTTTTCTAGCAGCATCAGTAACAACACCTTCTTGCACTTGCTGAAGAGACTTCTTGAAGTCTCTATATCTATTCAGATAAAAATAATAAATTTTAAGTAAATTACAGAAATGGTCCTTGTGGTTTGGTGAAAATGGTAGATTCGGTCCGATTTTAATTTTTCTTGCAAAGATAGTACTCGTTCTGTCATTTTGTTGTGATTTTGGTCCCTCTTACTCACACTGTTAGTAGTGAGTCGTTAAGTCCTTATAAAATGACTATTTTACCCCTATTTTGTAAACAAATCGTAACTTACTTGTGTAGAAATTCAAGACCACCTTTTGATTCAGTGCCCATCAGTTCAATTAATCCTTCCCATTGCTGCATATGTAATTATATATAAGTTAAATATAAAAATCATTACATACATAAATACACACACACACACACACACACACACACTAGTTACCTCAAAACTTTCATCGGATATTGACTTTCCGACAAAGTCAAACAAGTTTTGAGCGATTCGATTGAGGCGAACTTCATCGCCAGCCTGTTGTAGCCAGAAGATTCCGGAACCTTTCTTACCATGCTTCCAATTATGCACACCAGCAATCTGTTTGATAAATATATATGTTATTAAAAATAATCATGTTGTTGTCTTTAACTTTTGAAATAATTAATTCTGATATTAAGTCAAGTCACGAATGAAAATTTTCATTTTCGAGTCATGAGTTAACAACTATGCGTATGAAAATAAAAATGAATTTAATTTTTGATTTATTGTTATTTTTAACTATTATTATGATTAATCAATTTAATAGACATCTTTTAGGATCATATCATCTCAAAAAACTACTTGTTTGGAAACTTTTCATTATCTATAACAAAATCTTTTGGTTATTTTTTTAATTTGGCATTTTGATATAGGTTTTACATTCAACATTATTGTGATTAATCAACTTAGATAGACATCTTTTGAGTTAATTTCCAAAATAACTTATTTGACAACTTTAGTTTTGATCATGATTCGGTTCTTGTTTTCAATGTAACTTAATGTATTTTTTAATTTTATGTTATTTATAACTATTATTATTTTTAATTGATAAAGAAACTACCTCTTTTGAAAATTCTAGTTGTTATAAAAAATAGTTTTTGGTCAAATTTTTTTGTTAATTTGGCATTTCGTTTTACATTTTGCATTTAACATTATTTTTAAAATTTTTAACTATTTCAAAAAAAATAGTCTTTGGACAACTTTTTTTTCAAATTAATTTGACCTTTTGATTTATGTTTCGAATTTAGTACCATATTTAAATTGTAATTATATTAGATAAATAATTATAAAGTGGTAGCATTCAAAATATATGTTTTACATCCAATTTAAATTAACAAATTAAGTATATTAGGATGAAAATTTAAAATTTAACATTGAAATTAGATTAATAAATGAGTTTAACATATTAGTAAAAAGAGAAAGTTTAAAAAAGTTTTGAGAGTTTCAAACGAATGTGGTTGAAGTAAAATGGCTTCTATTTTAATATATATATATATATATATATATATATATATATATATATATATATATATATATATATATATATATATATATATATATATATATATATATATATATATATATATAGATAGATAGATATAGATATATAGATACAGATTATTCAATAATAAATGTATAAAAATGCTGACTTAAACAAAATTTACCTTCATAGCATTCGCACTCACACTATCAAGTTCATATAGACGGCATATCTCAATGTTCTGTTTACATTACAAAACTATCAATTCTTAAGTCAAAAAGTCAAAAAGTCAACACACAAAAAACAAGCACTTTGAAGGTCAACGGGTCAAACCTTGAGAAGAACTTGACTATGATATACAGGTTGTTTGTATAACAAAATTTCCAACAACCCAACTCCATGTTTCATACAAGATATTAAATAAATCGGAGCAATCTACAAAAAAAAATAATTTTATAAAAAAATAAACGGGCATTTTTTAGGTGAAAATAGTTTAAGATTTTCACACTTACTTGCCAGGTCAGCGCATGAGAAGATAACACTTGAGCATAAACAAGTCGATGTGATTCCTCTATGCTAATTCCACCTAAATTATGTCTTTCTTCTTTTAAAAGAATTTCTGCTTGAATATTGCCAGCTGTCAGTAACTCTGTAGCATGTGTAATCATCCTATTGTCACAAAAAATAACATTTATTAGAAAAATCATAAAATATATAAAATGATTTCAGATTGTCACAAAAATAAACAAGATAGGAGCTCACCAGGGACCAAATGATTTTGAGCACTCAGCCAAAATGACCTAAAAAAATAATTAATTATAAAATGTCTTATAAAAATTAATTTCCTGTAGTAAAATATTTGTTACCTCTGTATTTTCTCCAAGAATTCCAATTATAAGACTCATGAGCTTATGTGGACTAGATGTAGGTTTTAATTGTATGCATTTTTGAGCTAAAACATACATGCTTTCTAAACCCTGTACAAAAAAAATTATTTATTTATTTGGACAACGAATTTAGATAAATAATTGTAAAAATTAAAAAATAAATATTACTAACCGAAGTGAAGGGTCTGATATAGAGGAAATGAGCAATATATAACTCTACCCAATGACAGGTGGCATTTGAGAGAATATTAATGTTTCCCAACATTATTTGAAGCAAATTTTTTAGATTTTCTTTTGTTTGATGATGACTACATTGAAGCCAATATGCACTACAATCCAATTTTGTAATTTGTGCTCGCCATTTTTCCCATGCCTATACATATTCAATAAAAGATTAGCTAAATTACTAGAAATAGCAACGTACTTTACATTTTCTTTAAACAAAATAGCAACATACTTACATTTTCTTTATACAAAATAGCAACGTACTTACATTTTTTATTACAGATAATAGCAGTATATAACAAATAAAGTACATTGCCTATATTGGTAAGAAAATGTAAGTATATTGCTATTCTAAAGAATTTACCTTAAAGGGGTATTTAAAATGTTATTTGAAAGATAATATTAGACATGTTGTTACCTTCATAAAATCTGACTTGTTATAACAGCATTCACCTAGCTTTCCATCTGGCAAATCCGCACGCATACGTGGCATTTTTGATATTAAAACAGCAACTGCTTCCACAAGTCCATTCTCTGTCTGCATAATGACGAAAATGCCCCTACATTGAGCTACATATAACTCTTAAGAAGATTACTTGAATACAAACCTCACGAGTTCCTAGCTGATTAAGCTGATAAGATCCATGTAACCGCAACAACTTCACCTAAAAACAAAACAGTAATGATTATTTTTGTGATTTTTATAAAATGTTAATTAACCTTTTGTGTTTTTCAAGTATTTAAAGTTACCACAATGTCTAGCCAACCAACTGAAAGTGCTGAAGAAATTGCTTGCCAATATGCAGCCTCATTTTCAACTGTCTGTGTATTAATAAGTTGTGCTTGAAATTCCACCAATCTTGAATGGACAGTTGGCATTTTTCCAGATAACAAACTATCATAATCCTGATAGAAGTATTACCATCAATGAATAAAAGAGAAATTAATTTAGTATATAAGAATTAAGACAAATATCCTTACAGTTAACCAATCAACAAGCTGTTCAGGGATCCAAGATTGAGATTGTTTGTTGGCATAGAATATTTCTAGAAGCTCCCATGCAGCTTTCAGAGAGCTTGGCTCTTCAACATTCTATTGTGAAGATTTTAGAAAGAAAACATGAAGATCAGTGATATAACAAAAAAAGAACAATTCAAGAAAAAGAATTACCTTTAATACAGTCCTTGGATCTTCAATTAACGAGCTAGGGTTAGACTTGTTGTTTCCTAGAAGAGAATTTATATCCTTACTGTACTCGAGAACATATTTTGACCTGATTACATGAAGTGACACAACAACTCTTAAGAAATGGCTTCCAGATGGAATAGAGTAACAATCAGAAAGTAAATTCGAAGGTCCTCGAGACTTTGGACTGATTCCCTGAATATTAATGTTGAAAATGCAAGAACTTGTTCTTCGATTTAGAAGGAGATTAAGAAATTTTCAAAATTTGGGGATTTCAGTCCCCTTGTTCTGCTTTTAGAATTCTTTTCGATTTCTATGGATGACTAAGTTATCAAACCTTTCTGTATAGATATTGATAAGACGTCATTCTCAGTAATCGAGCTAAAATCACAAAAACGAATGTCTTTTGTCAATTTTTGAACCTCTATATGATTCTATCAAATGTGCAAGGTTAATGCCAATATATACACTAAATTTATCAGATATAGTATGATTACCACTCCACGTTGTACGGAGCTGAACTCCGCAACTCCGAGAATGCTGCCATTGCGTTTTTCTTATTCTGAAGATGCGCAAATGGAGATACTGATCCATAGACAATTTTACGCCACCGCGCAGCATCAGTGACTTCACCGTCGACATCTTCGCCGCTTAGCTTTAACTCAATTACTTTCCCGCCAACCTCACCTTCTTCACCAATGGTGCTAGCAGTCTCGGGTGACCGGAAAACCGATACGCGTAGCGAGTTACCACTTGACCATGAGATGGAGAGACGAGGAGTGATTGGGGGCTTAAGGCCGTGGTGGAGAGGGTAGACTGCCGGAGTACTGGGCTCCGGAGAAAAGGGAACGAGGGAAGAAGAATCGCCGGAACCTGTAAGAAGGCCTGGCATTTCGCCGGGGATGTGAAAGTTGTGAAGTCGTATGTTTTAGGGCTTTGAAGGGTTTAAATTTTTAACACCGGGACAGACCGTATTTTGAGGGTTCATAGAAATGAATTTTAATAATATTCAATTTGCCATTTTAATTTATCTTTGATCATTCACCTTTGTATTCTATAAATTTTGGGGATAATGACTTGTAAGGATAACGTACTGTTGAAATTGTTCACATTTGGTCACTGAACTTTTTTTTTATTTAGTTTACCCATGAACTTTTTCAATTTGTTCACATTATATCATTATGACCGGTGATAGAAGGTTTATTCTGACTTGGAATCCTACGTGGCATCCTATAAGACTTGATGTAAGAACCCGAAAATTTTGGTAAAAGTTATAAAATAAATCTATGCAAAGATGGGTTTGAACGAGGGCGTAATGGTAAAATTCTCAAAAAATGGCAAAATGGTCATTTGGCACACAAATGACTTTTATGTAAAGGAAATATAATTATGGGGTAAGAATAAAAGAAAATAAAACTTATAATGTTTTAAAAGAAGTCTTTGTGCCATTTTGGAAAAAAAATGGAACTTGAGGGGCTAGATTGTCATTAGTGCAAAGTGAGGAGGTATAAATAGGAAAAATATCTGCACTCTCCTCACTGTGAACTCATTTCAGCTACGGGAGAGTTCTAGAGACTGCCAAGAGACCGATCTTTGAGAGTTGGAGGAATTGAATGAAATTCACTTGGAATTGAAGAATTCCAAGCCTTCCAAGGTTAGTAAACTTGTTCTTAGGGTTGTTTAACCCATTTCGCGTGAGTAGGTTACTGTAGCTTCGAAAATTCAGTGGCTAGAGGAGGATTATCCTATGATTCCTAGCCTTAACTTGTGTCTTAATCACTATCTAAATCTAGTTTAACCATTGAAAGTGTTAAAAATCAAGAAAATGAGAATTTGAGCTCAAGAACCCTAACTAACGGGTTTGTAAGAACAAGTTGGTTTTATTGGTTCTTGATAAGTCTAATATTTCATAATAGAAGTAATAAATCATTCCTAGTTGATAAATTTGAGTAATTTCAGATTTTGGGTAAAAATGTCAAAAATGGAAATTTTTGGAAGAAACTTGGAATCCATGATTCCATGGTTTAAAAACAAGTAAAAGTAGTTGGTTTATGTTTCTAATCACATCTTGATCAGTATCTAACATAAGGATAATTTAAAATCAAGTTTGGTGATTTCATGTGTAATTAAACCCTAGAAATTTGAGTTTAAGATCAAAATGTTAATTTGACATAAAGAGTTGGTTAGAATGAGTCATAAATGATGTTTAAGTATGAAGAAACCATTATAAGTGGTTTCCTAAGAGTTTCAACTAATAAAATGAAAGTTTGAACAAAAAACTGAAATTTGTCGGGTGGAATGGAATTGGTGATTCCATGAATGAAACCCATGGAAATGGTTAATGGAAATCATGAATTGGTAATTAACAAAGTATGTTTTGGGTTGTAAAAACCTTAGATTAAATCATCCATTGGTTATATAAGTATATGGACAGAAAATGGACAAAACTAGACTTTAAAATTTGAGTTGATATGCATATGAGCTTCCTTAGAGCTCTTGTGACATCCTATGGTCTTAATCATTAAGTCATGGACTAAATAAGACCTAATAGAAGTTAAAACATGTTCTTAACATAATAAAGGGTCAATAGAACCTATGGTCAAAATTTGGTGAAGTTTGGAGTTAAAACGAGCCCGATACATGACTTTTAGTGCAAAATTCGAAGTTTGAAGGGCCTGGGAGAGTTACACGACCGTGTAACTATTATGGGTAACGTTACATAGCCGTGTAACCCTCTGGTGAGGGGTAAAGAGCCTATTTTGCCCCTAGACATGTAGCCTTGGTCTCCAATTGATCCCGTAAGTGTTATAGAGCATGAAAACATGAAAAATGAGTCTAAATTGTGTATGTGACTTTCCAAGGGTATAATGGTCAATAAAATGTCATTTAAATGATAAGAAGAATAAGTAAAAAGGTGTGCTAAGGGATGAATATCACAAAAATATTGTGATACGAGTCTAGTGGAACATAACAAAGTAGTCCTTACATGTTAAAGTATAACGTGTTATTAATAAAATGTGAATAAACGTTCTAGGTGCTTAAGAAGTAACAGATCAATAAACGGAAAGGACAAGGAAGGGTGTAGCCATAGTTAGACTTCTCTAACTAGTCAATGTCACACCCCGATACATGGCGGAATCGATCAAGGCGTGATATATTGTTCAAAGTCTCATGACAACTATGTTATGATATGATTAGATTCAATTAAGTACTAAGTATGCAACAAAATCCACAACATACAAATACAAATCCAAATACAACAACATTTATTACATCAAATTTAAATAGTCTTGTGGGTTTCTAAGGTACACCCTACTTTTCATCAACTTCATTCTTCAAATCTGCATCATGGGTAAAAACAGGTCAACTACGAGAGTTGGTGAGTAATCCAGTTTTATTAAAGAAAATTGTGAGTTTGAATAATTTGAAATTTGTTTTCTTTTGAAGTTGGCAAGCAAGTGTTATTGAGATAACAGTTTATAAATCAAAAACTGATTAACAAATAATAACAACAACAATAAGTCCTCACCCTAGATATACATATATATATATATATATATATATATATATATATATATATATATATATATATATATATATATATATATATATATATATATATATATATATATATATATATATATATATATATATATATATATATAGGATGGAGCATCTAATCATCATACACACTCAACCACGTGCAATCAATCACCTTAGCGTCCCAAGGCGGGGTGGTCAACCCAATAGCGCTATTATTGTCCATAACGTACCTCAAGAATACGGGCATAGTCAGGGAGATTAGACTAAAAATGGTAATGCACTACAAGTATATGTAGCGTAAACAAACAATAATTATACAAATAATGATTCACATATAAATGTCCCAACAATGTCTCAATGGTGAAAAAATAATAAAATGAAGTTGGAACATATTAAAACCACATGATACACCCCAAAAGTATTGAAAATTATAAAATATGGGGTAGATTACTCACATTAGTCCAAACGGAATACGCGTGTTGTACGATAGACAGCTCGGGTCAAAACGACGTGAAACCTATTATAATTAATAATTTTGGTTTAGGAATCGATAAATGGGAATATAGTATTAATAAGAATAATTAGACACATATTCTTATATTAGATGAATTAACAATTATCCAAATTTTGTTTTGAATATTAATGTATTTATATGTTAAATGAATTTTAAATTGAATTAATTACTTTGCTTAATTAATTTATATTTTCACTTTAGGCAAGATTTTAATAATTTCTTATTAAAATAATAACTAATCAAATTATAAGTATTTACAGATTTTATATATTATAAACAATTATTTATATGAAATAATCATTAAAAATGCATTTTTACATGCTTAGATATTTAGGAAAATGGTTTTAAATACTAAACAGTAATGAAACATTCTGAAATTTTCAGAAAATCATTATTTCATAAAATAGTAATTACTGTAAAATGTTCATATTTTTCTTATCTGCTTTAGTATTTATTTAGTATTTTAATAACTAAAAAAAACAAAATTCGGGAAAAATAATAAATGATTCCCAAAAATTCTGGAAAATTAACCATAATTTTCTAACATTATATTGAGCCTACTGTAAATAGTTTGGATATTTTAGACTAAGGGAAGTATTTCGTATGTTTTTCATTATTAACTAATCAATAAAATCCTAAATAATAGGAAAATATTAAGCGAAATTCATTATACTTTTTATTTATGATTAACATGTTATATATGATATTCTGATAAGGATTTATAATTTTTGGACATGTGTATCTATTTATTATCAATTTAAACCATTAAATAATCATTAAATCAGGAAAAATAAGCAAACATTCTTACTAAAATCTGTAAATTTTTTCATGGAGTCTTTAAAATGTTAATAAGGTGCAAAAAATATAAAATCTAGTTTTTAACATATATAACTATATTTTTCAATTTATTTATCTACAACAAAATAAAATACAAAATAAGCATCAAACAGTAATATAAATGCATGAAACTTTATAAATCCACTTTACCCAATATATGGGTTGTTTCAAAAATTTCCTAGAATTTATTGACTGAAAAAAGTATTTTATGTGAATTATTGCCCTATTTTATTGCAATAATTATAGTAATTCAATAAAAATAAGTTATTTTCTGAAAATTTCCAGAACTTCTTATTTTATTGATGGGATCCTGAGAAAAATCAGGTTTATGCATAAAATGAGTTTTAGATAGTTTGGTGGATTTAATTTGTTTCATGTATGAATTTGAAACTTTTAACAACATACCTTGATGAATGCTTCAAAAGGGATGAAGATTTGAGTGTGAGAGATTGTTCTTGGCTGGAAAATTGATATTTCTTAGAAGAATTTCGAGATTGAGAGTGAGAGAAAGAATAGAGAGGGTTGAGTGGTGATGAGAATAATGTGTTGGGAGAAAAATGAAAGGAAATATGATGAGAGGTGTGAGTGGGAGACCATGGGAATAACTTTTGACTTTTGGTGGTCTTCATAATTTCCCACTAGCACAAGCATCGTTATGTAATACACTAATTAATATAAGAATTTTCTAAAATTTAATGTAGAGTTTATAAAAATAGAGTTTTATAAAAAATAGGTTATTATTTGATTATAACAATCTACTTTGATTTGAAGTTTAATTATAGCATTCAAGTTTGACTCTTTTAATTTAATTAGAGCATCATACTTTGATTTGATTTTAATATGGTATCATAATTTAATTTGATTATAGTTATAACGTTATACTATGCTATATTGCTATTAACGTCAATTTATATCGTAGTGTAAGGGTTTTGATCCTATTAGCGTCAAGAAATCTCGAGTAGGGTTTATTAAATTTCCAATTGGGTTGGGTTGACCCGAATCCATTTTAGGCGGATGTCACAGTCTCCCATACTTTAGGAAATTTCATCCCGAAATTTAAGAAGAGAGTACCTTAAGAGAAAAGTTGCGGGTATTTGGTACGCATTTGATCCTCACGCTCCCATGTATACTCAGGTCCTCGTGCTGACTGCCACCTGACCTTGACCAGGGGAATGCGACTTCTTTTGAGTTGCTTTTCCTTTCGGTCGGAATTTCCAAGGGTTTCTCGATAAATTGCATTGTCTCGTCGATTTGGAAATCCTCGAGAGGAACATGAAGGTTCTCGTATGCTAAACACTTCTTGAGGTTGGCTATATGAAATATTGGGTGTACTTTATTAAGCTCTATTGGTAGATCCAACTCGTAGGCTACTGGTCCGATCATTTTCATGATTTTGAATGGGCCTACATAGCGTGGTGCCAATTTACCCTTGCGTCCAAATCGAACCATACCTTTCCATGGGGACACTTTTAACATGACCATGTCACCCACGGTAAATTCAAGCGGTTTGCGTCGCTTGTCGGCGTAACTCTTTTGTCGGCTACGAGCTGCGAGAAGGTTATTGCGAATCTGAGTGATTTTGTCGGTTGTTTCCTGGATAAGCTCAGGACCAACGATTGGAGAATCCACTGTTGCGAGAATCACGTGGGACTCGCCAATTTCATGCCAGCAAATAGGAGATCGGCATTTACGGCCATACAATGCCTCAAATGGTGGCATCTTGATGCTAGAATGATAACTGTTATTATAGGAGAATTCCACCAATGGTAAATGAGAGTCCTAGTTTCCTCCGAAATCTAAGACACACGCCCTCAACATATCTTCGAGTGTTTGAATTGTCCTCTCAGATTGACCATCGGTTTGAGGATGATAGGCGGTACTGAGATCGAGGCGGGTTCCTATGGCTGCTTGAAGTGATTGCCAAAACCGAGAGAGAAATCTCCCATCACGATCTGAAATGATGCTGAGAGGGATGTCATGCCGACTAACTATCTCGTCGATGTAAATCCGAGCAAGTTGTTCGACCTTGAAATGTTCACGGATGGGAAGGAAATGAGCGGATTTGGTCAAACGGTCAATGATTACCCAAATGTTGTCGTGTCCCTTGGTGGTACGGGGAAGTTTGGTTACGAAATCCATGGCGATCGCTTCCCATTTCCACTCGGGGATTACCGGTTGGACCAATAGTCCAGAGGGTCGTTGATGTTCCGCTTTGACTCTGGAACATGTAAGACATTTGGCCACGAATAAAGCAATATCCTTTTTCATTCCCGACCACCAATAATTGGTTCTCAGGCCATGATACATCTTGTCAGCACCAGGATGAATGGAATATCGAGTTTTATGGATTTCTTCCATCAGGAAGGTACGAAGATTGTCGCGATCTGGGATCCAGATGCGATCTTGATAATAGAAAATACCATCAGATTTACTTTCCAACTCCCCATCAATTCCCGTGGGCATGTCATTTTCGGTAATTACCGAGTGTTGGGCTCCTTGAATTCGGTCACTGAGATTGGACAAGATAGGAGAACATATTAGATGAAATGCTTTGGCATGTTCTTTTCGACTTAACGCGTCGCCTACCACGTTTGCCTTGCCCGGATGATAGCGTATTTCACACTCGTAATCATTTAGGAGTTCGACCCATCGTGTTTGTCTCATATTGAGTTCCTTTTGATTAAGAATATGTTGCAAGCTTTTGTGGTCGGTGAAAATTACGCATTTAGTGCCGTAAAGGTAATGCCTCCAAATTTTAAGAGCGAAAACCACGACACCGAGCTCCAAATCATGAGTCGTATAATTCCTTTCATGGATTTTGAGTTGTCGCGATGCGTAAGCTATAACCTTTCCCCTTTGCATCAAAACACAACCTAGACCGAGATTAGAGGCATCGCAGTATACCATGAAATCTTCGGATCCTTCAGGAAGTGTAAGAATCGGAGCGTCACACAATCTTTGTTTAAGGGTTTGGAAAGCGTCTTCTTGCTTGGGTCCCCAATCAAATGGCGTACCCTTGTAAGTGAGAAAAGTAAGCGGTAAAGCGATCTTTGAGGAATTTGAAATGAAACGTCGGTAATAGCCAGCTAAACCGAGGAATGACCGTATTTCCTTGGGGTTACGTGGGGCTTTCCAATTCCTGACTGCTTCAACTTTTGCGGGATCGACTAAAATACCCTTGTCACTTACAATATGACCGAGGAATTGTACTTCCTTTAACCAAAACTCGCATTTCGAAAATTTGGCATAGAGCCGATTTCCTTGCAACGTTTGGACAGTTAGGCGAAGGTGTCTTTCATGATCTGTCTTTGTCTTGGAGTAAATGAGGATGTCATCAATAAAGACGATAACAAAACGGTCGAGATAAGGTTTAAATACCCGATTCATCAAGTCCATGAATGCGGCAGGGGCATTTGTTAGGCCGAAAGGCATAACGGTGAACTCGTAATGACCATAGCGGGTTCGAAAAGCGGTTTTGGGGATGTCTTCTTCCCGTACTCGAAGTTGGTGATAACCCGAGCGGAGATCAATTTCTGAGAAGCATGAAGCTCCTTGAAGCTAATCAAAAAGGTCGTCGATTCGAGGTAACGGATATCGGTTCTTGATGGTTAATTTATTTAACTCACGATAATCGATACACATACGAAACGAACCATCTTTCTTTTTGACGAAGAGAACCGGGGCTCCCCAGGGTGAAGTACTAGGGCGGATAAATCCCTTATCGGTTAATTCTTGGAGCTGACTTGCCAATTCTTGCATCTCGGTTGGAGCCAACCGATATGGAGAC
This sequence comes from Cichorium intybus, assembly GCA_023525715.1. Classification (NCBI taxonomy): domain Eukaryota; kingdom Viridiplantae; phylum Streptophyta; class Magnoliopsida; order Asterales; family Asteraceae; genus Cichorium; species Cichorium intybus. The sequence goes on from CM042009.1 coordinate 141,517,430, forward strand.
TTGGCTATGGGAGCAGCCTCAGGAACGAGATCGATGCGGAACTCTAGCTCACGTACTGGAGGGAGTCCAGATACGTCATCGGGAAAGATGTCGGGAAAGTCTCGTACAATCGGAATATCTTCAATCTTCTTTTCTTTGACCTTTGTTTCCACCACATGGGCTAAGAAAGCCATGTATTCTTTACGTAGATATGATCGAGCTTGAGTACATGACATAAGACTAAGTTTTTTTGAACGAGTCTCGCCATAAATACGAAGACTTTGACCGTCGGCAAGAGGAATACGAATAAACTTCTCGTAACATACTATTTCAGCATGGTTTTGGGATAGCCAATCCATTCCCACGATGATGTCGAAGCTACCAAGTTCCATAGGAACTAAATTGACGAAACATTTATGACCGCAAAAATCGAAAGTGCAATCTTGGATGACTGCATTGAGTGAAATGTATTTTCCATTGGCGACTTCTACGGTAAAGTTTTCATCAAGAATCGTGCGAGGTGTGTGAAGTATGGGTTCAAATTCCAAAGACACAAAACTTTTATCGGCACCTGAATCAAAAAGTACTGACGCGTAGCAGTTATTTATGAGAAACGTGCCATTTACGACCTTGTTATCGGTCTGTGCTTGGGTTGCGGTAATGACAAATGCTCGGCCTTTGGGAGCTGGAACCTGTATTGTTGGATTTGCCTGGGCTTGAGTGTTAATGATATTGACAAGCCTAGGACACGCGTTTCTGAAATGGGTGGGGTCACCACAGTTGAAGCATGTTCCAGTTGGATACCGGGTTTGTGTTTGCTGATTTGAGGGTAGAGCGAATGGTCGTTGAGTTTTTGGTGCACGGCATGTGTCTGCCAAGTGGCCATAGCGACCACAAGTCGTACAAAGGCGACACGAGCTGGTGGACATATGGTGATAGTTACAATGGTTACAGAGGGGGTGAGCTCCTGTATACGGCTTTTTGTTTGGTTGGGTGACTTGGGCGATAGGCGCAGCAGGGGTAATAACAGCATGGTTGTGGTGATGGCTTTTCCGCTTCTTTTTGTCGTGTCGGTGTGAGGACTCGGACTTGACAATTAGGGGAGTCTCAGGGGTCGGCTTTTCAGTTGTCATGTTTGAACCCTTGCGTGGGAGGACACCATCGTTCATATTATCCTCGTTGAGTTGACCTGCTATTTCAATAGCGGATTCTAGGGTAGATGGCCTGCTGCTGGTCACCGAATCACGGATCTGGCGCGGTAACCCTTTGATGTAGCGGCATATTGCAGTTTTCATAGGTTGAACCATGTGAGGTAGGAGTCTTGAAAGATCATAGAATCTATTAGTGTAGGTCGTGTTGTCTCCTCCCACCTGTTTCAGATTCCAGAATTCCTCCTCGAGAGTTTGCAATTCGTTGTCCGGGCAGAACTTTTCTATCATGCGTTCCTTTAGTTTTGACCAGGTTATTCCCAAGGCAACAACCTCTCATTTTGCCCGTTTTTCTAGGTTCCACCATGAGAGAGCATGACCTTGGAGGCACCCTGTAGCGTGACGGACCATCAGGTCCTCAGGGCACTCGCTGTGGATGAAAGTACTCTCCATTTCTTTGATCCATGTGAGGAGTGCGGTGGCACCATCTATGCCTTTGAAGTAAGGCGGATTACAGCTACGAAAGTACTTAAACGAGCAACGATGAGTGGTTGCTGGAGCTTGCGGTTGAAGAGTTTGAAGATGGGTTGCAATTGTTGGGATGACATTTGCTACCTCCTTAGCGATAAGGGCGGCTAGCCTTCGGTTGTTACGAGCAGCGTATGGCGGTCGTAATGCCATCTATGAGAAACACGCATATGGACTTGTGAGTTATTTGTAAATTGATTATGGAAATTAAGTTTGTAGACATTGTTGGGTAAAATGATTGTAAAACACTTGTTGGGCCATGGTTAGGAGTGTTGGGCACCTTTTGGGCTTTCCATGGGTACTAAATGTGAAGCATGTAGCAATTGAGTGGTCCCCCACAATACTAAGTTTTCACATGTTTTTCCCACTTCAAGGCCCATTAGGGAACTTAATAGTCCAATGAGTTGGCCATTTTGGAGTGTATCCTTTCGGATCCGTTTGATAAGGTCGGGTATTTTGATGGCTCAAAAGTAATGTGAATGACGCGCTTTGGCCTATAGGTTTGGGAACTCTCGCCTTTGGTCCCCAGGTAAGCAAACTGGTCCCTCGGTTGATTGGGATGTATACGAATGCTTACCTAGTCAGGACTTTCGGGCTACCGGCACCTCCCCCTTCCAGTTACTACGCGTCCATTACTTTGATCCTACCCAACTAGAGTGGATGACTTTTAATTTCCTATGAGCTCTAAGGAATATATTGTTGGATTAGGTGTCTAAGCCATGACTAATAATTAGTATTTACCTAATTAATATAAGCACAGTCCATTTGGGTTGCCCTCATGGTTGGAGGTTTGGTAGAAAATTCGGTAGAGAGAAAGGTTGATTTATTATGGGATTAATAAATCAACAGGAATTAAATATATGGTTTATTAATATATTAAAGTCATAATATATTAATTAGAAACTATATTAGTTAATTAGAAATTAATTGGATTTAATTTGAGGATTAATTTAATTAATTAAAGGTGCAGGGACTGAAACTGTAATTATTCAATAGTTGAGTAAGCGACAGTATGGAGTGACCAGTTGAAAGTCGAAATCTATATAAGGGTATATATAATTTCGAAATTGATAATTAGGAGATAAATAGGAGTTTGAATTGTAAGATAAAAGGTTTATCTTATTTGAATTCAAAAAGGTTTATCTCTAAGGCTTATCAGTTAGTCATCTGGAAACTATAAATAGGGCTCCCTGGTCACCATATGATTTCACCATTCTCATTCTCTCTCAAGATTTTCGTGACTCTCTCCTCTAGCTTGGGTGTGATCTCATTTGAGGCAGGATATTTTTGCTGCTTAGCTTCCAGAAAATTCTAAAAGGTTGGTTTTTCTAATTTTATTCTTTTGGTTAATTTTCTTATAGCCTTTAGGCTTTGTTATATGTTCAATTAGAAGAAAACATAGATCCTCATAGGTTGCATGTGAACTTAGGTTATTTAGTTCATGGTTTGCAGAAAACCTTTCAGTGGTATCAGAGCCTGTTTTGTTTTCTTATTGAATTGCTATAACTGTTTTAGGGTTTTAAGCCTATAAACCCTAATTTTTATTAGGATCGATTTCTTGGATTAGGGTTTTGGAAACCCTAATCCCCCCCTCTTTGATATTTTCGAAATTTGCTAAAGGGTTTTAGGAGGTTTTCTATTTTTGGTAACTTTATTTGTTAATTAAATGGATAACCTTAAACCCCATTATTTGAATTCGAAATCTAGGGGGTTTAGGATAAGTTTTAATTAATTTGATTAATTTGGATAAACCTATCTTCATTGAATTAATTTAATTAATTGTTAATTAAAAGATAATTCAAAAGGGATTTAATTAATTTTAAATTATCGAAAATTAATGGAAAAATCCAGAAAATTAATTTAAAATGTTTAAAATATTTAGATTTAATTAATTGGTAATTAAAATTGGTTAAATCGATTTTAAGGTTTAATTTAATTTAAAATTTAATTGTTAAATTTGGTAAAATTAAAAGATAAACCTTGAATATTTTAAAGGGTTTTAAAATACATCTTATATATGTTATTAAAAGTTAATACTATATATATGAGATAAATTTGGTTAGTCAAATCAATAGTAGGCCTCATTCACGAAGCTGGTCTATAAAGTGGGTATAAGGAGACTGCCTATAAAATGGCAGTCTAATGGGTGAACACTCTCACCCACCGCTCGCCTGATTAGTGGAGGGCCGTTAGCCGAACGGGTTTGACAGAAACGCTTAATCATTAAAAGTATAATGATCAAAGTACTAGAACCATTTAGAAAATCCCAATCTAGTTACTTTAGGAAAAATGTGAATTTGATGCAAACCCATGAAATTGCACATTGCACTTTATGAAACGTTGGTGGAGCGTGTGTGGTTTACCGGTACACCAATGGGGGTTCATAAAGAGTTGCAATGGGTGTCTCGGGTGTTATCATTGTTGATGGAGTGTGTGTGGTTTACCGGCACATCAATTTGAGATGATAATGGACCCCGAGAGTACCAAGCTAATTTGAATGGTTATTCACACCCGGTTTGTGATCCTCGACATCCCAGTCACAAACGGTGGGGCATATCCGAGATTAAACATGCTATTGAACAGTTCAATAAATCTCAAAAGAAACTAGGAATTCCATTTATAATAAGATTATTTTTCCGCGGTGGAATCGGCTGAATCGTCATTCGCCTACCTTTATAAAATTTGCTTATAGATTACGGCATCCCTCTTCTATGTTGCAAATTGTTATAGTTGGATCCTAGCCTTATTTTATATTGGGTTATTATAAGGACCGACATGTATCTAATTAAACTTACCTTCTTTTATAGATGTATTCTGCTGATCAATCCGCTCCCCACTCAAACTCCAGTGTTCCCTCTATCCTCTCACTGTGTTCCAAGGTTCAATTGAACGGGACAAACTACAATGACTAGATTAGAAATATCAAGATGGCTCTGAGGTACGAGAACAAAGAGTATGTCCTCGAGACCGAGCTTGTCGATATTGACCCTGAAACTGCTACTCCCGAGGAGATTGCCTCGTACCAAAAACATTCTGATGATGCGACCAAAGTGGCCTGCATCATGATCGCCACAATGAACCCCGAATTGCAAAGGATATACGAAGACTACTGGCCCTTTGAGATGCACAAGGAGCTTGCGGAAAAGTTTCGCAAGCAATAGCGCATCGAGAGGTGCGAGGTGGTCAAGGACTTCACGAACAGCAAACCTAAAGATGGAGAGTCCATCTGCACTCATGTGTAAAGAATGCAAGGTTACGTGGAGCGGCTTAGAAAGCTTGCGATGCCTGTACCGGAGGAGTTGGCCGTTGACATAGTGCTTAACTCCCTACCGAGTTCTTATGACTAGTTCAGGCTGGCTTATCATTTGAACAACAATCAGGCTAACCTGACTGAGTTGCATCGCATGCTTCGAGTTGTTGAGGACGGGATGAAGGGTAAAAGTGTACCCTCGGTTAATCAGCCCGTCCTAGGCATTGGAAGTGGCAAAGGAAAGAAGAGGAAGGGCCCTCCTAAGCAAAATTGGAGGGAAAAGGTTCTGGTCGGGTCATCAAGCAATGGCTCGAGAACCACGTCTTCCCAGATTCCTTGTGTGGCCAACCCCGATGAAGCCAACTGTTTCTACTACAAAGAGAAGGGCCATTGGAAGAGAAGCTGCCCCAAATACTTGCAGGATGTCAAGGATGGGAAAGTAAAGCCATCGACAACAGGTATATACACTATCTCTAAAAACTCACCATCTTCTAATTCTTGGGTCCTTGATACAGGATGTGGTTTTCACATTTGTTCTGATCTGCAGGGCCTAAAGGAAAGCAGGGAGGTGGAGCACGGTAGACTGAACTTGATCATGGGCAATAGGAGATCGTCCCATGTTACCAAGATCGGAGTTTACAGTTTAGTGCTTAGTAGTGATGTTAGTATAGAGTTAATTAATTGTTGCTATTCGCCAGAAATGGCAAGAAACATTATTTCATTTCACGCATAGTTCAGACAAGGATTTCAATTTTCTTTTGATAATAAAATTGGTTCGATTTCTGTTTTCAAAAATGGTATTTTGATTTTTACTGCTTATCCTTGTGATGGTGTGTATGAAACTGTTGAATGTGTTGACAATTTAGGACATAGTGTAAATTATATTGATTCTACTAGTGGTGTAGAAAAGGCATGTCTGTGGCATAGTCGGCTCGGGCACATCAGCAAGAAATGCATCGCCCAACTCCAAAAGGATGGAGTATTGGAATCATTCGACCTCAGGTCGGATGATGTATGCGAATCTTGTCTGTTGGGCAAGATGACTAAATCACCTTTCAAAGGGTCTTTTGAAAGAGGTGAGGGTCTACTGGACATCATTCACACGGATGTGTGTGGTCCATTCAGATCAACCACAAAGGATGGCACGCGGTTCTACGTAACCTTTACTGACGATTTTAGTAGATACGGTTATATCTACTTAATCAAGCATAAGTCAGACACCTTCGAAAAATTCAAAGAATTTAAGAACGAAGTAGAGAATCAATTAGGCGGGAAGATAAAGATGCACAGGTCCGACAGAGGCGGAGAGTATCTAAGTATCGAGTTCCTAGACTATCTAAAGGAATGCGGAATAGTTTCGCAGTTGACACCTCCCAGGACACCACAGTTGAATGGTGTTGCGGAGAGGCGCAACCGAACCCTGTTGGGCATGGTTCGTTCCATGATGAGTCGAGCTTCACTTCCCATTCACTTCTGGGGGTATGCCTTAGAGACTGCCGCCAATATCCTCAATCTTGTCCCTACTAAAAAGGTTGCTAAAACACCTCATGAAATATGGACGGGGAAAGTTCCCTCGTTGGCACATATCAAAGTCTGGGGTTGTGAGGCTTTCGTTAGACGAGAGACTCAAGACAAACTCGCAGAAAGAAGCGAAAGGTGTTTCTTCCTTGGTTATCCCAAACAGTCATTTGGATATCTATTCTACAGACCGAGCGAGGACGTGGTCTTTGTAGCTAGACGAGCTGTCTTTCGAGAGAGAGAGCTCATATTCAAAGAGGACAGTAGGAGTACCATTGATCTGGAAGAAATTCAAGAGTCATCAGATGACGCAACCTTAGGAGAAACTAGCAACCAACATGAGGAAGAAGTTCCGGTTGGTCCGACAGATGTATCCTTACCTCTTAGGCGTTCCGGTAGGGTTAGCATGCCACCCGAGTTTTATGGGTTCAATATAACTTCGGATGGGGACACGTTTGTCAGTGATAGGACACTGATAAATTTGGATGAACCAACTAACTACCAGGAAGCGGTGGCGGGCCCTGAGTCTGCCAAGTGGAAAGAGGCCATGGATAGCGAGATCAAGTCCATGTATGACAATCAAGTTTGGAACTTGGTTGACAACGTACCGGGTCGAAAGACAGTCTGGTGTAAATGGATCTTCAAGAAGAAGACCGACATGGACGGAAAAGTACACACTTTCAAGGCAAGACTGGTTGCGAAGGGCTTTACTCAAACCCCAGGGGTTGACTATGACGAGACCTTCTCACCAGTAGCCAAGATAAAGTCTATTAGGATTATGCTAGCCATAGCTGCATTTCATGACTATGAAATTTGGTAGATGGACGTCAAAACCGCTTTCCTTAATGGAAAGTTTACTGAGGATGTTTACATGAATTAGCCAGAGGGTTTTGTCGATGCAAAGTATCCCAATAAGGTGTGTAAGCTTGAGAGATCAATCTACGGATTGAAGCAAGCTTCTCGCAGCTGGAATCTTTGTTTCCATGAGAAAGTCAAAGAGTTTGGCTTCTCTAGGAGCGAGGATGAGTCCTGCATATATGTCAAGGCTAGTGGGAGTATAGTCACCTTTCTAGTGCTGTATGTCGATGACATACTGCTCATGGGAAACGACATTCCAACCTTGCAAGATGTCAAGGCTTGGCTTGGGAAATGTTTCGCCATGAAGGACCTAGGAGAGGCTGCCTATATTCTCGGGATAAGAATATTGAGAGATAGGAAGAAGAGACTAATTGGACTTAGTCAGGGTACATACTTGGAAAAGGTACTGAAAAGGTTTAGTATGGAAAATTCCAAGAAGGGAGAGCTACCTATCCAAAGTAATGCAAAATTGAGCAAGACTCAAAGTCCGAGTACAGACGAAGAAATAGCTGAAATAAGTCGGGTACCTTACGCTTCGGCTGTAGGATCAATCATGTACGCTATGACATGTACTCGCCCTGACGTGGCCTTTGCTTTAAGCATGGTCAGTCGGTACCAGGGTAACCCTGGAAGGGCGCATTGGATAGCTGTGAAAAATATACTCAAGTATCTGCAAAGGACAAAGAACATGGTGTTAGTCCTCGGTGGCAGTGATACCTTGAGAGTTGAAGGATATACAGATGCCAGTTTTCAGACGGATAGAGACCGTGGTCGGTCTCAGTCGGGCTGGGTATTCCTTTTGAACGGTGGAGCAGTTACTTGGAAAAGTTCCAAGCAAGAAACATGTAACGCCGAAAATGTATTTATTATATAATTATAATAAAAAGGGCAAAATGGTCACTTTACCTCAAAAGGGTAATTTGGTCTTTTGGACAGAAAAGGACTTGTTTGGTAATGATATTTTAAGTCTTGGACTTAAAATGTTATAAAAATGTGATTTTTGTCATAAGTTGTGTTATTAGTGGCAAATGTTTAAGAAATGCATCTTCAAGGACCAAAGTGAAAATGTTGGAAGTATATAAGAAAATAGTTGTGCAGAAATTTGAGAGTTACGGGAGTGTTCTAGAGCTGAATTTCTGCAGAGGATTGAAAGGGTTTTTGAAGAATTGAAGCTTGCAATTCGGTTCTTGGCTTTCAAGGGTAGAATTGGAAGAATTAGAGGTAAGTTTTCCAAGTTCTTGTTTGTTTGAGTTTGATGAGTTTTTGTAGAACTCAAAACTGAAATTACAGTGAAGATTATGTGAATAAATGTAAGTTATACTTCCAATAAGTCATGTTGGTAAGAGCTTAAATCAACAAATTGGAAGTAGGTTGTTATAAATGATAAAATTGAAGATTTGGGGTTGTTAAAACTAAGAACCCTAATTCTTAATATGGATGATTGGGTGTGTTTTGATGGTTAAAAACATTGTAAAAATGTAAGGTTTTAGCCTAGGAACAAACCCCAAGTGATTAAGAGCAGAAATAAGAGCTTAATAGACCAAAACAGCAAGCTACAGTGCAGAATTCGCGACTGGACAGGAGCCCTGCACAGGCGCTGGGCGCGGTGCGCCCCTATCCAGGCGCGGCGCGCCTATGGGCAGACCCTGGACAGAAACTTTGAAATGCTATCTTTTGCGTTGCTTGTCCGATTAAGCTCAAATTTGAACCGTAGGTGTATTATGGTCTGAAAAGTTTGGGAAAATTTTTAGATTGAGTTTCCGACCCCTCGGGGGCACTGTAGACCGATCCGAATGCCTCGGTGAATAGTAAAATTCATGTAAAGTTAGTAAACGGAAAGTTTATTAACTAGGCATTGTTTATAACATTGTTTTATTGAACTCTAGTGTATTAGAGTTAAATGAAATGGTATATTAACCTATAATCATTGTGAAATGAATTGATTTATAGGTACGGGACAAAATCCTACGGATTTTATTTCAAGGCAAGAAACGACTAAAGCTAATAGTAGCAAGCCTTCAGGTGAGTAATCTTGATTATATCTAGCATGATATATTGGTGCAGCCTTGTTGGCTAAGATTACTATCTTTGATATTAAGTGGTGCAGCCTTGTTGGCTATGACTCCGGTGCGGCCTTCGGGCTATGTCTCCGATGTGGCCTTGTTGGCTATGACTCCGGTGCGGCCTTCGGGCTATGTCTCCGATGCGGCCTTCGGGTTATGATTTTAGTGCGGCCTTCGGGCTAGGATATCCGGTGCGGCCTTCGGGCTATGTCTCCGATGTGGCCTTCGGGCTATGATCACGGTGCGGTCAGTGATGACCATGATTTTGGGACAGAAATTGTTTAAGAGTTTAATTGTTATTATTCTCTTGTATATGTTTATTTGATTGCTTGATTACTCATTGGGCTTTATAGCTCACAGTTGTTTGATATGTCCCTGCAGGTGAGCGTGACCCTGCAAAGGGAAAAGACAAAGTCCGTGACTGAGGACTTAGCATTTGAAGTAACGACCCGGCTTGAAGAATGTATAATATTTATGTATTGTACTTCGTGATACACTTGTACTCGTATTTTGTTAACTAATACCCCATACTTATGTTTGTTATTGTAAAATATTTGGTTTGAAAAACAAAAAATTTTTGGGGTGTTTTTGTTAATAAGTCGGGTGTTACAAGTTGGTATCAGAGCCGTGGTTTAAGTGAACTAGGTGTCTTAGATTAGATTCCTGGACTTAAACCTTGAGAGAAACACAGATAATGGACTGTTAGATATATATAAATTGTTATTATATATGTGATCTAACGGTTTGCTGAAATTTTGAAGTATGAGAAATACACGAAGCAATCCTACTGGTGCGAATTCGCGTGGAACTGCAAGAAGTGGACCAGCTAGGTCACGCGGCTCTGTTGGGCGAAGAGCACCAGCGAGAGAACCGGTGGGACAAAATCCACCTGATATACGAACTATTGTGGAAGAAGTGGTTAGGCAGATGATGCCTGCGATAATAAATAACTCCAACCTGAGCGGTAATCCAAATCCGAGTGCAAACCCAAATCCTACTGAAGAGGCTGCAAAGAGTGTTCACGACGGGCAGCCAGAAAATGAAAGCCAAGGAGAAAGTCGTGCCCGGGCAACAAAAGAAACGCAAGGCGGGGAAGCCTCGATAAAGAAAGTTGGGTGTACGTATAAATCCTTCCTTGGTTGTAAACCAAAGGAATTCTCGGGGACAGATGATCCAGTCAAAGCTATGGAATGGATCATGCGCATTGAGAAAGTGTTCCGAGTAAGTAAGTGTGCGGATGAAGATAAAGTGGAATTTGCCACGAACCAACTTACAAGTGGCGCATTACATTGGTGGCAAACCTACTATAAATCACTGGATCTCGATTCATCCCAATCGATACAATGGGAGCAATTCAAGACAAAGTTTAATGAAGAATACTGCTCGGAAGTAGCTATTCAGAAGCTGGAGGATGAATTCCTGCATTTGGAACAGGGTTCCCGATCTGTTCAGGAATATACTCTTAGCTTTCTGGAGAAAGCTCGGTTTGCGGAACACCATATCTACACCGAAAAGAGAAAGATCGACAAGTATGTCCGGGGGTTGACAACCCGAATTAGAGAGATTGTGCAACCGCTAAAACTAACTACTTTCCGGCAAGTGGTGGATCGAGCCACGGAAAGAGAAACAGAACTGAAGCGACAGGAAGATGAAAAGAAAGTTTTGGAAACAAAACGAAAGGCGGAAGACCCAGTTTGGACGCCTCAGAAGAAGTCGCAACAATCCGGTTCTAAGGGTAAAAGTCAAAGAGACGATAGAAAATGGTGTGAAAAATGTCGAAAATGGCACTCCGGGAGTTGCCGAGTCAACACTACATCCGCAAGTTGTCGAAATTGTGGAAAACCGGGACATGATGCTATCAACTGTCGGGCGGAACGTAGGTGTTTCCAGTGTGGAGCTACGGATCATCTTCGACCGAACTGTCCCGAGTTGAAGTCTATAGCGATCAGTGATAGACCAAGGATTGAACAAGGCGGGAAGAATGAAGAGCCAAAGAACAGGGGACGACCGGTAGCCTCGCGAGCTTTCCAGATGACTGTGGAAGAAGCCCGTGAGAAGACAGATGTGGTGACAGGTATTTTCACTCTCAATACCATACCTGTATATGTTATTTTTGATCCGGGAGCCACTCACTGTTTTGTATCGGAATCTTTATTGCCTCGCCTGAATGTACCTTTAACCCCGATGGATGAAAGCTTAGAAGTAGCTATAGCAGACGGCCAATATGTCTGGGTTTCTGAACATATGGAAGGTTGTCAGCTTAAAATCTATGGGACCACTTTCCCTATAGATTTGAAGCCGATGACTACCAACGAATTTGGTGTAATTGTGGGGATGGATTGGTTAGCAACGAATTATGCTAACGTGGATTGCAGAAATAAAAGTATTACAGTGTTATCACCGGAAGGGGAATGGATGAAAATTCAAGGAGAACGACCTCGGTTGAGAATGCCAGTCATCTCCTTTGCTCAAGCCCGAAGTTGTATCAGTAAAGGAGGGATGTTCTGTTTGGCTTATGTGTCGGTAGCTCAACCGATTAAAGTGGGAGTAGCGAATGTGAATGTGGTGAACGAGTTCCCAGATGTGTTTCCAGACGAACTTCCAGGGTTGCCACCAGATCGACAGGTTGAGTTCACGATTGAACTGGTTCCGGGAGCTGCACCTGTTGCCCGAGCTCCATACCGTTTAGCACCTTCAGAGATGGTGGAACTGCGGAAGCAACTGGAAGAATTGTTAGACAGGGGTTTCATCAGACCAAGTTCATCGCCTTGGGGAGCCCCTATTCTGTTTGTCAAGAAGAAAGATGGGTCAATGCGCATGTGTATTGACTATCGGGAACTAAACAATATTACTGTGAAGAACAAGTACCCGCTACCCAGAATAGACGACTTGTTCGACCAGCTACAAGGCGCGTCCTATTTTTCCAAGATTGATCTGAGGTCAGGATACCACCAGTTGAAAATAAGGGAGTCAGACATTCCGAAGACAGCTTTCCGAACGAGATACGGTCATTATGAGTTTTTGGTGATGCCTTTTGGGTTAACCAATGCTCCAGCCGTATTCATGGATCTCATGAACCGGGTGTGCCGACCGTTCCTTGACACCTCGGTGATAGTGTTTATTGATGACATCTTGGTATATTCAAGAAGTCAAACCGAACATGAAGTGCACCTGCGACAAGTATTGGAGTTGCTTCGCAGAGAAAAGCTGTATGCTAAATTCTCCAAGTGTGAATTCTGGTTAAGAGAAGTCCAATTCCTTGGCCATGTAATCAATGCTGAAGGGGTGAAAGTAGATCCAGCAAAGATTGAAGCCGTGATGAAATGGGAACCTCCTAGAAGTCCCACTGAAGTAAGAAGTTTTCTTGGTTTGGCAGGCTATTACAGAAGATTTGTCGAGAACTTCTCCTCGATAGCTGTCCCGTTGACCAAGTTGACTAAGAAAGGTGAAAAATTTACGTGGGCTAAAGAGCAGCAAGAAGCATTCCAAAAACTGAAACAAGCTTTATGTGAAGCACCGGTGTTAGTACTACCACAAAGCGGAGAAGAGTATGTAATCTACAGCGATGCTTCAAGAATCGGCCTTGGGTGTGTTTTAATGCAAAAAGGTCGAGTCATAGCATATGCGTCCCGCCAATTAAAAGATGCTGAAAAGAAGTATCCAGTTCATGATTTGGAATTAGCTGCGGTGGTTCTAGCGTTGAAGTTGTGGAGACATTATTTATATGGTGTAAAGTTTGTTATTTACACTGATCATAAGAGCCTGAAGTATCTTTTTGACCAGAAAGAGCTCAGCATGAGACAGCAAAGGTGGATGGACCTGTTGAAAGACTTTGACTGTGAAATTCAGTACCACCCTGGTAAGGCGAATGTGGTGGCAGATGCTTTAAGCCGAAAAGAAGCTCCTCTGAAAGTTACATCCGTGTGTATGGGTGTAGTGAGCCGATTACCAGGATTGATTCGTTTGGCACAAGAGGAAGCGTGTAACCCGGAGAATGTAAAAAGTGAAAGAATGGTTGGATACTTGAAGCATCTGGAAGAAAATGCTCAGAAATTGAAGACATTCAGAGGACGAATATGGGTCCCGAAACAAGGAGAAGCACGAAACTTGCTTCTAGAAGATGCACATTATAGCAGATATGCAGTTCATCCGGGTAGTACCAAGATGTATCGGACGTTAAAACTGATGTATTGGTGGCCTGGAATGAAAAGAGATGTTGGAAGATTCGTGGAAAAATGTTTGACTTGTTTGCAAGTTAAGTCAAACCATCAGAAACCGTATGGAGAAATACAGCCATTGCCAATTCCAGAGAAGAAATGGGACCATATTACCATGGATTTTGTGACGAAGTTGCCGCGGACACCGCGAGGTTATGATTCTATATGGGTGATTGTGGATCGATTGACCAAATCGGCACAATTTATACCATATAAGGAAAAGTACAGAGTAGATCAACTGGCGAAAATCTACATTGATGAGGTGATTTGTCGACATGGACTTCCAGCATCGATAGTATCAGACCGAGATAGTAGATTTACTTCTCATTTTTGGCAGAGTCTTCAAGAACAACTGGGTACGAAAGTACTTATGAGTACCGCATATCACCCGCAGACTGATGGCCAAAGTGAAAGAACGATCCAAACTTTGGAAGATATGTTGAGGACTTGTGTCATTGACTTCGGTGGAAGCTGGGAAGATCATTTGCCTTTAGTGGAATTCGCGTACAATAACAGCTATCATTCTAGCATTCAGATGGCCCCGTATGAAGCCTTATATGGAGCACCGTGCCGTACTCCGACTTGCTGGACTGAAGTTGGGGAAAAGCCGTTGGCTGGACCCGAAATTGTAGCACAGACTGAAGAAAAGATCAAACTGATACGCGAAAATTTGAAGGTAGCTCAGAATAGACAGAAACAGTACGCGGACAGACGGGTGAAACCGATAGAGTTCCAAGTAGGAGATATGGTAATGCTCAAAGTATCCCCTTGGAAAGGATTGATTCGTTTTGGGAAGAAAGGAAAGTTGAGTCCTCGTTTCATTGGACCTTTCCGTATATCCCAAAGGGTTGGAGCCGTGGCGTATAGATTGGAGTTACCTGATGAACTTCATGGTATACATGATGTATTCCATGTGTCCCACTTGAGGAAAACCTTATTTGATAAGTCTCAACAAGTACCTCTTGCCGAAATTGAAGTGGATGAAAAGCTGAGATACCCAGAACAACCCGAGCGGGTGCTAGATCGCAAGATAAGACAGCTGCGAAACAAGAAGATCAGCATGGTGAAAGTACTTTGGCGTCATCACAAAGGTTCCGACATGACATGGGAGACCGAAAGTGAGATGAGGGAGAAACATCCTCAACTTTTTGTATGATTTCGGGGACGAAATCTCTTAAAGGAGGGGAGAATTTGTAACGCCGAAAATGTATTTATTATATAATTATAATAAAAAGGGCAAAATGGTCACTTTACCTCAAAAGGGTAATTTGGTCTTTTGGACAGAAAAGGACTTGTTTGGTAATGATATTTTAAGTCTTGGACTTAAAATGTTATAAAAATGTGATTTTTGTCATAAGTTGTGTTATTAGTGGCAAATGTTTAAGAAATGCATCTTCAAGGACCAAAGTGAAAATGTTGGAAGTATATAAGAAAATAGTTGTGTAGAAATTTGAGAGTTACGGGAGTGTTCTAGAGCTGAATTTCTGCAGAGGATTGAAAGGGTTTTTGAAGAATTGAAGCTTGCAATTCGGTTCTTGGCTTTCAAGGGTAGAATTGGAAGAATTAGAGGTAAGTTTTCCAAGTTCTTGTTTGTTTGAGTTTGATGAGTTTTTGTAGAACTCAAAACTGAAATTACAGTGAAGATTATGTGAATAAATGTAAGTTATACTTCCAATAAGTCATGTTGGTAAGAGCTTAAATCAACAAATTGGAAGTAGGTTGTTATAAATGATAAAATTGAAGATTTGGGGTTGTTAAAACTAAGAACCCTAATTCTTAATATGGATGATTGGGTGTGTTTTGATGGTTAAAAACATTGTAAAAATGTAAGGTTTTAGCCTAGGAACAAACCCCAAGTGATTAAGAGCAGAAATAAGAGCTTAATGGACCAAAACAGCAAGCTACAGTGCAGAATTCGCGACTGGACAGGAGCCCTGCACAGGCGCTGGGCGCGGTGCGCCCCTATCCAGGCGCGGCGCGCCTATGGGCAGACCCTGGACAGAAACTTTGAAATGCTATCTTTTGCGTTGCTTGTCCGATTAAGCTCAAATTTGAACCGTAGGTGTATTATGGTCTGAAAAGTTTGGGAAAATTTTTAGATTGAGTTTCCGACCCCTCGGGGGCACTGTAGACCGATCCGAATGCCTCGGTGAATAGTAAAATTCATGTAAAGTTAGTAAACGGAAAGTTTATTAACTAGGCATTGTTTATAACATTGTTTTATTGAACTCTAGTGTATTAGAGTTAAATGAAATGGTATATTAACCTATAATCATTGTGAAATGAATTGATTTATAGGTACGGGACAAAATCCTACGGATTTTATTTCAAGGCAAGAAACGACTAAAGCTAATAGTAGCAAGCCTTCAGGTGAGTAATCTTGATTATATCTAGCATGATATATTGGTGCAGCCTTGTTGGCTAAGATTACTATCTTTGATATTAAGTGGTGCAGCCTTGTTGGCTATGACTCCGGTGCGGCCTTCGGGCTATGTCTCCGATGTGGCCTTGTTGGCTATGACTCCGGTGCGGCCTTCGGGCTATGTCTCCGATGCGGCCTTCGGGTTATGATTTTAGTGCGGCCTTTGGGCTAGGATATCCGGTGCGGCCTTCGGGCTATGTCTCCGATGTGGCCTTCGGGCTATGATCACGGTGCGGTCAGTGATGACCATGATTTTGGGACAGAAATTGTTTAAGAGTTTAATTGTTATTATTCTCTTGTATATGTTTATTTGATTGCTTGATTACTCATTGGGCTTTATAGCTCACAGTTGTTTGATATGTCCCTGCAGGTGAGCGTGACCCTGCAAAAGGAAAAGACAAAGTCCGTGACTGAGGACTTAGCATTTGAAGTAACGACCCGGCTTGAAGAATGTATAATATTTATGTATTGTACTTCGTGATACACTTGTACTCGTATTTTGTTAACTAATACCCCATACTTATGTTTGTTATTGTAAAATATTTGGTTTGAAAAACAAAAAATTTTTGGGGTGTTTTTGTTAATAAGTCGGGTGTTACAAAACAGTGGCTGATTCTACGTGCGAATCAGAATACATAGCAGCAAGTGAAGCGTCAAAGGAAGCGGCTTGGCTGAAGAACTTTATCGGTGACCTTGGAGTAATCCCGAGTATTCAGGAGCCCTTGGAACTGTTCTGCGATAACGAAGGTGCGGTAACCTTGACAAAGGAACCGCGAGATCATGGAAAGTCCAGACATATCGACAGAAAGTACCACTACATCAGACATAGGGTAGAAGAAGGTCACCTCCTTGTAAAGAGGGTATCATCGGAAGATAATCCTGCAGATCCCTTGACAAAGGCTCTGAGTAGGATTAAGCATAATCAGCATGCTAGGAGCATTGGATTAAGAGATGATATAAGTTTTTGTAATTAGATAGGTTTTGAAACTTGTAACAATGTTATTGTATTTGACTTTTGTGATTTAATAATGAAGATTTATTAATGAGTAATGGTTTACTAATTTTGTCAATGATATATCATTGTGTTTCATTTTGCATGTTTTACTTCCTGAATAATTGGATTATTCAAATATCCATAGTCGCTCATACTTTTAGGGAGTAAGTATGAAGCAAGGCTGTCATGAATTAGTTGTAGATTGTCTAAGGAGTTAGACATTGCAAAAAGATTGCTGCAACATTCATGAGTACTTGGAAATAGAGATTTGAGTATTGGATAAACCTGCGCTCAATGGATTGCTTCATGGATTACATCACGAGCAATATTGAGACGATAATATCTTTTGATCTTTAAACTAAGACATATGCGTTATGATTTACTAGACGGTTGTTCATTGATAATATGAAAATGCATCGGTAACTCGGTGTTATAAAACGTGTTGTTGTGAGTAATTTGTCTGGTAAAAGACATAAGTATATGATTCAAAGTTTATTCGTCCATTGACCCTAACGGGGAACAGATATCTGTAGGCCTCTCGATGAATTTGAAGTTGACTAAAATGGTTGGCCAACCGGGACTAAATTGGTAGTCTAAGAGTCATATGCAAATCGGAAATCGAGGAACAGTGAATCAGACCAGATTGATTTTATCCATGTCTTGAGTCTGAAAAATATCTAGTTGGACGGAGGATCATCTGATCACTTATCTTTGGACAGAACTGACTAGGTCAGAGTTTCGCAGTAGTTTCTAGGAAGCTTAAGGTGCTGGTTAATTAGAGGCTAAATTGGTAATTATAGTCATAGACTTATCCAAGTGGGAGACTGTTGGATTAGGTGTCTAAGCCATGACTAATAATTAGTATTTACCTAATTAATAGAAGCACAGTCCATTTGGGTTGCCCTCATGGTTGGAGGTTTGGTAGAAAATTCGGTAGAGAGAAAGGTTGATTTATTATGGGATTAATAAATCAACAGGAATTAAATATATGGTTTATTAATATATTAAAGTCATAATATATTAATTAGAAACTATATTAGTTAATTAGAAATTAATCTGGAATTAATTGGATTTAATTTGAGGATTAATTTAATTAATTAAAGGTGCTGGGACTGAAACTGTAATTATTCAATAGTTGAGTAAGGGACAGTATGGAGTGACCAGTTGAAAGTCGAAATCTATATATGGATATATATAATTTCGAAATTGATAATTAGGAGATAAATAGGAGTTTGAATTGTAAGATAAAAGGTTTATCTTATTTGAATTCAAAAAGGTTTATCTCTAAGGCTTATCAGTTAGTCATCTGGAAACTATAAATAGGGCTCCCTGGTCACCATATGATTTCGCCATTCTCATTCTCTCTCAAGATTTTCGTGACTCTCTCCTCTAGCTTGGGTGTGATCTCATTTGAGGCAGGATATTTTTGCTGCTCAGCTTCCAGAAAATTCTAAAAGGTTGGTTTTTCTAATTTTATTCTTTTGGTTAATTTTCTTATGGCCTTTAGGCTTTGTTATATGTTTAATTAGAAGAAAACATAGATCCTCATAGGTTGCATGTGAACTTAGGTTATTTAGTTCATGGTTTGCAGAAAACCTTTCATATATATGCATGTAAATTTTTTATTTTGAAACCATTTGAGTATGTGTGTGATTTTAAGAGAAAGAGGAGAAAATTCGCAAGTGTATGCACACATATAAGTGTCGGGAATAATACGTAAGCACATAAGGGAGCAATTAGCACACAAAGGTATTCCTAGGATTTTCTAAGTGCGAATTGCATGCAGTTGTGTGTGCATTTTATAAACTAGCATACGAGAGGACCCTAGAGGCTATAGACTAGGTCAAGGCAATTAACCTAATTCCCTATAGTCAAGGGCTCTGATACCAATCTGTCACACCCCGATCCATGGCGGAATCGATCAAGGCGTGATATATTGTTCAAAGTCTCATGACAACTATGTTATGATATGATTAGATTCCATTAAGTACTAAGTATGCAACAAAATCCACAACATACAAATACAAATCCAAATACAACAATATTTATTACATCAAATTTAAATAGTCTTGTGGGTTTCTAAGGTACACCCTACTTTTCATCAACTTTATTCTTCAAATCTGCATCATGGGTAAAAACAGGTCAACTACGAGAGTTGGTGAGTAATCCAGTTTATTAAAGAAAATTATGAGTTTGAATAATTTGAAATTTGTTTTCTTTTGAAGTTGGCAAGCAAGTGTTATTGAGATAACAGTTTATAAATCAAAAACTGATTAACAAATAATAACAACAACAATAAGTCCTCACCCTAGATATACATATATATGTATATATATAGGATGGAGCATCTAATCATCATACACACTCAACCACGTGCAATCAATCACCTTAGCGTCCCAAGGCGGGGTGGTCAACCCAATAGCGCTATTATTGTCCATAATGTACCTCAAGAATACGGGCATAGTCTTGGAGATTAGACTAAAAATGGTAATGCACTACAAGTATATGTAGCGTAAACAAACAATAATTATACAAATAATGATTCACATATAAATGTCCCAACAATGTCTCAATGGTGAAAAAATAATAAAATGAAGTTGGAACATATTAAAACCACATGATACACCCCAAAAGTATTGAAAATTATAAAATATGGGGTAGATTACTCACATTAGTCCAAACGGAATACGCGTGTTGTACGATAGACGGCTAGGGTCAAAACGACGTGGAACCTATTATAATTAATAATTTTGGTTTAGGAATCGATAAATGGGAATATAGTATTAATAAGAATAATTAGACACATATTCTTATATTAGATGAATTAACAATTATCCAAATTTTGTTTTGAATATTAATGTATTTATATGTTAAATGAATTTTAAATTGAATTAATTACTTTGCTTAATTAATTTATATTTTCACTTTAGGCAAGATTTTAATAATTTCTTATTAAAATAATAACTAATCAAATTATAAGTATTTACAGATTTTATATATTATAAACAATTATTTATATGAAATAATCATTAAAATGTATTTTTACATGCTTAGATATTTAGGAAAATGGTTTAAAATACTAAACAGTAATGAAACATTCTGAAATTTTCAAAACATCATTATTTCATAAAATATTAATTACTGTAAAATGTTCATATTTTTCTTAACTGCTTTAATATTTATTTAGTATTTTAATAACTAAAACAAACAAAATTCGGGAAAAATAATAAACGATTCCCAAAAATTCTGGAAAATTAACCATAATTTGCTAACATTATATTGAGCCTACTGTAAATAGTTTGGATATTTTGGACTAAGGGAAGTATTTCTTATGTTTTTCATTATTAACTAATCAATAAAATCCTAAATAATAGGAAAATATTAAGAGAAATTCATTAGACTTTTTATTTATGATTAAAATGTTATATATGATATTCTGATAAGGATTTATAATTTTTGGACATGTGTAGCTATTTATTATCAATTTAAACCATTAAATAATAATTAAATCAGGAAAAATAAGCAAACATTCTTACTAAAATCTGTAAATTTTTTCATGGAGTCTTTAAAATGTTAATAAGGTGCAAAAAATACAAAATCTAGTTTTTAACATATATAACTATATTTTTCAATTTATTTATCTATAACAAAATAAAATACAAAATAAGCATCAAACAGTAATATAAATGCATGAAACGTTATAAATCCACTTTACCCAATATATGGGTTGTTTCAAAAATTTCCTAGAATTTATTGACTGAAAAAAGTATTTTATGTGAATTATTACCCTATTTTATTGCAATAATTATAGTAATTCAATAAAAATAAGTTATTTTCTGAATATTTCCAGAACTTCTTATTTTATTGATGGGAGACTGAGAAAAATCAGGTTTATGCATAAAATGAGTTTTAGATAGTTTGGTGGATTTAATTTGTTTCATGTATGAATTTGAAACTTTTAACAACATACCTTGATGAATGCTTCAAAAGGGATGAAGATTTGAGTGTGAGAGATTGTTCTTGGCTGGAAAATTGATATTTCTTAGAAGAATTTCGAGATTGAGAGTGAGAGAAAGAATAGAGAGGGTTGAGTGGTGATGAGAATAATGTGTTGGGAGAAAAATGAAATGAAAGATGATGAGAGGTGTGAGTGGGAGACCATGGGAATAACTTTTGACTTTTGGTGGTCTTCATAATTTCCCACTAGCACAAGCATCTTTATGTAATACACTAATTAATATAAGAATTTTATAAAATTTAATGTAGAGTTTATAAAAATAGAGTTTTATAAAAAAATAGGTTATTATTTGATTATAACAATCTACTTTGATTTGAAGTTTAATTATAGCATTCAAGTTTGACTCTTTTAATTTAATTAGAGCATCATACTTTGATTTGATTTTAATATGGTATCATAATTTAATTTGATTATAGTTATAACGTTATACTATGCTATATTGCTATTAACGTCAATTTATATCGTAGTGTAAGGGTTTTGATCCTATTAGCGTCAAGAAATCTCGAGTAGGGTTTATTAAATTTCCAATTGGGTTGGGTTGACCCGAATCCATTTTAGGCGGATGTCACAGTCTCCCCTACTTTAGGAAATTTCGTCTCGAAATTTAAGGGGTCTACCGGGGACAAAGCCCCATCGCGAAGTAGATTGCCTCAACACTTCTATGGTGAAGATTGATTCGTTCTTTCTAGCCATAGAGACTTGGGGTATCACTTATAGTGATTAAAGCCCTAAGTATAAAAATCCAGCAAGCTTATAAAACCAGTCAAAGAAAGTAAGAAAGAAGCTATTTTTGTAAAGTATATTATGAAGTGATTTTGAAAAGTAAAGATTTATAGTATGTTACTACTATAAAGTTTTGAAAGATGCTATTTTTCCAAAGTATGTTATGAAATGATTAGAGAAGTAGAAGGTTATAGTATGTTATTACTATAAAGTTTTGACAGAGTTTTTATGATATAAATTTTATAAAAGAAGTTAAAGGTTTGAGTCTAAAACTCATGTAACTCACGAGACATTTTTGTCTTACGTATTCTATGTTTTGCCATGTATTCCAGGTTAAAATAAGTTGCTATAAATGGGATGAAGTTTAGCTGGAGTGGAGCTTGAGTTAGCTCCTAACTTAGACGCAATGTTTAATCCTTTTCTTGCTTACTATGGTTAGATTTGGTATGGATTTGTAACACCCACAGTTTTAAACATGTAAATAATCGGTTTTTGATAAACCGTATTTTTGTATTCAAGTATTTATACGAAAAACAACAGTATTTGTAAACAGTAGAATTGGGGTGTCACACTTGAAAGGGTAACGAACTTTTAAAATTGTTCACATTTGGTCACCGAACTTATTTTTGTGCTTGATTTACCCATGAACTTTTTAAAATTGTTCATATTATACCCTTATGACCGATGATAGAAAGTTTGTGTTGATTTGACATCCGACGTGGCATTAGAAAGTAGGGATAAGCTCTGTCCGAAAACCAAACCGAACCAAATCGAAACCGAAATGGACCGAAATCAAATTATGATTTTTTAAAAACCAAAGACCGAAATGAATATGTATATTCGGTTCCGGTTCGGTTCGGTTATCTCGGTTTTCGATTCGGTTCGGTTTTTTATGATTAAGAGTAGTGTTAGGAATAATCATGGTCAGGGGACCGGACCAAAACCGAATTGGACTAAAACCGAATTAACATTTTTTAAAAACTGAAAACCGAACCGAATATATACATTCGGTCCGGTTCGATTTAGTTTCGGTTGGTTTTCGGTTCGGTTCGGTTTTTCCGGTCCATATGCTCATCCCTATATGAAAGCTGAGACATAAATAAAGGCCGGTGGTCTTCAGTTGGGATTTAGATGTCGAATCAGCACAAACTTTCTATTATTGGTCATAAGGGTATAATATGAATAATTTTAAAAAGTTTATGGGTAAATCAAGCACAAAAATAAGTTCAATGACCAAATGTGAACAATTTTATAAGTTAGTTACCCTTCCAAGTCTTCTAGGATGCCACGTAGGATTCCAAATCAGCATAAATCTTCTATCACCGGTCATAATGGTATAATGTGAACAATTTTAAAAAGTTCATGGGTAAATCAAGCACAAAAATAAGTTCAGTGACCAAATGTGAATAATTTCAAAAGTTCGTTACCTTTACAAGTCATTATCCCTAAATTTTGTTTTCTTAGAAAGGGGGTTGGTGTACAGAACCTTACAATATTACATTTTATTATACAGAATTGGATTACACACAGCTGATTATTTTATTAGGGATGGAATTGGGGTGTTTTATTGTATATCGTGTACGATACCAATTATAATTGGTACAAAAATTTAATTACCAGTATCATACCAATTATACTTGGTACCAACTTATTTGGCTACCAACAAGTTTGGTTGGTACATATTAGTATTGGTATATACCAAAAACTTTACTTTTAGTATTGTTTACCCTAACTGATCTTCTCTTACTTGTGTGTTACTTGTGGTACAAGTTTGATTTTAATATCTATTGTCATTTAAAAAATAATTAATACTAAGAGTTGTTTTAGTAATTCATTTCCGAATGCCACTTGTTAGTTATTACTCCTAATTAAAACATAAAAATATGAGAATTGAAATTGACATATATATATATATATATATATATATATATATATATATATATATATATATATATATATATATATATATATATATATATATATATATATATATATGAATTGGTCGGTATAGTACAACCATGATATTCAAAATTTTGTATTGTTACCGTACCAAGATTGCTTAATTGGTATGGTACTACCAGCCAAACATATTGGCTATCAAACATGTTGGCTACCGACTTTATTGGTACCGTTGGTAACGTGTTGGTTGGTTCTTCACGGTATATTTTTGTCAGCCCTAATTTTTATAATGTTTGGTGTAGCTACAACAATATAGAGTAAAACATTAAAATTATCAAATAATTTTCAATGAGGTTTGTATGACCGCATGTTGCAGCGGAGACCCAGAGTTCATTTTCAAAATATATCCAATGAATATGTAATAACTATTAGAAAACAATTAAAAAATACAAATCATAAAATTGTGCAGATAAAAAAGTGGCGATTTATATAAGAAACTGATGTGATGTCGGGCCTCGGGCAATGGATGTGTAACGTTGTTGACGTGGTCCGAGTCCGGCGAGATTTGCGACCATAATTGTAACACTCGGCTTTTAAAACAAAAACACCCCTGAAAATTTTTCATTTTTAATAAAGGTTTCAATACTTAAAACCATAAACAAAGGGGTATATTTTAATAAAAACAGGTACAAGCGTATCAAGGAGAGTATAAAATACCGTAGTCTCCTTTGAAGCCGGGCTGCTACTGACAGCATCTAAGAGTCCTACTTCTCAAGTCACGGACTCTATCTATTCCCTTATCAGGATCATGCTAACCTGCAGGGACATTTAACAAACGGTATGAGCTACAAAGCTCAGTGAGTAATCATTTCTGCAAATAACATGTATCAAATATATTAGTATATCTGTTTGGATATCGAATCCAAACTCATAGCCTTACTGGCTGACCATATATCTCTTAGGATTTCACATCCTAATTTTGTAGCCTTACAGGCTACTTCATGACAACCTGCAATTATCAAACCACATCAGTTATTTGCACAGATAATCATATCTATCGTTTCTGTCCCATGTTTCTTAGTCACAATGGACTGCATCATATGTCATGGCTATATAAGCCGCACCCTGTGTCATAGCTATGTAAGCTGCACCAAAACAATATCAATATATAAATCATAGCCCGCAGGCCGCACCAGCTGGGTTCAATAACCCGATATCATAGCCAAAAGGCCGCACCATGTTCCTGTAACAATATCATAGCCGTATAGGCCGCACCGGTTGGATATAGCATCCAATACAAAGTCAAATATGGCTCACGGGTTAGCCCGCTGTTGCCTTGGCTCACGGGTTAGCCCGCTGTTGCCTAGACTCACGGGTTAGCCCGCTGTTGTCTATATAAATTTAACTCATCAGAATAAACTGTGGCTCACGGGTTAGCCCGCTATTGCCTAGACTCACGGGTTAGCCCGCTGTTGTCTATGTAACAGTTTACGTAGATATATTGACTCACAGTTCCGTTCTTGTCTATAACAGACTCACAGCTTATCTGGTCTTGTCATTTTATTGACTCACAGTTCCGTTCTTGTCTATTATAAACTCACGGCTTATCTGGTCTTGTCATTTATAGTGTATATATATATGTATTGACTCACAGCTCCGTTCTTGTCATCGCAATGACTCACGGCTTATCTGGTCTTGTCTTTTACATATATTTTAACACTTGTCGTTTTCGTCCCTCGAAGCTGTTTCAACCTGTAACAATTCAATTATCATATATCACATATGATATCAGTGAGATTACTCACCTGGATACTAGCTGCGTTTCAATTTCGGTTGTTTCTTGCCTTTGCGTGCACCACAACCATTTTGTCCCATACCTATTTATCCATTTATATACCAAATGATAATAGGTTAATAATCATCTAAATTGACTCTAATACATTAGAGTTCAATACAATATCATTACAAACAATGCCTAGTTAATAAACTTTCCGTTTACTAACTTTTTATGAATTTTACTATTCACCGAGGCATTCGAATCGATCTACAGTGCCCCCGAGGGGTCGGAAACTCAATATAAAAATTTTCCCAAACTTTTCAGACCATAACGAGCCTATGGTCCAAATTTGAGCTAAAACGGACAAGCCAAACGAAAGTTAGCATTTTTGATCCCCTGCCTGGCCCCTGCTTGGAGGCGCACTGCGCCTAGGGCTGGGCGCACTGCGCCTGGGCGCACCCCGCCCTGGTCCTGGGCGCACTGCGCCCTGCGCCTGGGCAGACCTCCTGGCTAGACCTGGCAATGGAGCGGGTTTTGACCCTGATCCGCTCCAAACCCATGCAAAATATATGGGTTTGGATCGTTATTTATGATCCGTTAACCCGCTAACGACCCGTACCCGTTAACCCTTTAAGTAAAAGGGTTGGGTTTGGATCACTATCGATCCGCTCCGTTAATAACCCGCCCCGTATAAAATTATATTAAAATAAATTTATTATATATAAATTAATTATTTTACAATTACAGGACATAGAGGTATAGACGATAGCGTATAGGAAGTCACACGCAAACACAATACTCGAGAGTCATGTCCTCGAGGAGTCGTTCCAAATCCTAATTGTTATAAATTAATTATTTTCTCATGCATGTTTCCAATAGTAGATGTTTGTTTTGTTTTGGAATTGTTATTTTAAGTATTAAGTTATATTAGACGTTTTTTTTATTATGAAAACATTATTTTATAAGTATGAGCAAAAATGTGATTCATGTTATATTTGTTACAATGCGGGTTACGGATCGGGTTTGGGTATCCGTTGATCCGATGGATAAGGGTATGGGTTTGATTATTCAAAACCCTGCGGGTTACGGATCGGGTTTGGGTTAACTTTTGAAATTTGATAAACGGGTTTGGATCAATGCTGATCCGCTCCAAACCCGCTCCATTGCCAGGTCTACTCCTGGCCAGTCGCGATTTATGCACTGTAGCAAGCAGTTTTGGCTCATTAAGTCCTTAATCCAGTCCTTAATCGTTTGGGGTTTGTTCCTAGGCTAAAACCTTATACTTTAACAAGGTTTTCAACCATTCAAAACAACTAAATCAATCAAAATGAAGAATTAGGGTTATTAATCAAAATCCCAATTTTCAACAATAGCAACCTACTTTGCTGTTTTTGAGATATGTTCTTATCATATAATCATGTTTTAAGCTTGGAAATCGCATCAATATCATGGTTCATAACTGGAATTACACATTTCAGTTCATCCCCCATGAACCCACCAAGAACATATTCAAGGATTTGACTAAAAAGTCAATTTACTAACCTTATTTGGCTTCGAAATCATCAATTCCAAGTTTGTGTTCAATTCCATCTTCAAATCCCCCATGAACTTGCTGAAATCGTATGAGAGAATTCCTTCCCGATGCTTCTCTATGTTCAGCCCCAATAGGAGAGTCAACTCTCCTATTTATACCTCAATTTTTTTACAAATTTGGTCCTTAAGTTCCATTTTTTGAACTTTTGGCACCAATATCAAGTTTTATCACAATACAACTTTCATTTCTTATACTTTTGCCACAAGGAGCAATATTTTTACACAATTGGTCCTTCACATGGTCAAATGACCAAAATACCCTTTTGTGGTAAAACGACTAAATTTCAGTTTTTATAACATTTTAAGTCCAAAACTCAAAATATTATTTCAAACCAAATTCTTTTCTGTCCAAAAGACCAAATTACCCTTCTAAGGTAAAATGACCAATTTACCCTTTTATTATAATTATATAATAAAACGTGTCTTGGCGTTACAAATTCTTCCCTCCTTCAAAAGATTTCGTCCCCGAAATCATACAAGGAGTTGAGGGTGTGTCTTCCTCGTTTCGTTTTCGGTCTTCCGCATCATCTCGGGATCTCTATGGTATTGCCTAAGCACTTAACCATACTAGTCTTCTTATCTCGTGGTTATATCACCACTCGTATATCACTCCTCCGGTTGTCCCGGGCACCTTAATCACTTATCTTCCTCATTTCAACATGAGGGATTCGTTAGAATTTATCAATCTATGTTCTCAGAACTATGAGACCCATAGAAAACATTACAATTATCTCGAAGTTCATCAAGAATCTTCGATCGGTACACCAAAATTCTTAAGCTTTGAGACATATAAAAAAAATCCAATGGACTAGGACTTGACTTTCTTTTCGTCCCAAGCAGATTTTTTTGTCTTTCTAAGGGATATTTTGATTACTCCTACACCCCTTATCTAGAATTTTAACGATTTTACTCGGCAATCCACATACTACTTTTGTCGATTTGTCTATTTCTAAGCTTTCTCGAATTTGTCTAATCTTTTCTTCTGATCAAGGTACAAATCTCGGGTTCAGCCAACGGCTTCTCCCCAATTTCAGTCTAGTAAATCAGCATGCAATACTATACTCCATACTATGCATTATATGGATTATCAGAAAACTAGTACTAAAACTATTACTATCTACGGGTTCTATTAAAGTAGACGATATTCTCATCTTCCACCAGGGCCTGTTGTGTAAATTTCAAGCACATCTTCTAAAGTCTGCGTCATTTTCTCGCCTCGTCTATCATTTCTGCAATTCCTATACAGTACTTACTAGTACTTTTAAGCTAATTATTCTTAGAATTATTGCTAAATTCAACAGATAATTCTAGTATCTCGATCCGATACAGTCGACACCTGTAGTGCATGTCGGCATATTTATCTTTCTATGTAGTTTTTTCACTACTTTTCGATCTTAATTTCTTCCTTAGTCAGTATAAATCTACACTGATCTCATCAATCAACCTGCAATTACCCATATGGTGTCATACTCATGCGGTACTTGCAAAGACTTTACTACAAAGTCTATAATATTTTCGTCCCATTTCTTCTTTGGGATTGACAACGGCTAAATTTTCCGTTTGCTTCTAATGATTTGACTGTAGTTACACACTAGTCAAACACTTTTCACATATCTTTCAATGTCTTTCTTTAGCCCCGGCCACCAATATATAGGTTATATCATCCTACACAGTTTGGTACTGCCCCGGGCATTCTGCATATCTACCCAAATATACATCTTTTAAGGGTAAATTTTCATATCTCGTTTTGCTTTGAAACTCACATACACAACCACCAAGGGTTTTCAATCGCTGTGAGTTTCTAACTAGCTTCTTTCAATAGCTAATCATTCATTTACTTGTCACGTTTTTCAGACTTGCACACTTCTTTCTGTGCTACCCGAATCAACTCAGGTAATCAATTCGTCACACTGACGCATGTGGTTGTATCTTTCAAAAGATACTCTTTCTAATTCAAGGCATCTATAATCACATACGCCTTTCTGAGATGGTATAAGATTTCATACCCGAAATCTCTAAGTAACCCATCTATTTTTATTATTTCATATTAAGCTTATTTTTGATCAATAAAGTACTTCAAACTTTTATGATCTGTATAAACGATAAGCTTTACACTATACAAGTAGTGTCTCCAACGCTTCAATGCCAACATCATAGTTGCTACTGCAACATTATGCATCTACAGTCAAAGATGGATACATTTCAATGATCCAATCCATCTTCTCTGCTTAGCATCATTGCTAACATCAGAGTTTCACACAAGGTTTATTCCAAACCTTTACAGGATACTTGTGGTCTTTCTACCCCTCATACTTTATAATTTTATTAGTCAACCTTAGTCAACTGAACAGTTGTCAAGGAGCAGTTTTCTACAACTCTCCCATAGTAACCCGCCATTCCAAGGAAACTATTACTAATTCAGTCAGATTCCAAGACGGTTTCTGTCTTATCACATCAGTATTTCCACTGTACCTACTTTATCATCTTTGGCATTATTATCATGCCCAACGAATATAAAGTTTCTTTTAGTCAAATTTTCATACTTGGAGAATTTTACACATCACTTAACGCAGTGAAGTAACTCCAATATCTGATACAAATGTACTTCATTTTCAATCTGGTTTCGAGAATATCAGATTCTCATTAGTCAATGCACATATGCATCAACTTGTTTTTCTTCTTTTCAAACAAGATAGGGCTCCATACAATGACACATACGGTCATAAGAGACCCCAAAACAACATTTTCTTTTAGTTGTTTTCCAACTCTGCCATCTCTACAGATACATATCAATACAGAGCCTAAATAGCAGGAACGGCTCCCAAAGTCAGCTTTTCTCGCCAATCTGGCAGAAACCCTGGAAGTTCTTTTCAAACGAAACATCCAAGAATATATTTAAAGTAGTACATTACTAGCACTGTTTTATCCAACTTGGCCAATACCACGTATGCCAACTATAACATCATTCCTTTACTAACTCTTTTCTGAGTTTAAGCAAAGAAAATAACTGGTATTCTCAACAACGGTCATTTACCATAGGTTTTCATCTGTTCCATTTCTGTTTTAAGAACCATACTGTTCTTGTTTCTATAACTCATGTTAGTATCATTCATTACTAACCAATTTATAAGCACAATTGCTTCAAATTCACTGGTAGTCATTAGCTTTAGATTCATAGGGAAAATGGTCCCGTAAATCCTAGGCAAACTACCTTCCAGGTGTTCAATATCTAGAACATACTTGCTATCTGCTATAGCTGTTTCCAGAATTTCATCTAAAATCGTTGATGAAATATTCCAACAAGACGCTAGTGTCACCGATCCAAAGCATAGCTTCATGGATCAAATATAACATATACGGGGAGTATATTTAAAACAATTATATTTGAGACCATATCAGTCTACTCACGAGCTTCTTCCACAATCTGCTAGAATACTCATGGTACCACTGGTCCTTTTCGACCATTCCTTTCTTCTTTCTTTCCTCCCCGTTCTTTCCTGGGTTCATCACCCGTTACTCCACATTTAACATGTGAGTATTTCTTAGGAAAGTGTTCTATAGCTCCGCGCTAGACACACTTCCAATCTATCCAACAAGCTCGAGCAATCTGCTCCTATCATCTGCAATTTCAACATGTCAACGGTAGAGTCTCAACCCTACAATTTTTTTTTTGCTTTTCCTGCACTTCTCGTAATACATAACTGCTCTGTTTTGGTTCCTTCCCTTTTAGGTTGGACCCAGTCTGTGGTAACTTCTCCTGAAGCGTCCACTAATCTTTTCCTGCTTTTCACGTAGTCTCAGCTACTTTTCCTTCACCTTGAATATCAATCATGGTGAGCACTCAATTTCTTTCTCTGACCACAGCAACTACTGTTGCTTGCTATGTGGATTTTCTGCTAATTGTCTCGTTGCCCCTCGTTCAATGGAGCCTTGAGAAAGGGCTGGTTCGCCTCTTAAAGCTGCACGCCCTAAATTCCCCCAAATACGATTCGCTGCTCATACTTCTTATACGTTAGAAGTCAGCAACAGTTAGGTTATATATGTATAATAACAACTATATACACCTAACTATATATCATGTCTACTGTCTCTCAAGGTTTAAGTCCAGGAATCTACTCTATAGACACCTAGTTCACTTAAACCACGGCTCTGATACCAACTTGTAACACCCGACTTTTAAAACAAAAACACCCCTGAAAATTTTTCATTTTTAATAAAGGTTTCAATACTTAAAACCATAAACAAAGGGGTATATTTTAATAAAAACGGGTACAAGCGTATCAAGGAGAGTATAAAATACCGTAGTCTCCTTTGAAGCCGGGCTGCTACTGACAGCATCTAAGAGTCCTACTTCTAGAGTCACGGACTCTATCTATTCCCTTATCAGGATCATGCTAACCTGCAGGGACTTTTAACAAACGGTATGAGCTACAAAGCTCAGTGAGTAATCATTTCTGCAAATAACATGTATCAAATATATTAGTATATTGTTTGGATATCGAATCCAAACTCATAGCCTTACTGGCTGACCATATATCTCTTAGGATTTCACATCCTAATTTTGTAGCCTTACAGGCTACTTCATGACAACCTGCAATTATCAAACCACATCAGTTATTTGCACAGATAATCATATCTATCGTTTCTGTCCCATGTTTCTTAGTCACAATGGACTGCATCATATGTCATGGCTATATAAGCCGCACCCTGTGTCATAGCTATGTAAGCTGCACCAAAACAATATCAATATATAAATCATAGCCCGCAGGCCGCACCAGCTGGGTTCAATAACCCGATATCATAGCCAAAAGGCCGCACCATGTTCCTGTAACAATATCATAGCCGTATAGGCCGCACCGGTTGGATATAGCATCCAATACAAAGTCAAATATGGCTCACGGGTTAGCCTGCTGTTGCCTTAGCTCACGGGTTAGCCCGCTGTTGCCTAGACTCACGGGTTAGCCCGCTGTTGTCTATATAAATTTAACTCATCAGAATAAACTGTGGCTCACGGGTTAGCCCGCTGTTGCCTAGACTCACGGGTTAGCCCGCTGTTGTCTATGTAACAGTTTACGTAGATATATTGACTCACAGTTCCGTTCTTGTCTATAACAGACTCACAGCTTATCTGGTCTTGTCATTTTATTGACTCACAGTTCCGTTCTTGTCTATTATAAACTCACGGCTTATCTGGTCTTGTCATTTATAGTGTATATATATATGTATTGACTCACAGCTCCGTTCTTGTCATCGCAATGACTCACGGCTTATCTGGTCTTGTCTTTTACATATATTTTAACACTTGTCGTTTTCGTCCCTCGAAGCTGTTTCAACCTGTAACAATTCAATTATCATATATCACATATGATATCAGTGAGATTACTCACCTGGATACTAGCTGCGTTTCAATTTCGGTTGTTTCTTGCCTTTGCGTGCACCACAACCATTTTGTCCCATACCTATTTATCCATTTATATACCAAATGATAATAGGTTAATAATCATCTAAATTGACTCTAATACATTAGAGTTCAATACAATATCATTACAAACAATGCCTAGTTAATAAACTTTCCGTTTACTAACTTTTTATGAATTTTACTATTCACCGAGGCATTCGAATCGATCTACAGTGCCCCCAAGGGGTCGGAAACTCAATATAAAAATTTTCCCAAACTTTTCAGACCATAACGAGGCTATGGTCCAAAATTGAGCTAAAACGGACAAGCCAAACGAAAGTTAGCATTTTTGATCCCCTGCCTGGCCCTGCTTGGAGGCGCACTGCGCCTAGGGCTGGGCGCACTGCGCCTGGGCGCACCCCGCCCTGGTCCTGGGCGCACTGCGCCCTGCGCCTGGGCAGACCTCCTGGCCAGTCGCGATTTATGCACTGTAGCAAGCAGTTTTGGCTCATTAAGTCCTTAATCCAGTCCTTAATCGTTTGGGGTTTGTTCCTAGGCTAAAACCTTATACTTTAACAAGGTTTTCAACCATTCAAAACAACTAAATCAATCAAAATGAAGAATTAGGGTTATTGATCAAAATCCCAATTTTCAACAATAGCAACCTACTTTGCTGTTTTTGAGATATGTTCTTATCATATAATCATGTTTTAAGCTTGGAAATCGCATCAATATCATGGTTCATAACTGGAATTACACATTTCAGTTCATCCCCCATGAACCCACCAATAACATATTCAAGGATTTGACTAAAAAGTCAATTTACTAACCTTATTTGGCTTGGAAATCATCAATTCCAAGTTTGTGTTCAATTCCATCTTCAAATCCCCCATGAACTTGCTGAAATTGTATGGGAGAATTCCTTCCCGATGCTTCTCTATGTTCAGCCGCAATAGGAGAGTCAACTCTCCTATTTATACCTCAATTTTTTACAAATTTGGTCCTTAAGTTCCATTTTTTGAACTTTTGGCACCAATATCAAGTTTTATCACAATAAAACTTTCATTTCTTATACTTTTGCCACAAGGAGCAATATTTTTACACAATTGGTCCTTCACATGGTCAAATGACCAAAATACCCTTTTGTGGTAAAACGACTAAATTTCAGTTTTTATAACATTTTAAGTCCAAAACTCAAAATATTATTTCAAACCAAATTCTTTTCTGTCCAAAAGACCAAATTACCCTTCTAAGGTAAAATGACCAATTTACCCTTTTATTATAATTATATAATAAAACGTGTCTTGGCGTTACAATAATCAGAAAAGGAAAAATTCGTCAGCTGCAAGGAGATTTCAGGATGACGGTCTGATGGTCAAGCTAGTTCTCCAATAGGTATAGTATGTCAGAATGAGAGAGTTGGAGAAAGTGTGATCCCTTTACTATTTGGCATATGAGCCCTTACATAGTGTTGATGCAGTTTTCGTTTTCAGAGACAATGACGTTAGTTATGTCACGGGACAATGGTGTTAATCGGAGAATCATGATTGGCTCAGACCGCGATGGTGGTGCGTGCATGAACTCTGCTCCGTGCAAATACTATTTTGTCGTGTGGCGACCATGTTGTGGTCGTGTCGGGCTGGCCAATCCTTGCATGATAAGGCTGTGATGAAGTATGTCAGCTTGGCCACTGGAACGTTAGCTCCCAAGACGACCATTTGATAGTAGCCTTAGTGGAAGGGAGTGTCGTCTGGGTGCGGGTAGGCATGCCTACCGTTAGACCATTAGAAGCGCCCATAGGGTACGTTATCAAGTCCCCGGTCTTAGCCATTATGACATAGGATTGCTTAGTAATGATAGGCTTGGACTAGGCCATGCCAGTTTTCGTGTTTGGTTTTATGTCGCTTAATTTGTGCGATGTGACAATTTCCACGATGACTTTAATTATATTCTTTTACAACTAGGGTTTTGAATTTCTCGCTTCCTGCCCTGTTATATTCTCTTTGGTGTCCGTCTTTTCCAATTTTCCACTTCTTTGACTCAGTTTCCCTGAAGTGAAAATTTCTTTCTTTCCTTGTGGCTTTCTTGACTATGAGTTCTTCCATTAGAGTCATCCCGTCTGCTGATCAGTTCTTCACTTTTGAGCGAATGGTATGGCTTCCAACCTAAAGATGGTGTTGAGTTCCCTGAAGATGATGCGATTTTCTCGATCTCCCCGGAGGAAAAAATCGACATCTATGTAAAGCATCTTGATGATGCAGGTTATTGTTTGCCTACTTCAAATTTCATAAACGAGCTGCTGGACCACCACAAGGTACACGTTTACCAACTTGTTCCAAATGGTGTGAATAAGCTTTTTTCCTTCAAGATGTTATATAGGTGAACGGGATACAACTCGATGTTTAGATTTTTTGACACTTATTCTAGTTCGCGTATGCATCATCTAGTGAGAATCACACTTTTTGTGTTTGAAAGTATAGCCATGCCGTGGTGACGGAACAAAAGAATTCTCTTAAAAATTGGGCAAGTCGTTTTCTTTGGGTCAATAGTGACCAGGTTGCAGCAATGTAGTGACATGTGGAGCCAATTTTGGACCAAAATTTACCCTCTATTTTTACAAAAAGTAACATGCGAAGGTTTTGCGATGTTTTCAAGTGGTAGTGGAGGAATTTCCAATAGTATATCCATGTCGGTGCTGGAATGAACATGTTCTGCATCTTCAATGGAAAATGCAAGAGTTTTATGATGTGTTTAAGTAGGGCTGGCAAAAATGCACCGTGGAGAACCAACCAACATGTTACCAACCGTACCAATAAAGTAGGTAACCAACATGTTTGGTAGTCAATATGTTTGGTTGGTAATACCATACCAATTAAACAATATTGGTACGGTAACGGTACAAAATTTTGAATACCACGGTTGTACCACACCAACCAATTCAATATATATATATATATATATATATATATATATATATATATATATATATATATATATATATATATATATATATATATATATATATATATATATATATATATATATATATATATATATATATATCATTCCTATTTGCATAAAATCAGGAGGATCCCTGAATATCTCCCCTCTCTGTAGTTAAATTAGGGCTTAATGCTCCATAATCACACGAGCATCGTATACCAGCGAGAATAAATCTTTGCCGGAGGAAACGACTCGTCGAAAAAATCCCAAAATCGTAAACTGCAGAAACCTACGTTGCTTGGCTTTGATGCTCAGAACAGCGAGACTAAGGAGGTTTTTGTTTTTCCTCAAAAAGTCTTTTTCCCCTAAAACATCTGCGGGAGGGTAGATGTTTTCCAAAAAGATCGTTTGTTTTTTAGAAGACAAAAGATATAAAAAAGACTTTTTCACCTTTTTTTCAAAAAGACATATTTTTTTGTCTTTTTGAACCACTTTTTTGAACTTTTCAACTACATTCACCCCACCCCACCCCTACCCCCACCCCCACCCACCCCCACCCCCACCTCTACCCACCCTACCCTCACCCTACGTACCCTACCCTTACCCCACCCCCACCCTTGCCCATACCACCTACCCCATCTACCACCCCCACCCACCCCTTTCTCACCCCCACCTACCCACCCCACTCTCATCGCACCCGGGTTATTTTAATTAAAATTGATGCTAGAATGAACGATTTCAATAAGACGTTAAAAACAAACAAACTTTTTTATGAAGGGCGAAAACATGGAAAAGAACTTTTGGTCCACATCTTCTTCCGCAGACATGGACAAAGACAAAAGACATTTTACATCTTCCAAAACAAACACCACCTAAAACTATCGGATTATTGGGGTCGTCGTCTCCGCCCCGCTCTCTTGCTCTATTGCTACCATAATCGTCTCCTCGGATCATCTCTTCCAATTTCAGGTTTTGAATAATTTATTCCTTTGGTTCATTAATTATGTGAGTTTTTAATAATTTGATTGGTTTTAAAGAAATACGTTGAAGACTCCGGCTAATGTGTTTTGCGCGTTCTTCACCATTCAAATGTCAAAACGCATGTTATTTGATTATTAGGTAATTGATCAATAAAATTATCATAATGAATATACGATATTTATCATCCACATTTTTTTATCAAACAAAACCCTTTTACCCACGGTAACCATACAGAATGTGCCTCTATTTTTATGTAAAAGAGCCTAGTACCCTTCATATATTGAATTGATATATTTGTTCGCATATTTTACTCCATTAGTGTTGTAGTGTT
Organism: Cichorium intybus; assembly: GCA_023525715.1. Taxonomy (NCBI): domain Eukaryota; kingdom Viridiplantae; phylum Streptophyta; class Magnoliopsida; order Asterales; family Asteraceae; genus Cichorium; species Cichorium intybus. Next base: position 141,554,070 of record CM042009.1, read on the forward strand.
GAATGTAGTTTGCAAATTTCCATCGAAACTCGTGAAAGTCCTATTAATTCAAACATGCATTCCTTGAAAGAAATCCGGTGATGATACTAAGACTTAACGTCGATACACACAAATAACAAAGCTACAATAAGGGTTATTTACATGGGAAGTATGTTTCATCCATGAAAACAAGTAAATAATTCATTGAGTATTTTTTTCTCGTATGCTTATTCACTAATGAATTTGGTTTTTATAGAATTTGGGGTTTAGGGTATGCTTATTCACTGATGACTTTGAGTTTTATAGTATGCTTATTCATTGATGATTACATGAATTTGGAGGTTTATAGTATGCTTATTCACTAATGAATTTGAGGTTTGATTAAATTTGGGGTTTGTAATATGTTTATTCACTAATGAATTTGGGTTTTATAGTATGCTTATTTATTGATGAATACATTTAGGGGTTTATAGTATGCTTATTCATTAATGAATTTGAGGTTTTAGTTATTCATTAGTTGTTGATTTCTATTTTTTGAGGTCGTATTCATTGATGAATAATCAGATTGCTATATAATCATTTATGAGGTCGTATTAATTGATGAATAATCAAATTACCAGTTGATTTTGCATTCATTAGTTGTTGATTTCTATTTTTTGAGTTCGTATTCATTGATGAATAATTAGATTACTAGTTATCATTGTATTCATTTGTGATTTACTATTCATTTGTGATCTAAATGTACAGACCTAGAAGATGATCGGGGACATTTTTTTTGTGTGTTATTCATTGATGATTATGTCTATTCTTTATATTTTATGTGTATTCAACTGTATTCATTGATGATTATTTGTATTCATTGATGATTATCAGTATTCATTGATGATTATATGTATTTTTTTATGTTCTATATGCATTCATTGATGATTATCTGTATTCAATGATAATTATCTGTAAATTGTATCAGGTTGAGCCTCATTAGGAACTCGGTTTTCAAAATTTCTAGATTGCACAAAAATGACATACGTACAAGAAGGAGCAAAGGCAATCAAGCCTAGAAGATGATCGGGGCCATTTTCTGTATGTTGTGTTGTATTCATTTAAAATTATAAGAAAATACTTAATTGCGACATTGTATTCGTTGATGAATTTTACTTCATTGTCAATGTTATTTACGTATATTCATTAATGAATTACATCGACTTTGTCATGTTACATATCCCTATATGAATATTCGTTGATGAAATTTACTTCATTGCTAATGTCGACTAGTTATACACTAAATTCAGTGACGAAAATTTAAAAAAAAAAGCCAAAAAAAAAGAAAAAAAACCCATTAAATTAAGTCACGAAAATTCAAAATAAAAAGCAAAAAACAAAAAAAAAAAAACAAAAACCCACGAATATTGAAAAAAGCTATATTCAAGGAAATAATTATAACCAATCCCATTATTTTAGGAAACTTATAATTATCTTGATTTTATTTACTAATATAGATATACTAAGATTACTATTATACCCTTGTGAAATGATTGGCCCAGGATTGTCCTCGTGTTCTCAACCTTTTAATTGTCCTCGTTTGAACCTCTCCATATATATATACATATATATATATATATATATATATATATATATATATATATATATATATATATATATATATATATATATATATATATATATATATATATATATATATATATATATATATATATATATATATATATATATATATTCAGTTCTCGTATTTTTATGTTTTAAATAGGAGTAATAACTAACAAGTTACACTCGGAAATGAACTACTAAAACAACTAGTTCTTAATACTAATTCTTTTTTGAAACAACACTAGATATTAAAATCAAACTAATAACACAAGCGACTAGCACGTAAGCGATGATAAGTTGGGGAAAACAATACTAAAACAAAAGTTTTTGGTATATACCAATACGAATATGTACCAACCAAACTTGTTGGTAGCCAAATAAGTTGGTACCAACTATATTTGGTACGGTAGTGGTAATTAAATTTTTGTGCCAATTATAATTGGTACGGTACACGGTATAGAAGAAAAAAGCCCGGTACCGTACCAATTCCACCCCTATGTTTAAGGGTGAGTTTATGACTTGTTCCTTTTCCTATTTCTCCTCCCTCTCCCACCCCCACCCCCTTTGGAAACATATGAGTTGCCAGGTTTTGTTCTATAATAGCAGGTGTAGATAAGTAGGTCAAGTTTGTCAATGTTTTGGCCAGGAAATGGGTAGGCAGTCTCTGTTCTCCATTACAGGGAGGTTCCTTTGATATGACCAGGTGTAGCCTTCTCGTCCTTTCCATCATGAAGAGTTTATTATAAGGGCGGCGACGATTCGTGAGGGGGAGCAGCATTAGGCCATGATTCATCTAAAGGGAAGGTTGTTGTGGAGGAGGATGACAATGACAAGGTGTTGGTTTGTTCGGTAAGTAAACGAAAAGTCGCTTAGAAAATGTTGATGGTGATATTAGTAATTTGTTCAGAAAGTAAACGGAAAGTGATATTGCCCCTCTGTTTTGGGAAACTATAGTTTGGTCCCCGTATTTTTTTAAAGTTACAAAGTGACCCATAACTTTTTTTGAAACTGCATTTTGAACCTGAAAAAATCTATCCACCATTTTTGACGCTTCTGAATTCAACTGAGAGTTTAGTTTTATCTAATTGTTCCTCGAAAATTTTGTAAAAGATAATTACAAGCTTTTCTATGGAATTTACAAGTACTATTGCGATTTACGATGATTCGATTTACGCCCACAAATTACAATATATGAAAGCCAATAATGGAACAAACTCTGAGAGAAGCTCCGCTCGAGAGTATGTATCACGCAAAGATGGCACACAACAAGACCTTATTGATGAGGCTTCTTGTGACCACAAGTTACGAAGTGGTATGTCCATAACTTAGTATACGAGTCAGTTTCAAGATCTCGTAAACCAGCTCGGTGCTACCGAATGGGTTCTCACAAATGATGAGCAGCTTATATTGCTCTTAACTTCTCTACTTGATCACTAGGAGACGCTTGTTGTCACCCTCAACAATTCTGCACCTGATGTTAAAGTGACAATGGAGATGGTCACAAACGCTTTTATGAACGAGGAAGCCAAAAGAAAAAAAATAGTTCAGACCAACCATTTGCCCTCATATAAAAAAACTAAGGAAGATGTAGAGGTACAACCGATGGTAGAGGTCGATTAGTTGATTTTTCTACTTTATAATTTATATATACAGACTATGATATAGTTTATAATGTTATCTATGAGAATCGCCAATTAAAATAAATTAAGAACACAAAGACGGCATACATAGTGTATCATATTACAAAGTAACCAAGGAGGTAGAGAATTGTCAACTGCAAATCATTTAAGAACATCCGATTACAAAGTCAAATGTCGACCTCCCTTTATTTACAACTGCGTATGTATCTATTTTCTTCAAAATTTCCAGAGGAGAATGGAGTAACGTAAGGAGAAAATAACATACCTCAGCCGATTCTTTCACAATCAAACACCCTAGTACCAACATTGATCGATTTCTTAGGGTCATGACTGGCGGCGACAATGGCCTTGTGTGCACAACACCATCGATTTTGTGACATTGTTACTGAAGCGAGGCAATGATGAGGCAGAGTCGATTTTTTTCATCATTGAAAACCCTAAAGACGCTAAGAGAATTGAGGGAAGCAAGAAGAAATTAAGCTAAGTCTTGTCGATTTGGGAGAGAAACTGGAAGTTAAAAGACAACATGTGCTTTTTTTAGATGACAAACAAAAGTGACAAAGGGTCACACGTGTGTTTTAATCTATTTACCACATTAAGTGGTGTTGTAATTCGTATGTCATTATAAGTCTTTTTTGTAGTAGTGGAAAAAACTCAAGACATGAAAGTTGTAGGTAATTTGGTCGTCTCCAGAAACTTGAATCACGTTAATCGGATCTTTGAGGAGGCATATATGATCAAAACACCAAGACATGGTCAAGAAATCCAACAACATCTTCTTTCCCCTTCACTTTGTTCGTTTCGTCCAACATGCTCGCATTCTTCGACCTTCGATCCCTATTAATTTTCACCATTCAACTTCGATATTGAGCTTGCTTTTCTTCTTCTTGATCCTGCATTTTTCTTCATCATTCTCATCGTTATTCCTCATTTTCGTTCATTCGCAAATGATTCAAATAAACATTAAAGTAGAGCCATTCTCAGCTACGAGAGACGTTTTATATTGATATAGATGCTATTTAAAGTGATACAAAACCGGCCAATCATAATGTCCAATAAGAATAAAAATGAAAGTGCGATCCTATAAGTAGGTAGATTTTTCAAAGTACAGTCCCTAAATAGGAAAAGAACAATAATGCTGCAGTAGAACAAATTTATTTGACATGTCATAATATACACATAAATTGATAATATGTTGCTAGTTTTTGCATTTGGTCCTCGTTATATGTATGTTGGTTCAACCCACGAAACATCAAAAAGTTATTCATGACCTCTTATGTATTATTATTACCTGTGACCAAACTCATTAGTAATCTTGAGCTGTTTTTTTTCGTTTAGACATAAGTATATTAAAGTAGTTGTATATATTTTATAGCTATAATCCCATTGATTCAAGAGATCGTAGTAAACATTGGAAGTTTTGGATCACACTTTGGACGATGTGTTAGACCCGCTTTAGCACTCACTCACACTGTTTCACTTTTACCCAGTGTTTAGATGTTTACCGTTAGACCTATTCAAAATAAAATCTAATTTGAGCAAATGGTTCGAAATTGTTATTGTCTAATTTAACCTAATGCATTTCACACGACTATACATATCTATATCATATATCATATATCATATCATATAACTCTTATAATAGAGGCCATCAAAAGAATATGGTTCAAGATATGTCTCATTCTTACACAATATTCATTTGAAACATCAACCTTTTCATCTTTCAACTAATTATTAAAACCACTCAAGAGTTTTTTAACTTATATATTATAATTACTAAGTATTTAAACTATTAATGATATAGTTTATGAGTATCAAATGAATTGTAGTTGAATAGTCTTTTTTTACTATAAAAAAGGATAATAATTTGAGTAACACATAAATACAAATCACATACAGAGTTAGAAAAATCATATAGATTGAAGAATGTCAAGGTTTAAAGATATTTGTGTTGGCTTGAGTTTTTTTATATTTCGAGCCATATTACGATGATCATACAACCATTATCGACGAAGAAAATGTGTGTGTGTGTGTGTGTATGAAACACATTTCACAATGAAGTTATTATAGTTTACTATGTTTTATGCTTATTTTGTAACTCAAACTTAAGCTTATGTAATTAGTTGATGATTTGGATTTTTATTTGAGATTTTTGGTGTTCTTATTCCATCAATTAGAATAGTATACATCTTCATGTAATACAAACTTTGATATTTTATCATCATGTGTTATGTTTGTGGTTTATAAAATAATATCTTATTTATATATTTGGGTGTTTAGTATTTTAAAGAACTTTATACATAATTAGTTAAATATATATTATATTTTAGAATTTATATTTAAACGGACATTCCGGAAAATTATCAAAAAAACACATGAATGTTTGAAGAGATTATTGAAAAAAATAAAGCAAGTAGATCAATAAATAATTGTTGTTGCATTTCTAATACAAATATAATTAATAATTTAATTTGATCGAAATGAATGATTTTACAAAAACTTAGTAAATCATACATATAATCAATACTTCAATTTGATTAAATTGAATAGTTTTTACAAAATGCTTTGTTCATCATATATTATAATTATCTTCTAAAAAAGTTTGCTAATATACAAGTACATTTTACAATTACGTACATATTATAATTATTAATAGATGTATTTTTACTTCAATCACATTTAGTAAAACTCTTATGACTTTTCACGTTCTTTTTAATAATAATGTTAACGTTAGTTTATAATCAACATATTACGAAAAAATTATATATTATAATGAGATTATCATTTGAATAATGGTAATTCATTTTAAATAAATATTAGTTTTTAATTGTTTAAAATAGATGTTGAAACATGATTTTAATTTTATTGTATATGCAATTTTTAGAATTAAATGTATGTAAAAACACGATTTTACTATATTTATTAAATCAATACAAACATTATTATTAGTTTGCAATCGTAAATATTAGGACAAACTTAGATATTATAATGATATTATCACATTATTTAAAGTAGTTTATTTTAGTTAAACATTAGTATTTAGTTGTTTAAGTATTGACAATACAAATATGTTAGTTCATTACTAGTAAGTTTAAAAAAATTTCACAACATAGAATTCAGCTATACTATGATTTCTTTTTTTTTTAAACCATTATCCTGAAATTTCTTATTGTTTATTTATTATGATATTATTTAACTAATTATTTCTTTATTTTTTTTTGATTTTTTAGAACGAATGTCTTGATATATGATAATTAATTAGTGATACATCAACTTTTTATTTCTTATATACAATTGTTAGTACATAGTAGATAACAATTTTGTTCCTGCGCAACGCACGGGGATTCGCCTAGTATCTTATAAAAGAAGCACAAATACTAGTACCACATCAATTTGAAACTTCCATGACTTTTCAAATTTCTTATAATAATGGTTACAATTTGGTTAATTAATGCGAGATAAGTGAAAATAAAATAAATACATAAAACTTAATTCTTCAACTTTTAACTTAACATATTTAATTTATTGGTTAAAATTGGATGTAAAACATTATATTTTTTAATGCTACCACATTATAATTACTAATCTAACGTATTTGATCTAAAAATGATGGTAATTTCAAAACATAAAACGAAATGTCGAATAAACTTGAAATAATTGTCTGGATACTAATTTTTCAAACAATTAAAAAGTTCAAAAGTTCAAATAGAATGTTAAACGTAAAACCTAAATCGAAATGTAAAACTAATAAAATTTTGACAAAAATTAGTTTTATAATAATTAAATCTATAAAAATGGTAGTAATTTTATTAAATAAAAATAATAATAGTTATAAATAATATAAAGTTAAAAAGTATATTAAGTTGCCTTGAAAACAATAGTGAAATAGTAACAATGATCAAAATAAAAAATGGTCAAATGATCATATAATTAAATGATATTAAAATATCTATCTAAGTTGATTAACCAAAATTATGTTGAATGTAAAATCTAAATTAAATACTAAATTAAAAAAATAATTTAACAGGATATTTTTTTTATAATTTTTTCCAAAAAATAAAATTTTAATAAATTAAATATAATAATAGTTATCAATAAGACGAATATAAAAAATATATTATGTTTTCCTAGGAATAATGATTAATATTGGAAAAAATAATCTCGAGCGTAATTGAAAAAATCTCCAAATAAGTTCTATTAAAATTAAATAACTATATTTTATTTAAATGTAACATTCAATAGGTATAATTGAGATGATATGATCGTATATGATGCATATATATAAATAGATTAAACATTATAATAATTAACAATAAAAACATAAATATACTTTTATTTTCACATACAACCTATAAATAAAGGCTATTGAGATGATATTTACATATGTATCTATTTTATCGTATATTTAAAATAATTATAATATTTTATAACAATTTAATATAAGAATTAGTTAATGACAATAAAATAGTTATTCATAACTTATATATGTCAATTTTTAATTACATTATTGTATTCTGCGCAACGCGCGGACATTCGTTGGTATATAAGCTTGACGTTAATTATGTTGCATAATTTAAGGTAAGATGATACTCCAAATATTGAACTTCAAAAATTAATTTTTTGATAAGCTTGACGTTAATTATGTTGCATAATTTAAAAACACTTATTTTTCTCGTTGGTATGTAAATCATTAAACATCAAAATCAAGTTTATAATTTATACCTATCATATATAAAAATCTATAAACTATCTTTTAAAATGAATATTTACTCTTGGTGAAAAGACTTGGGCAAAAAACCATTTACTTTGACGAGAAAAAATAACCCACGACCAAAACAAATTATCAATTGAGTTCAAAGTCTTCCATGGCAATGACTTCCAAGTCTTCCATGTAGACCTGTGTAAATACATTTACGTGTGACATGGAGATTATACTTGTTGAAAAACCACTTAGACTGAAGGGTATGCCGCACGCGGCCCCCTGTGTCCTCCACATCAGCAGTAAGGACGCGGCAAACATCCCCCCCCCCCCCCCCCCCCCCCCGCGTCCTCGATAGCCGGCGTCCAGGGACAGCCCTCCTGCGAACGCGTGAAGACTTCCAAAATTTGAAAAAAATCCGACCGTTGAGGTTGAGGCTACCGTTGGAATATTAAAAAAAAATCTGTTTTTTTTTTTAAATTTAACACTATATATATATATACATTTCAAACCCACATATTCACATACAACTACACTTTCTCCCAATACATATATACATATAAATTCATATGGATTTCCATTCGGATTCAGACGACTCGGGTGATGATTTGGTATTCGCGGCAATGATGGAAGTCGCGAATATTTTGGTGAACCGAGCAGAAACTCCGGAAAAAAGGTGGTGATTAGCGGCGAAAAATAGAAACCGCGAAGAAGGACACGAAAAATTTATTCGCGACAATTTTTCTGAAGATTGCGTGTATGACGACAAGGATTTCAAAAACCGGTTTCGTTTGACCCGATCGATGTTTCTACGGATCGTGCACGACGGACGAGGCAAAAGGGGTTTTACTCCACACCAAAAATGTGGAGCGGCTCTTCGTCTTTTGGGTTATGGATACACTTTTGATGCCGTGGACGGATATTTGCGGATGTCGGCAAAAACCGCTCGGCAAAGTATGTATGCTTTTTGTGAATATTTTTATGAGTTATACGGTCCTATTTATTTGCGAAAACCTACACGAAACGATGTTGAAGAACTATATGCGGCACATCACCGTCACATGGTCTACCGGGTATGCTCGGCGGCATAGATTGTACGCATTGGGATTGAGCAAATTGTCCAAACGCGTGGAAAGGACAATACACCGGGGGTCATCACGACACACCTTCCCTAATACTAGAAGCGGTGGCGTCACAAGATTTATGGATTTGGCATGCGTACTTCAGGGTTCCGGGGGCGAACAACGACCTAAACGTTCTAGATTCATCGCCGATATTCAACGATATCCTACTAGGCAAATCGGCCGGCGTTCCGTTTAAAGTGAACAACTCTGAATACCCACGTGGGTATTTACTCACCGACGGTATATATCCAAATTATTCCATATTTGTAAAGGCGTACCAACACCCGATTGACGAAAAACGAGTACTATTCACGCAACGTCAAGAGTCCGCACGAAAAGATGTGGAATGTGCATTCGGTGTCCTAAAAAAGAGATGGACTATAGTGCAAAACCCGTCACGAGCATGGCACCTCGACAACATACGCAAAGTAATGTACGGTGTTATCGTATTACATAATATGATAATTGAAGAAAAATGTCGGAATATTTGCATCTATCAACCTCATCATATGACACAGGTGCCGACACAATTTGTTCCCGGTAGCGAGTCATACTTTAGTCGTGTACTAGAAATACAAAATGCGGAAATGAATGTCAATCTCCGACACGATTTGACGGAGTACATGTACGCGAATCGCAACGATGAAACCGACGACGACGACTAGGAAATGTTTTTTATTTTAAATTAATTTAGGACATGTTTAATTTTTTTTATGCCTTTTTTAATTTAATGTAATGTTTTTTTATTTTAATATTATGGTTTTTAATTAATATAATGTTTTTATTTAAATTTAATTTAATGTTTGGTTTTAATTAAAAAAAATGGAAAATAAAAATGTGACGTGGAAATTAAAAGAGTTATCATGAGAGTCTTGCACACCCCTAGTGGAAGTCTTGGTGACATGACGCTGAGTTGGATGAAGAATTAGGTTGTCATGGATGTGTTGCAAGAGTTGAAACAATTCTATTTGGATCAAGAGAAAAAAATAGCCGGTTGGTGGGAGCTGAACATGGCCTCTATTCATGCTTTGTAGACTGCTACGATATGCTGCAAGAGTTGAACAATTCTACTCGGATGAAAAAAGGCGCTGGAGGTCACTGGTTCGACCCTAATATCTATGAAGTATGGAAGCTAATGATATTGCTTTGATGGGTTGTTGTGGTTTGTTCATCCGAAACTGTTATGTATGCCTTGTTGTAAGCTCTGTGTTTGGCTAGCCGCATGTCTGAATAAAATTGCCGTTTCAAAGTATAAAAAAAATAAATAAATAACGCATGACCAAAACAAATTATCAATTGACATCCAAGTCTTCCATGGCAATTTCCAAGTCTTCCACCAAAAAAACACTTATAATTCGATAAGAGAAAAAGAAAGATATAGCCGAGGACCAAAATAATACAAGTTTTTGACTATGGCAATAAGTTCTTCATTTGTGGCTCTTTAAATGAACAACTTTCTTGATTAAAAAAACCCATCAGTGCATTCTAAATCTTTCCAACTTCATACTTTTTTCCAAATCAAAATAAGCTAGCTAGGGTTGATAATGGGGAATCACGGGTGTTTGGCCCTCCATCTCACTTTAATAAGTATTTTTATTGTTACAACCACATATACTTGTTTGGGTGCTCGAAATATCACTGTTGTTTGCTCTAAGCAAGAGCGACTTGCTCTTCTCAACTTCAAACACAGCATCAAAGACGACTTCAAAATGTTGTCATCGTGGGTTGGCAATGACTGTTGCAAATGGGAAAGAATCCGGTGTGACGGTGACACAGGAAATGTTGAAAGTATTCATCTCAGAGGAAACTATTTTTTTGATGAAGACTACTTAGTTGGTAACGAGGTGAACTCTTCTTTGGCGGAGTTAAGGCATCTTGAATACTTAGACTTAAGTGGTAATGATTTTCAAGGTAGTCAGATTCCTCAGTTCATTGGATCCTTGAAAAAGTTGAGTCACCTCAATCTCTCTAATGCTGGTTTTCAAGGTATTGTTCCTCATCACATTGGAAATCTTTCTACTTTAAAGGTTCTTGATCTCAGTCGAAATCCAGACCTCGTGGTTGATGAAATGGCATGGACCGATGGTCTTTTGTCACTCGAGCATCTCGACTTGAGTTCATTGGATCTTAGTGGAACACAAAACTTTGACATGGTGCATATGTTTTACATGATTCCTTCTTTAAAAGAGTTAAAGTTTGTCATCGTGTGGGCTTTCCAATGATGATCTTGGTCCTTTTCTAAATTCGAGTAGAATACTTCCCAAGATCAACACTACTAGAGAATGGGGTATTTAGCCACGAAAAATAGCCACGCAAATTTTGCGTGTCTAAATAGCCACGCAATTAACACGCATCTGTCACACAACCTGAAACTCCAAATTTAGACACGCATTTGTGACGGAACTTCGACGCATAAGAAATTCGTGGCTGTTGCGTGGCTAAATAGCCACACAACTGCCACGAACAATGATTTAAAGTATCAGTAAAATGGCTAGTGGTTATTGCGTGGTTATATAGCCACGCATCTACCACGAAAGCGTGGTTAATATATATAAATGGAAAACAATAAATAAAGCGTGGTTATTGCGTGGTTAATATATATAAATGGAAAACAATAAATACAGTCGTGTCTATTGCGTGGCTAATTAACCACGCATTAACCACGCACTGTCTGGTTGTGTGGTAAATGCGTGGTTAATTAGCCACGCAATAGCCACGACTCATACTTATATACACTCATTCTCATATACACTCATACTTATACTCATACACATGATTGTATGCGTATCAATGTGTTGGTGTGTTAAAATCACAAGTGCTTATACACCTTGAAAGGATAACGTTTGAAATGAACAATGGGTTTGGAAGGTGTACACGCTTGTGTGTAACTAGAATTCACGTATAAACCGAGAAATATAAAGATAATAAAGTATAATAAGGATGGGTAAAAAATGAACCCAAAAAAATAATGTTTACCCTTCAAAAAACGAAAAATACAAATAAAGTCGTGGATATTGCGTGGCTAATTAACCACGCATTTACCACACAACCAGACAGTGCGTGGTAATTGCGTGGCTAATTAGCCACGCAATAGCCACGACTGTATTTGTATTTTTTGTTTTTTGAAGGCCAAAAATTATTTTTTTGGGTTCATTTTTTGTACATATTTGTTATACTTTATTATCTTTATATTTCTCGGTTTATACATAAATTGGACTTACACACAAGCGTTTACACCTTTTAAACACGTTACTCATTAATAAAACGAAAACGAAAACGGATGAGGCTTATTGCGTGGCTATTTCGTGGTTAAAAGTCAAAGAAAGTCAAAGAAAATGTTTGTGTTTATTGCGTGGCTGATGCGTGGAAAAATGTTGGTGGCTATTGCGTGGCTAAATTTGGGTGGTTATTGCGTGGCTAAATTTGGGTTGATATTGCGTGGTAGTTGCGTGGTTAATATATATAAATGGAAAACAATAAATACAGTCGTGTCTATTGCGTGGCTAATTAACCACGCATTAACCACGCACTGTTTGGTTGTGTGGTAAATGCGTGGTTAATTAGCCTCGCAATAGCCACGACTGTATTTGTATTTTTCGTTTTTTGAAGGGTAAACATTATTTTTTTGGGTTCATTTTTTACACATCCTTATTATACTTTATTATCTTTATATTTCTCGGTTTATACGTGAATTCGAGTTACACACAAGCGTGTACATCTTCCAAACTCGTTACTCATTTCAAGTTTTTCCTTTCAATGTGTATAAACGTATGTAGTCTTAATACACCAATTCATTGATGGACACACACACTCATACTTATATACACTCATTCTCATATACACTCATACTTATACTCATACACATGATTGTATGCGTATCAATGTGTTGGTGTGTTAAAATCACAAGTGCTTATACACCTTGAAAGGATAACGTTTGAAATGAACAATGGGTTTGGAAGGTGTACACGCTTGTGTGTAACTAGAATTCACGTATAAACCGAGAAATATAAAGATAATAAAGTATAATAAGGATGGGTAAAAAATGAACCCAAAAAAATAATGTTTACCCTTCAAAAAACGAAAAATACAAATAAAGTCGTGGATATTGCGTGGCTAATTAACCACGCATTTACCACAGAACCAGACAGTGCGTGGTAATTGCGTGGCTAATTAGCCACGCAATAGCCACGACTGTATTTGTATTTTTTGTTTTTTGAAGGCCAAAAATTATTTTTTGGGTTCATTTTTTGTACATATTTGTTATACTTTATTATCTTTATATTTTTCGGTTTATACATAAATTGGACTTACACACAAGCGTTTACACCTTTTAAACACGTTACTCATTAATAAAACGAAAACGAAAACGGATGAGGCTTATTGCGTGGCTATTTCGTGGTTAAAAGTCAAAGAAAGTCAAAGAAAATGTTTGTGTTTATTGCGTGGCTAATGCTTTGCGTGGCTGATGCGTGGAAAAATGTTGGTGGCTATTGCGTGACTAAATTTGGGTGGTTATTGCGTGGCTAAATTTGGGTTGATATTGCGTGGTAGTTGCGTGGTTATATAGCCACGCATCTACCACGAAAGCGTGGTTAATATATATAAATGGAAAACAATAAATAAAGCGTGGTTATTGCGTGGTTAATATATATAAATGGAAAACAATAAATACAGTCGTGTCTATTGCATGGCTAATTAACCACGCATTAACCACGCACTGTCTGGTTGTGTGGTAAATGCGTGGTTAATTAGCCACGCAATAGCCACGACTGTATTTGTATTTTTCGTTTTTTGTAGGGTAAACATTATTTTTTTGGGTTCATTTTTTACACATCCTTATTATACTTTATTATCTTTATATTTCTCGGTTTATACGTGAATTCGAGTTACACACAAGCGTGTACACCTTCCAAACTCGTTACTCATTTCAAGTTTTTCCTTTCAATGTGTATAAACGTATGTAGTTTTAATACACCAATTCATTGATGGACACACACACTCATACTTATATACACTCATTCTTATATACACTCATACTTATACTCATACACATGATTGTATGCGTATCAATGTGTTGGTGTGTTAAAATCACAAGTGCTTATACACCTTGAAAGGATAACGTTTGAAATGAACAATGGGTTTGGAAGGTGTACACGCTTGTGTGTAACTAGAATTCACGTATAAACCGAGAAATATAAAGATAATAAAGTATAATAAGGATGGGTAAAAAATGAACCCAAAAAAATAATGTTTACCCTTCAAAAAACGAAAAATACAAATAAAGTCGTGGATATTGCGTGGCTAATTAACCACGCATTTACCACACAACCAGACAGTGCGTGGTAATTGCGTGGCTAATTAGCCACGCAATAGCCACGACTGTATTTGTATTTTTTGTTTTTTGAAGGCCAAAAATTATTTTTTTGGGTTCATTTTTTGTACATATTTGTTATACTTTATTATCTTTATATTTCTCGGTTTATACATAAATTGGACTTACACACAAGCGTTTACACCTTTTAAACACGTTACTCATTAATAAAACGAAAACGAAAACGGATGAGGCTTATTGCGTGGCTATTTCGTGGTTAAAAGTCAAAGAAAGTCAAAGAAAATGTTTGTGTTTATTGCGTGGCTAATGCTTTGCGTGGCTGATGCGTGGAAAAATGTTGGTGGCTATTGCGTGGCTAAATTTGGGTGGTTATTGCGTGGCTAAATTTGGGTTGATATTGCGTGGTAGTTGCGTGGTTAATATATATAAATGGAAAACAATAAATACATTCTTGTCTATTGCGTGGCTAATTAACCACGCATTAACCACGCACTGTCTGGTTGTGTGGTAAATGCGTGGTTAATTAGCCACGCGATAGTCACGACTGTATTTGTATTTTTCGTTTTTTGAAGGGTAAACATTATTTTTTTGGATTCATTTTTTACACATCCTTATTATACTTTATTATCTTTATATTTCTCGGTTTATACGTGAATTCGAGTTGCACACAAGCGTGTACACCTTCCAAACTCGTTACTCATTTCAAGTTTTTCCTTTCAATGTGTATAAACGTATGTAGTTTTAATACACCAATTCATTGATGGACACACACACTCATACTTATATACACTCATTCTCATATACACTCATACTTATACTCATACACATGATTGTATGCGTATCAATGTGTTGGTGTGTTAAAATCACAAGTGCTTATACACCTTGAAAGGATAACGTTTGAAATGAACAATGGGTTTGGAAGGTGTACACGCTTGTGTGTAACTAGAATTCACGTATAAACCGAGAAATATAAAGATAATAAAGTATAATAAGGATGGGTAAAAAATGAACCCAAAAAAATAATGTTTACCCTTCAAAAAACGAAAAATACAAATACAGTCGTGGATATTGCGTGCCTAATTAACCACGCATTTACCACACAACCAGACAGTGCGTGGTAATTGCGTGGCTAATTAGCCACGCAATAGCCACGACAGTATTTGTATTTTTTGTTTTTTGAAGGCCAAAAATTATTTTTTTGGGTTCATTTTTTGTACATCTTTGTTATACTTTATTATCTTTATATTTCTCGGTTTATACGTAAATTGGACTTACACACAAGCGTTTACACCTTTTAAACACGTTACTCATTAATAAAACGAAAACGAAAACGAAAACGGATGAGTCTTATTGCGTGGCTATTTCGTGGTTAAAAGTCAAAGAAAGTCAAAGAAAATGTTTGTGTTTATTGCGTGGCTAATGCTTTGCGTGGCTGATGCGTGGAAAAATGTTGGTGGCTATTGCGTGGCTAAATTTGGGTGGTTATTGCGTGGCTAAATTTGGGTTGATATTGCGTGGTAGTTGCGTGGTTAATATATATAAATGGAAAACAATAAATACAGTCGTGTCTATTGCGTGGCTAATTAACCACGCATTAACCACGCACTGTCTGGTTGTGTGATAAATGCGTGGTTAATTATCCACGCAATAGCCACGACTGTATTTGTATTTTTCGTTTTTTGAAGGGTAAACATTATTTTTTTGGGTTCATTTTTTACACATCCTTATTATACTTTATTATCTTTATATTTCTCGGTTTATACGTGAATTCGATTTACACACAAGCGTGTACACCTTCCAAACTCGTTACTCATTTCAAGTTTTTCCTTTCAATGTGTATAAACGTATGTAGTTTTAATACACCAATTCATTGATGGACACACACACTCATACTTATATACACTCATTCTCATATACACTCATACTTATACTCATACACATGATTGTATGCGTATCAATGTGTTGGTGTGTTAAAATCACAAGTGCTTATACACCTTGAAAGGATAACGTTTGAAATGAACAATGGGTTTGGAAGGTGTACACGCTTGTGTGTAACTAGAATTCACGTATAAACCGAGAAATATAAAGATAATAAAGTATAATAAGGATGGGTAAAAAATGAACCGAAAAAAATAATGTTTACCCTTCAAAAAACGAAAAATACAAATAAAGTCGTGGATATTGCGTGGCTAATTAACCACGCATTTACCACACAACCAGATAGTGCGTGGTAATTGCGTGGCTAATTAGCCACGCAATAGCCACGACTGTATTTGTATTTTTTGTTTTTTGAAGGCCAAAAATTATTTTTTTGGGTTCATTTTTTGTACATCTTTGTTATACTTTATTATCTTTATATTTCTCGGTTTATACGTAAATTGGACTTACACACAAGCGTTTACACCTTTTAAACACGTTACTCATTAATAAAACGAAAACGAAAACGAAAACGGATGAGGCTTGTTGCGTGGCTATTTCGTGGTTAAAAGTCAAAGAAAGTCAAAGAAAATGTTTGTGTTTATTGCGTGGCTAATGCTTTGCGTGGCTGATGCATGGAAAAATGTTGGTGGCTATTGCGTGGCTAAATTTGGGTGGTTATTGCGTGGCTAAATTTGGGTTGATATTGCGTGGTAGTTGCGTGGTTAATATATATAAATGGAAAACAATAAATATAGTCGTGTCTATTGCGTGGCTAATTAACCACGCATTAACCACGCATTAACCACGCACTGTCTGGTTGTGTGGTAAATGCGTGGTTAATTAGCCACGCAATAGCCACGACTGTATTTGTATTTTTCGTTTTTTGAAGGGTAAACATTATTTTTTTGGGTTCATTTTTTACACATCCTTATTATACTTTATTATCTTTATATTTCTCGGTTTATACGTGAATTCGAGTTACACACAAGCGTGTACACCTTCCAAACTCGTTACTCATTTCAAGTTTTTCCTTTCAATGTGTATAAACGTATGTAGTTTTAATACACCAATTCATTGATGGACGCACACACTCATACTTATATACACTCTTTCTCATATACACTCATACTTATACTCATACACATGATTGTATGCGTATGAATGTGTTGGTGTGTTAAAATCACAAGTGCTTATACACCTTGAAAGGATAACGTTTGAAATGAACAATGGGTTTGGAAGGTGTACACGCTTGTGTGTAACTAGAATTCACGTATAAACCGAGAAATATAAAGATAATAAAGTATAATAAGGATGGGTAAAAAATGAACCTAAAAAAATAATGTTTACCCTTCAAAAAACGAAAAATACAAATAAAGTCGTGGATATTGTGTGGCTAATTAACCACGCATTTACCACACAACCAGACAGTGCGTGGGAATTGCGTGGCTAATTAGCCACGCAATAGCCACGACTGAATTTGTATTTTTTGTTTTTTGAAGGCCAAAAATTATTTTTTTGGGTTCATTTTTTGTACATATTTGTTATACTTTATTATCTTTATATTTCTCGGTTTATACATAAATTGGACTTACACACAAGCGTTTACACCTTTTAAACACGTTACTCATTAATAAAACGAAAACGAAAACGGATGAGGCTTATTGCGTGGCTATTTCGTGGTTAAAAGTCAAAGAAAGTCAAAGAAAATGTTTGTGTTTATTGCGTGGCTAATGCTTTGCGTGGCTGATGCGTGGAAAAATGTTGGTGGCTATTGCGTGGCTAAATTTGGGTGGTTATTGCGTGGCTAAATTTGGGTTGATATTGCGTGGTAGTTGCGTGGTTAATATATATAAATGGAAAACAATAAATACATTCTTGTCTATTGCGTGGCTAATTAACCACGCATTAACCACGCACTGTCTGGTTGTGTGGTAAATGCGTGGTTTATTAGCCACACAATAGCCACGACTGTATTTGTATTTTTCGTTTTTTGAAGGGTAAACATTATTTTTTTGGGTTCATTTTTTACACATCCTTATTATACTTTATTATCTTTATATTTCTCGGTTTATACGTGAATTCGAGTTACACACAAGCGTGTACACCTTCCAAACTCGTTACTCATTTCAAGTTTTTCCTTTCAATGTGTATAAACGTATGTAGTTTTAATACACCAATTCATTGATGGACACACACACTCATACTTATATACACTCATTCTCATATACACTCATACTTATACTCATACACATGATTGTATGCGTATCAATGTGTTGGTGTGTTAAAATCACAAGTGCTTATACACCTTGAAAGGATAACGTTTGAAATGAACAATGGGTTTGGAAGGTGTACACGCTTGTGTATAACTAGAATTCACGTATAAACCGAAAAATATAAAGATAATAAAGTATAATAAGGATGGGTAAAAAATGAACCCAAAAAAATAATGTTTACCCTTCAAAAAACGAAAAATACAAATACTGTCGTGGATATTGCGTGCCTAATTAACCACGCATTTACCACACAACCAGACAGTGCGTGGTAATTGCGTGGCTAATTAGCCACGCAATAGCCACGACTGTATTTGTATTTTTTGTTTTTTGAAGGCCAAAAATTATTTTTTTGGGTTCATTTTTTGTACATCTTTGTTATACTTTATTATCTTTATATTTCTCGGTTTATACGTAAATTGGACTTACACACAAGCGTTTACACCTTTTAAACACGTTACTCATTAATAAAACGAAAACGAAAACGAAAACGGATGAGGCTTATTGCGTGGCTATTTCGTGGTTAAAAGTCAAAGAAAGTCAAAGAAAATGTTTGTGTTTATTGCGTGGCTAATGCTTTGCGTGGCTGATGCGTGGAAAAATGTTGGTGGCTATTGCGTGGCTAAATTTGGGTGGTTATTGCGTGGCTAAATTTGGGTTGATATTGCGTGGTAGTTGCGTGGTTAATATATATAAATGGAAAACAATAAATACAGTCGTGTCTATTGCGTGGCTAATTAACCACGCATTAACCACACACTGTCTGGTTGTGTGATAAATGCGTGGTTAATTAGCCACGCAATAGCCACGACTGTATTCGTATTTTTCGTTTTTTGAAGGGTAAACATTATTTTTTTGGGTTCATTTTTTACACATCCTTATTATACTTTATTATCTTTATATTTCTCGGTTTATACGTGAATTCGAGTTACACACAAGCGTGTACACCTTCCAAACTCGTTACACATTTCAAGTTTTTCCTTTCAATGTGTATAAACGTATGTAGTTTTAATACACCAATTCATTGATGGACACACACACTCATACTTATATACACTCATTCTCATATACACTCATACTTATACTCATACACATGATTGTATGCGTATCAATATGTTGGTGTGTTAAAATCACAAGTGCTTATACACCTTGAAAGGATAACGTTTGAAATGAACAATGGGTTTGGAAGGTGTACACGCTTGTGTGTAACTAGAATTCACGTATAAACCGAGAAATATAAAGATAATAAAGTATAATAAGGATGGGTAAAAAATGAACCGAAAAAAATAATGTTTACCCTTCAAAAAACGAAAAATACAAATAAAGTCGTGGATATTGCGTGGCTAATTAACCACGCATTTACCACACAACCAGACAGTGCGTGGTAATTGCGTGGCTAATTAGCCACGCAATTGCCACGACTGTATTTGTATTTTTTTGTTTTTTGAAGGCCAAAATTTATTTTTTTGGGTTCATTTTTTGTACATCTTTGTTATACTTTATTATCTTTATATTTCTCGGTTTATACGTAAATTGGACTTACACACAAGCGTTTACACCTTTTAAACACGTTACTCATTAATAAAACGAAAACGAAAACGAAAACGGATGAGGCTTATTGCGTGGCTATTTCGTGGTTAAAAGTCAAAGAAAGTCAAAGAAAATGTTTGTGTTTATTGCGTGGCTAATGCTTTGCGTGTCTGATGCGTGGAAAAATGTTGGTGGCTATTGCGTGGCTAAATTTGGGTGGTTATTACGTGGCTAAATTTGGGTTGATATTGCGTGGTAGTTGCGTGGTTAATATATATAAATGGAAAACAATAAATACAGTCGTGTCTATTGCGTGGCTAATTAACCACGCATTAACCACGCACTGTCTGGTTGTGTGGTAAATGCGTGGTTAATTAGCCACGCAATAGCCACGACTGTATTTGTATTTTTCGTTTTTTGAAGGGTAAACATTATTTTTTTGGGTTCATTTTTTACACATCCTTATTATACTTTATTATCTTTATATTTCTCGGTTTATACGTGAATTCGAGTTACACACAAGCGTGTACACCTTCCAAACTCGTTACTCATTTCAAGTTTTTCCTTTCAATGTGTATAAACGTATGTAGTTTTAATACACCAATTCATTGATGGACACACACACTCATACTTATATACACTCATTCTCATATACACTCATACTTATACTCATACACATGATTGTATGCGTATCAATGTGTCGGTGTGTTAAAATCACAAGTGCTTATACACCTTGAAAGGATAACGTTTGAAATAAACAATGGGTTTGGAAGGCGTACACGCTTGTGTGTAACTAGAATTCACGTATAAACCGAGAAATATAAAGATAATAAAGTATAATAAGGATGGGTAAAAAATGAACCCAAAAAAATAATGTTTACCCTTCAAAAAACGAAAAATACAAATAAAGTCGTGGATATTGCGTGGCTAATTAACCACGCATTTACCACACAACCAGACAGTGCGTGGTAATTGCGTGGCTAATTAGCCACGCAATAGCCACGACTGTATTTGTATTTTTTGTTTTTTGAAGGCCAAAAATTATTTTTTTGGGTTCATTTTTTGTACATATTTGTTATACTTTATTATCTTTATATTTCTCGGTTTATACATAAATTGGACTTACACACAAGCGTTTACACCTTTTAAACACGTTACTCATTAATAAAACGAAAACGAAAACGGATGAGGCTTATTGCGTGGCTATTTCGTGGTTAAAAGTCAAAGAAAGTCAAAGAAAATGTTTGTGTTTATTGCGTGGCTGATGCGTGGAAAAATGTTGGTGGCTATTGCGTGGCTAAATTTGGGTGGTTATTGCGTGGCTAAATTTGGGTTGATATTGCGTGGTAGTTGCGTGGTTAATATATATAAATGGAAAACAATAAATACAGTCGTGTCTATTGCGTGGCTAATTAACCACGCATTAACCACGCACTGTCTGGTTGTGTGGTAAATGCGTGGTTAATTAGCCACGCAATAGCCACGACTGTATTTGTATTTTTCGTTTTTTGAAGGGTAAACATTATTTTTTTGGGTTCATTTTTTACACATCCTTATTATACTTTATTATCTTTATATTTCTCGGTTTATACGTGAATTCGAGTTACACACAAGCGTGTACACCTTCCAAACTCGTTACTCATTTCAAGTTTTTCCTTTCAATGCGTATAAACGTATGTAGTTTTAATACACCAATTCATTGATGGACACACACACTCATACTTATATACACTCATTCTCATATACACTCATACTTATACTCATACACATGATTGTATGCGTATCAATGTGTTGGTGTGTTAAAATCACAAGTGCTTATACACCTTGAAAGGATAACGTTTGAAATGAACAATGGGTTTGGAAGGTGTACACGCTTGTGTGTAACTAGAATTCACGTATAAACCGAGAAATATAAAGATAATAAAGTATAATAAGGATGGGTAAAAAATGAACCCAAAAAAATAATGTTTACCCTTCAAAAAACGAAAAATACAAATAAAGTCGTGGATATTGCGTGGCTAATTAACCACGCATTTACCACACAACCAGACAGTGCGTGGTAATTGCGTGGCTAATTAGCCACGCAATAGCCACGACTGTATTTGTATTTTTTGTTTTTTGAAGGCCAAAAATTATTTTTTTGGGTTCATTTTTTGTACATATTTATTATACTTTATTATCTTTATATTTCTCGGTTTATACATAAATTGGACTTACACACAAGCGTTTACACCTTTTAAACACGTTACTCATTAATAAAACGAAAACGAAAACGGATGAGGCTTATTGCGTGGCTATTTCGTGGTTAAAAGTTAAGGAAAGTCAAAGAAAATGTTTGTGTTTATTGCGTGGCTAATGCTTTGCGTGGCTGATGCGTGGAAAAATGTTGGTGGCTATTGCGTGGCTAAATTTGGGTGGTTATTGCGTGGCTAAATTTGGGTTGATATTGCGTGGTAGTTGCGTGGTTAATATATATAAATGGAAAACAATAAATACAGTCGTGTCTATTGCGTGGCTAATTAACCACACATTAACCACGCACTGTCTGGTTGTGTGGTAAATGCGTGGTTAATTAGCCACGCAATAGCCACGACTGTATTTTTATTTTTCGTTTTTTGAAGGGTAAACATTATTTTTTTGGGTTCATTTTTTACACATCCTTATTATACTTTATTATCTTTATATTTCTCGGTTTATACGTGAATTCGAGTTACACACAAGCGTGTACACCTTCCAAACTCGTTACTCATTTCAAGTTTTTCCTTTCAATGTGTATAAACGTATGTAGTTTTAATACACCAATTCATTGATGGACACACACACTCATACTTATATACACTCATTCTCATATACACTCATACTTATACTCATACACATGATTGTATGCGTATCAATGTGTTGGTGTGTTAAAATCACAAGTGCTTATACACCTTGAAAGGATAACGTTTGAAATGAACAATGGGTTTGGAAGGTGTACACGCTTGTGTGTAACTAGAATTCACGTATAAACCGAGAAATATAAAGATAATAAAGTATAATAAGGATGGGTAAAAAATGAACCCAAAAAAATAATGTTTACCCTTCAAAAAACGAAAAATACAAATAAAGTCGTGGATATTGCGTGGCTAATTAACCAAGTATTTACCACACAACCAGACAGTGCGTGGTAATTGCGTGGCTAATTAGCCACGCAATAGCCACGACTGTATTTGTATTTTTTGTTTTTTGAAGGCCAAAAATTATTTTTTTGGGTTCATTTTTTGTACATATTTATTATACTTTATTATCTTTATATTTCTCGGTTTATACATAAATTGGACTTACACACAAGCGTTTACACCTTTTAAACACGTTACTCATTAATAAAACGAAAACGAAAACGGATGAGGCTTATTGCGTGGCTATTTCGTGGTTAAAAGTTAAAGAAAGTCAAAGAAAATGTTTGTGTTTATTGCGTGGCTAATGCTTTGCGTGGCTGATGCGTGGAAAAATGTTGGTGGCTATTGCGTGGCTAAATTTGGGTGGTTATTACGTGGCTAAATTTGGGTTGATATTGCGTGGTAGTTGCGTGGTTAATATATATAAATGGAAAACAATAAATACAGTCGTGTCTATTGCGTGGCTAATTAACCACACATTAACCACGCACTGTCTGGTTGTGTGGTAAATGCGTGGTTAATTAGCCACGCAATAGCCACGACTGTATTTGTATTTTTCGTTTTTTGAAGGGTAAACATTATTTTTTTGGGTTCATTTTTTACACATCCTTATTATACTTTATTATCTTTATATTTCTCGGTTTATACGTGAATTCGAGTTACACACAAGCGTGTACACCTTCCAAACTCGTTACTCATTTCAAGTTTTTCCTTTCAATGTGTATAAACGTATGTAGTTTTAATACACCAATTCATTGATGGACACACACACTCATACTTATATACACTCATTCTCATATACACTCATACTTATACTCATACACATGATTGTATGCGTATCAATGTGTTGGTGTGTTAAAATCACAAGTGCTTATACACCTTGAAAGGATAACGTTTGAAATGAACAATGGGTTTGGAAGGTGTACACGCTTGTGTGTAACTAGAATTCACGTATAAACCGAGAAATATAAAGATAATAAAGTATAATAAGGATGGGTAAAAAATGAACCCAAAAAAATAATGTTTACCCTTCAAAAAACGAAAAATACAAATAAAGTCGTGGATATTGCGTGGCTAATTAACCACGCATTTACCACACAACCAGACAGTGCGTGGTAATTGCGTGGCTAATTAGCCACGCAATAGCCACGACTGTATTTGTATTTTGAAGGCCAAAAATTATTTTTTTGGGTTCATTTTTTGTACATATTTATTATACTTTATTATCTTTATATTTCTCGGTTTATACATAAATTGGACTTACACACAAGCGTTTACACCTTTTAAACACGTTACTCATTAATAAAACGAAAACGAAAACGGATGAGGCTTATTGCGTGGCTATTTCGTGGTTAAAAGTTAAAGAAAGTCAAAGAAAATGTTTGTGTTTATTGCGTGGCTAATGCTTTGCGTGGCTGATGCGTGGAAAAATGTTGGTGGCTATTGCGTGGCTAAATTTGGGTGGTTATTGCGTGGCTAAATTTGGGTTGATATTGCGTGGTAGTTGCGTGGTTAATATATATAAATGGAAAACAATAAATACAGTCGTGTCTATTGCGTGGCTAATTAACCACACATTAACCACGCACTGTCTGGTTGTGTGGTAAATGCGTGGTTAATTAGCCACGCAATAGCCACGACTGTATTTGTATTTTTCGTTTTTTGAAGGGTAAACATTATTTTTTTGGGTTCATTTTTTACACATCCTTATTATACTTTATTATCTTTATATTTCTCGGTTTATACGTGAATTCGAGTTACACACAAGCGTGTACACCTTCCAAACTCGTTACTCATTTCAAGTTTTTCCTTTCAATGTGTATAAACGTATGTAGTTTTAATACACCAATTCATTGATGGACACACACACTCATACTTATATACACTCATTCTCATATACACTCATACTTATACTCATACACATGATTGTATGCGTATCAATGTGTTGGTGTGTTAAAATCACAAGTGCTTATACACCTTGAAAGGATAACGTTTGAAATGAACAATGGGTTTGGAAGGTGTACACGCTTGTGTGTAACTAGAATTCACGTATAAACCGAGAAATATAAAGATAATAAAGTATAATAAGGATGGGTAAAAAATGAACCCAAAAAAATAATGTTTACCCTTCAAAAAACGAAAAATACAAATAAAGTCGTGGATATTGCGTGGCTAATTAACCACGCATTTACCACACAACCAGACAGTGCGTGGTAATTGCGTGGCTAATTAGCCACGCAATAGCCACGACTGTATTTGTATTTTTTGTTTTTTGAAGGCCAAAAATTATTTTTTTGGGTTCATTTTTTGTACATATTTATTATACTTTATTATCTTTATATTTCTCGGTTTATACATAAATTGGACTTACACACAAGCGTTTACACCTTTTAAACACGTTACTCATTAATAAAACGAAAACGAAAACGGATGAGGCTTATTGCGTGGCTATTTCGTGGTTAAAAGTTAAGGAAAGTCAAAGAAAATGTTTGTGTTTATTGCGTGGCTAATGCTTTGCGTGGCTGATGCGTGGAAAAATGTTGGTGGCTATTGCGTGGCTAAATTTGGGTGGTTATTGCGTGGCTAAATTTGGGTTGATATTGCGTGGTAGTTGCGTGGTTAATATATATAAATGGAAAACAATAAATACAGTCGTGTCTATTGCGTGGCTAATTAACCACACATTAACCACGCACTGTCTGGTTGTGTGGTAAATGCGTGGTTAATTAGCCACGCAATAGCCACGACTGTATTTTTATTTTTCGTTTTTTGAAGGGTAAACATTATTTTTTTGGGTTCATTTTTTACACATCCTTATTATACTTTATTATCTTTATATTTCTCGGTTTATACGTGAATTCGAGTTACACACAAGCGTGTACACCTTCCAAACTCGTTACTCATTTCAACTTTTTCCTTTCAATGTGTATAAACGTATGTAGTTTTAATACACCAATTCATTGATGGACACACACACTCATACTTATATACACTCATTCTCATATACACTCATACTTATACTCATACACATGATTGTATGCGTATCAATGTGTTGGTGTGTTAAAATTACAAGTGCTTATACACCTTGAAAGGATAACGTTTGAAATGAACAATGGGTTTGGAAGGTGTACACGCTTGTGTGTAACTAGAATTCACGTATAAACCGAGAAATATAAAGATAATAAAGTATAATAAGGATGGGTAAAAAATGAACCCAAAAAAATAATGTTTACCCTTCAAAAAACGAAAAATACAAATAAAGTCGTGGATATTGCGTGGCTAATTAACCAAGTATTTACCACACAACCAGACAGTGCGTGGTAATTGCGTGGCTAATTAGCCACGCAATAGCCACGACTGTATTTGTATTTTTTGTTTTTTGAAGGCCAAAAATTATTTTTTTGGGTTCATTTTTTGTACATATTTATTATACTTTATTATCTTTATATTTCTCGGTTTATACATAAATTGGACTTACACACAAGCGTTTACACCTTTTAAACACGTTACTCATTAATAAAACGAAAACGAAAACGGATGAGGCTTATTGCGTGGCTATTTCGTGGTTAAAAGTTAAAGAAAGTCAAAGAAAATGTTTGTGTTTATTGCGTGGCTAATGCTTTGCGTGGCTGATGCGTGGAAAAATGTTGGTGGCTATTGCGTGGCTAAATTTGGGTGGTTATTACGTGGCTAAATTTGGGTTGATATTGCGTGGTAGTTGCGTGGTTAATATATATAAATGGAAAACAATAAATACAGTCGTGTCTATTGCGTGGCTAATTAACCACACATTAACCACGCACTGTCTGGTTGTGTGGTAAATGCGTGGTTAATTAGCCACGCAATAGCCACGACTGTATTTGTATTTTTCGTTTTTTGAAGGGTAAACATTATTTTTTTGGGTTCATTTTTTACACATCCTTATTATACTTTATTATCTTTATATTTCTCGGTTTATACGTGAATTCGAGTTACACACAAGCGTGTACACCTTCCAAACTCGTTACTCATTTCAAGTTTTTCCTTACAATGTGTATAAACGTATGTAGTTTTAATACACCAATTCATTGATGGACACACACACTCATACTTATATACACTCATTCTCATATACACTCATACTTATACTCATACACATGATTGTATGCGTATCAATGTGTTGGTGTGTTAAAATCACAAGTGCTTATACACCTTGAAAGGATAACGTTTGAAATGAACAATGGGTTTGGAAGGTGTACACGCTTGTGTGTAACTAGAATTCACGTATAAACCGAGAAATATAAAGATAATAAAGTATAATAAGGATGGGTAAAAAATGAACCCAAAAAAATAATGTTTACCCTTCAAAAAACGAAAAATACAAATAAAGTCGTGGATATTGCGTGGCTAATTAACCACGCATTTACCACACAACCAGACAGTGCGTGGTAATTGCGTGGCTAATTAGCCACGCAATAGCCACGACTGTATTTGTATTTTTTGTTTTTTGAAGGCCAAAAATTATTTTTTTGGGTTCATTTTTTGTACATATTTATTATACTTTATTATCTTTATATTTCTCGGTTTATACATAAATTGGACTTACACACAAGCGTTTACACCTTTTAAACACGTTACTCAGTAATAAAACGAAAACGAAAACGGATGAGGCTTATTGCGTGGCTATTTCGTGGTTAAAAGTTAAAGAAAGTCAAAGAAAATGTTTGTGTTTATTGCGTGGCTAATGCTTTGCGTGGCTGATGCGTGGAAAAATGTTGGTGGCTATTGCGTGGCTAAATTTGGGTGGTTATTGCGTGGCTAAATTTGGGTTGATATTGCGTGGTAGTTGCGTGGTTAATATATATAAATGGAAAACAATAAATACAGTCGTGTCTATTGCGTGGCTAATTAACCACACATTAACCACGCACTGTCTGGTTGTGTGGTAATGCGTGGTTAATTAGCCACGCAATAGCCACGACTGTATTTGTATTTTTCGTTTTTTGAAGGGTAAACATTATTTTTTTGGGTTCATTTTTTACACATCCTTATTATACTTTATTATCTTTATATTTCTCGGTTTATACGTGAATTCGAGTTACACACAAGCGTGTACACCTTCCAAACTCGTTACTCATTTCAAGTTTTTCCTTTCAATGTGTATAAACGTATGTAGTTTTAATACACCAATTCATTGATGGACACACACACTCATACTTATATACACTCATTCTCATATACACTCATACTTATACTCATACACATGATTGTATGCGTATCAATGTGTTGGTGTGTTAAAATCACAAGTGCTTATACACCTTGAAAGGATAACGTTTGAAATGAACAATGGGTTTGGAAGGTGTACACGCTTGTGTGTAACTAGAATTCACGTATAAACCGAGAAATATAAAGATAATAAAGTATAATAAGGATGGGTAAAAAATGAACCCAAAAAAATAATGTTTACCCTTCAAAAAACGAAAAATACAAATAAAGTCGTGGATATTGCGTGGCTAATTTACCACGCATTTACCACACAACCAATGCGTGGTAATTGCGTGGATAATTAGCCACGCAATAGCCACGACTGTATTTGTATTTTTTGTTTTTTGAAGGGCAAAAATTATTTTTTTGGTTCATTTTTTGTACATATTTGTTATACTTTATTATCTTTATATTTCTCGGTTTATACATAAATTGGACTTACACACAAGCGTTTACACCTTTTAAACACGTTACTCATTAATAAAACGAAAACGAAAACGGATGAGGCTTATTGCGTGGCTATTTCGTGGTTAAAAGTCAAAGAAAGTCAAAGAAAATGTTTGTGTTTATTGCGTGGCTAATGCTTTGCGTGGCTGATGCGTGGAAAAATGTTGGTGGCTATTGCGTGGCTAAATTTGGGTGGTTATTGCGTGGCTAAATTTGGGGTGATATTGCGTGGTAGTTGCGTGGTTAATATATATAAATGGAAAACAATAAATACTGTCGTGTCTATTGCGTGGCTAATTAACCACGCATTAACCACGCACTGTCTGGTTGTGTGGTAAATGCGTGGTTAATTAGCCACGCAATAGCCACGACTGTATATGTATTTTTCGTTTTTTGAAGGGTAAACATTATTTTTTTGGGTTCATTTTTTACACATCCTTATTATACTTTATTATCTTTATATTTCTCGGTTTATACGTGAATTCGAGTAACACACAAGCGTGTACACCTTCCAAACTCGTTACTCATTTCAAGTTTTTCCTTTCAATGTGTATAAACGTATGTAGTTTTAATACACCAATTCATTGATGGACACACACACTCATACTTATATACACTCATTCTCATATACACTCATACTTATACTCATACACATGATTGTATGCGTATCAATGTGTTGGTGTGTTAAAATCACAAGTGCTTATACACCTTGAAAGGATAACGTTTGAAATGAACAATGGGTTTGGAAGATGTACACGCTTGTGTGTAACTAGAATTCACGTATAAACCGAGAAATATAAAGATAATAAAGTATAATAAGGATGGGTAAAAAATGAACCCAAAAAAATAATGTTTACCCTTCAAAAAACAAAAAATACAAATAAAGTCGTGGATATTGCGTGGCTAATTAACCACGCATTTACCACACAACCAGACAGTGCGTGGTAATTGCGTGGCTAATTAGCCACGCAATAGCCACGACTGTATTTGTATTTTTTGTTTTTTGAAGGCCAAAAATTATTTTTTTGGGTTCATTTTTTATACATCTTTGTTATACTTTATTATCTTTATATTTCTCGGTTTATACGTAAATTGGACTTACACACAAGCGTTTACACCTTTTAAACATGTTACTCATTAATAAAACGAAAACGAAAACGAAAACGGATGAGGCTTATTGCGTGGCTATTTCGTGGTTAAAAGTCAAAGAAAGTCAAAGAAAATGTTTGTGTTTATTGCGTGGCTAATGCTTTGCGTGGCTGATGCGTGGAAAAATGTTGGGGGCTATTGCGTGGCTAAATTTGGGTGGTTATTGCGTGGCTAAATTTGGGTTGATATTGCGTGGTAGTTGCGTGGTTAATATATATAAATGGAAAACAATAAATACAGTCGTGTCTATTGCGTGGCTAATTAACCACGCATTAACCACGCACTGTCTGGTTGTGTGATAAATGCGTGGTTAATTAGCCGCGCAATAGCCACGACTGTATTTGTATTTTTCGTTTTTTGAAGGGTAAACATTATTTTTTTTGGGTTCATTTTTTACACATCCTTATTATACTTTATTATCTTTATATTTCTCGGTTTATACGTGAATTCGAGTTACACACAAGCGTGTACACCTTCCAAACTCGTTACTCATTTCAAGTTTTTCCTTTCCGTGTGTATAAACGTATGTAGTTTTAATACACCAATTCATTGATGGACACACACTCATACTTATATACACTCATTCTCATATACACTCATACTTATACTCATACACATGATTGTATGCGTATCAATGTGTTGGTGTGTTAAAATCACAAGTGCTTATACACCTTGAAAGGATAACGTTTGAAATGAACAATGGGTTTGGAAGGTGTACACGCTTGTGTGTAACTAGAATTCACGTATAAACCGAGAAATATAAAGATAATAAAGTATAATAAGGATGGGTAAAAAATGAACCCAAAAAAATAATGTTTACCCTTCAAAAAACGAAAAATACAAATAAAGTCGTGGATATTGCGTGGCTAATTAACCACGTATTTACCACACAACCAGACAGTGTGTGGTAATTGCGTGGCTAATTAGCCACGCAATAGCCACGACTGTATTTGTATTTTTTTTTTTGAAGGCCAAAAATTATTTTTTTGGGTTCATTTTTTGTACATATTTATTATACTTTATTATCTTTATATTTCTCGGTTTATACATAAATTGGACTTACACACAAGCGTTTACACCTTTTAAACACGTTACTCATTAATAAAACGAAAACGAAAACGGATCAGGCTTATTGCGTGGCTATTTCGTGGTTAAAAGTCAAAGAAAGTCAAAGAAAATGTTTGTGTTTATTGCGTGGCTGAAGCGTGGAAAAATGTTGGTGGCTATTGCGTGGCTAAATTTGGGTGGTTATTGCGTGGCTAAATTTGGGTAGATATTGCGTGGTAGTTGCGTGGTTAATATATATAAATGGAAAACAATAAATACAGTCGTGTCTATTGCGTGGCTAATTAACCACGCATTAACCACGCACTGTCTCGTTGTGTGGTAAATGCGTGGTTAATTAGCCACGCAATAGCCACGACTGTATTTGTATTTTTCGTTTTTTGAAGGGTAAACATTATTTTTTTGGGTTCATTTTTTACACATCCTTATTATACTTTATTATCTTTATATTTCTCGGTTTATACGTGAATTCGAGTTACACACAAGCGTGTACACCTTCCAAACTCGTTACTCATTTCAAGTTTTTCCTTTCAATGTGTATAAACGTATGTAGTTTTAATACACCAATTCATTGATGGACACACACACTCATACTTATATACACTCATTCTCATATACACTCATACTTATACTCATACACATGATTGTATGCCTATCAATGTGTTGGTGTGTTAAAATCACAAGTGCTTATACACCTTGAAAGGATAACGTTTGAAATGAACAATGGGTTTGGAAGGTGTACACGCTTGTGTGTAACTAGAATTCACGTATAAACCGAGAAATATAAAGATAATAAAGTATAATAAGGATGGGTAAAAAATGAACCCAAAAAAATAATGTTTACCCTTCAAAAAACGAAAAATACAAATAAAGTTGTGGATATTGCGTGGCTAATTAACCACGCATTTACCACACAACCAGACAGTGCGTGGTAATTGCATGGCTAATTAGCCACGCAATAGCCATGACTGTATTTGTATTTTTTGTTTTTTGAAGGCCAAAAATTATTTTTTTGGGTTCATTTTTTGTACATATTTATTATACTTTATTATCTTTATATTTCTCGGTTTATACATAAATTGGACTTACACACAAGCGTTTACACCTTTTAAACACGTTACTCATTAATAAAACGAAAACGAAAACGGATGAGGCTTATTGCGTGGCTATTTCGTGGTTAAAAGTCAAAGAAAGTCAAAGAAAATGTTTGTGTTTATTGCGTGGCTAATGCTTTGCGTGGCTGAAGCGTGGAAAAATGTTGGTGGCTATTGCGTGGCTAAATTTGGGTGGTTATTGCGTGGCTAAATTTGGGTAGATATTGCGTGGTAGTTGCATGGTTAATATATATAAATGGAAAACAATAAATACAGTCGTGTCTATTGCGTGGCTAATTAACCACGCATTAACCACGCACTGTCTCGTTGTGTGGTAAATGCGTGGTTAATTAGCCACGCAATAGCGACGACTGTATTTGTATTTTTCGTTTTTTGAAGGGTAAACATTATTTTTTTGGGTTCATTTTTTACACATCCTTATTATACTTTATTATCTTTATATTTCTCGGTTTATACGTGAATTCGAGTTACACACAAGCGTGTACACCTTCCAAACTCGTTACTCATTTCAAGTTTTTCCTTTCAATGTGTATAAACGTATGTAGTTTTAATACACCAATTCATTGATGGACACACACACTCATACTTATATACACTCATTCTCATATACACTCATACTTATACTCATACACATGATTGTATGCGTATCAATGTGTTGGTGTGTTAAAATCACAAGTGCTTATACACCTTGAAAGGATAACGTTTGAAATGAACAATGGGTTTGGAAGGTGTACACGCTTGTGTGTAACTAGAATTCACGTATAAACCGAGAAATATAAAGATAATAAACTATAATAAGGATGGGTAAAAAATGAACCCAAAAAAATAATGTTTACCCTTCAAAAAACGAAAAATACAAATAAAGTCGTGGATATTGCGTGGCTAATTAACCACGCATTTACCACACAACCAGACAGTGCGTGGTAATTGCGTGGCTAATTAGCCACGCAATAGCCACGACTGTATTTGTATTTTTTGTTTTTTGAAGGCCAAAAATTATTTTTTTGGGTTCATTTTTTGTACATATTTATTATACTTTATTATCTTTATATTTCTCGGTTTATACATAAATTGGACTTACACACAAGCGTTTACACCTTTTAAACACGTTACTCATTAATAAAACGAAAACGAAAACGGATGAGGCTTATTGCGTGGCTATTTCGTGGTTAAAAGTTAAAGAAAGTCAAAGAAAATGTTTGTGTTTATTGCGTGGCTAATGCTTTGCGTGGCTGATGCGTGGAAAAATGTTGGTGGCTATTGCGTGGCTAAATTTGGGTGGTTATTGCGTGGCTAAATTTGGGTTGATATTGCGTGGTAGTTGCGTGGTTAATATATATAAATGGAAAACAATAAATACAGTCGTGTCTATTGCGTGGCTAATTAACCACACATTAACCACGCACTGTCTGGTTGTGTGGTAAATGCGTGGTTAATTAGCCACGCAATAGCCACGACTGTATTTGTATTTTTCGTTTTTTGAAGGGTAAACATTATTTTTTTGGGTTCATTTTTTACACATCCTTATTATACTTTATTATCTTTATATTTCTCGGTTTATACGTGAATTCGAGTTACACACAAGCGTGTACACCTTCCAAACTCGTTACTCATTTCAAGTTTTTCCTTTCCGTGTGTATAAACGTATGTAGTTTTAATACACCAATTCATTGATGGACACACACTCATACTTATATACACTCATTCTCATATACACTCATACTTATACTCATACACATGATTGTATGCGTATCAATGTGTTGGTGTGTTAAAATCACAAGTGCTTATACACCTTGAAAGGATAACGTTTGAAATGAACAATGGGTTTGGAAGGTGTACACGCTTGTGTGTAACTAGAATTCACGTATAAACCGAGAAATATAAAGATAATAAAGTATAATAAGGATGGGTAAAAAATGAACCCAAAAAAATAATGTTTACCCTTCAAAAAACGAAAAATACAAATAAAGTTGTGGATATTGCGTGGCTAATTTACCACGCATTTACCACACAACCAGTGCGTGGTAATTGCGTGGATAATTAGCCACGCAATAGCCACGACTGTATTTGTATTTTTTGTTTTTTGAAGGGCAAAAATTATTTTTTTGGTTCATTTTTTGTACATATTTGTTATACTTTATTATCTTTATATTTCTCGGTTTATACATAAATTGGACTTACACACAAGCGTTTACACCTTTTAAACACGTTACTCATTAATAAAACGAAAACGAAAACGGATGAGGCTTATTGCGTGGCTATTTCGTGGTTAAAAGTCAAAGAAAGTCAAAGAAAATGTTTGTGTTTATTGCGTGGCTAATGCTTTGCGTGGCTGATGCGTGGAAAAATGTTGGTGGCTATTGCGTGGCTAAATTTGGGTGGTTATTGCGTGGCTAAATTTGGGGTGATATTGCGTGGTAGTTGCGTGGTTAATATATATAAATGGAAAACAATAAATACAGTCGTGTCTATTGCGTGGCTAATTAACCACGCATTAACCACGCACTGTCTGGTTGTGTGGTAAATGCGTGGTTAATTAGCCACGCAATAGCCACGACTGTATATGTATTTTTCGTTTTTTGAAGGGTAAACATTATTTTTTTGGGTTCATTTTTTACACATCCTTATTATACTTTATTATCTTTATATTTCTCGGTTTATACGTGAATTCGAGTTACACACAAGCGTGTACACCTTCCAAACTCGTTACTCATTTCAAGTTTTTCCTTTCAATGTGTATAAACGTATGTAGTTTTAATACACCAATTCATTGATGGACACACACACTCATACTTATATACACTCATTCTCATATACACTCATACTTATACTTATACACATGATTGTATGCGTATCAATGTGTTGGTGTGTTAAAATCACAAGTGCTTATACACCTTGAAAGGATAACGTTTGAAATGAACAATGGGTTTGGAAGATGTACACGCTTGTGTGTAACTAGAATTCACGTATAAACCGAGAAATATAAAGATAATAAAGTATAATAAGGATGGGTAAAAAATGAACCCAAAAAAATAATGTTTACCCTTCAAAAAACGAAAAATACAAATAAAGTCGTGGATATTGCGTGGCTAATTAACCACGCATTTACCACACAACCAGACAGTGCGTGGTAATTGCGTGGCTAATTAGCCACGCAATAGCCACGACTGTATTTGTATTTTTTGTTTTTTGAAGGCTAAAAATTATTTTTTTGGGTTCATTTTTTGTACATCTTTGTTATACTTTATTATCTTTATATTTCTCGGTTTATATGTAAATTGGACTTACACACAAGCGTTTACACCTTTTAAACACGTTACTCATTAATAAAACGAAAACGAAAACGAAAACGGATGAGGCTTATTGCGTGGCTATTTCGTGGTTAAAAGTCAAAGAAAATGTTTGTGTTTATTGCGTGGCTAATGCTTTGCGTGGCTGATGCGTGGAAAAATGTTGGGGGCTATTGCGTGGCTAAATTTGGGTGGTTATTGCGTGGCTAAATTTGGGTTGATATTGCGTGGTAGTTGCGTGGTTAATATATATAAATGGAAAACAATAAATACAGTCGTGTCTATTGCGTGGCTAATTAACCACGCATTAACCACGCACTGTCTGGTTGTGTGATAAATGCATGGTTAATTAGCCGCGCAATAGCCACGACTGTATTTGTATTTTTCGTTTTTTGAAGGGTAAACATTATTTTTTTGGGTTCATTTTTTACACATCCTTATTATACTTTATTATCTTTATATTTCTCGGTTTATACGTGAATTCGAGTTACACACAAGCGTGTACACCTTCCAAACTCGTTAATCATTTCAAGTTTTTCCTTTCCGTGTGTATAAACGTATGTAGTTTTAATACACCAATTCATTGATGGACACACACTCATACTTATATACACTCATTCTCATATACACTCATACTTATACTCATACACATGATTGTATGCGTATCAATGTGTTGGTGTGTTAAAATCACAAGTGCTTATACACCTTGAAAGGATAACGTTTGAAATGAACAATGGGTTTGGAAGGTGTACACGCTTGTGTGTAACTAGAATTCACGTATAAACCGAGAAATATAAAGATAATAAAGTATAATAAGGATGGGTAAAAAATGAACCCAAAAAAATAATGTTTACCCTTCAAAAAACGAAAAATACAAATAAAGTCGTGGATATTGCGTGGCTAATTAACCACGTATTTACCACACAACCAGACAGTGTGTGGTAATTGCGTGGCTAATTAGCCACGCAATAGCCACGACTGTATTTGTATTTTTTTTTTGAAGGCCAAAAATTATTTTTTTGGGTTCATTTTTTGTACATATTTATTATACTTTATTATCTTTATATTTCTCGGTTTATACATAAATTGGACTTACACACAAGCGTTTACACCTTTTAAACACGTTACTCATTAATAAAACGAAAACGAAAACGGATCAGGCTTATTGCGTGGCTATTTCGTGGTTAAAAGTCAAAGAAAGTCAAAGAAAATGTTTGTGTTTATTGCGTGGCTAATGCTTTGCGTGGCTGAAGCGTGGAAAAATGTTGGTGGCTATTGCGTGGCTAAATTTGGGTGGTTATTGCGTGGCTAAATTTGGGTAGATATTGCGTGGTAGTTGCGTGGTTAATATATATATAAATGGAAAACAATAAATACAGTCGTGTCTATTGCGTGGCTAATTAACCACGCATTAACCACGCACTGTCTGGTTGTGTGGTAAATGCGTGGTTAATTAGCCACGCAATAGCCACGACTGTATTTGTATTTTTCGTTTTTTGAAGGGTAAACATTATTTTTTTGGGTTCATTTTTTACACATCCTTATTATACTTTATTATCTTTATATTTCTCGGTTTATACGTGAATTCGAGTTACACACAAGCGTGTACACCTTCCAAACTCGTTACTCATTTCAAGTTTTTCCTTTCAATGTGTATAAACGTATGTAGTTTTAATACACCAATTCATTGATGGACACACACACTCATACTTATATACACTCATTCTCATATACACTCATACTTATACTCATACACATGATTGTATGCGTATCAATGTGTTGGTGTGTTAAAATCACAAGTGCTTATACACCTTGAAAGGATAAGTTTGAAATGAACAATGGGTTTGGAAGGTGTACACGCTTGTGTGTAACTAGAATTCACGTATAAACCGAGAAATATAAAGATAATAAAGTATAATAAGGATGGGTAAAAAATGAACCCAAAAAAATAATGTTTACCCTTCAAAAAACGAAAAATACAAATAAAGTCGTGGATATTGCGTGGCTAATTAACCACGCATTTACCACACAACCAGACAGTGCGTGGTAATTGCGTGGCTAATTAGCCACGCAATAGCCACGACTGTATTTGTATTTTTTGTTTTTTGAAGGCCAAAAATTATTTTTTTGGGTTCATTTTTTGTACATATTTATTATACTTTATTATCTTTATATTTCTCGGTTTATACATAAATTGGACTTACACACAAGCGTTTACACCTTTTAAACACGTTACTCATTAATAAAACGAAAACGAAAACGGATGAGGCTTATTGCGTGGCTATTTCGTGGTTAAAAGTCAAAGAAAGTCAAAGAAAATGTTTGTGTTTATTGCGTGGCTAATGCTTTGCGTGGCTGAAGCGTGGAAAAATATTGGTGGCTATTGCGTGGCTAAATTTGGGTGGTTATTGCGTGGCTAAATTTGGGTAGATATTGCGTGGTAGTTGCGTGGTTAATATAT
Source organism: Cichorium intybus (assembly GCA_023525715.1). NCBI lineage: Eukaryota > Viridiplantae > Streptophyta > Magnoliopsida > Asterales > Asteraceae > Cichorium > Cichorium intybus. Next base: position 141,592,098 of record CM042009.1, read on the forward strand.
ATAAATGGAAAACAATAAATACAGTCGTGTCTATTGCGTGGCTAATTAACCACGCATTAACCACGCACTGTCTCGTTGTGTGGTAAATGCGTGGTTAATTAGCCACGCAATAGCGACGACTGTATTTGTATTTTTCGTTTTTTGAAGGGTAAACATTATTTTTTTGGGTTCATTTTTTACACATCCTTATTATACTTTATTATCTTTATATTTCTCGGTTTATACGTGAATTCGAGTTACACACAAGCGTGTACACCTTCCAAACTCGTTACTCATTTCAAGTTTTTCCTTTCAATGTGTATAAACGTATGTAGTTTTAATACACCAATTCATTGATGGACACACACACTCATACTTATATACACTCATTCTCATATACACTCATACTTATACTCATACACATGATTGTATGCGTATCAATGTGTTGGTGTGTTAAAATCACAAGTGCTTATACACCTTGAAAGGATAACGTTTGAAATGAACAATGGGTTTGGAAGATGTACACGCTTGTGTGTAACTAGAATTCACGTATAAACCGAGAAATATAAAGATAATAAAGTATAATAAGGATGGGTAAAAAATGAACCCAAAAAAATAATGTTTACCCTTCAAAAAACGAAAAATACAAATAAAGTCGTGGATATTGCGTGGCTAATTAACCACGCATTTACCACACAACCACACAGTGCGTGGTAATTGCGTGGCTAATTAGCCACGCAATAGCCACGACTGTATTTGTATTTTTTGTTTTTTGAAGGCCAAAAATTATTTTTTTGGGTTCATTTTTTGTACATCTTTGTTATACTTTATTATCTTTATATTTCTCGGTTTATACGTAAATTGGACTTACACACAAGCGTTTACACCTTTTAAACACGTTACTCATTAATAAAACGAAAACGAAAACAAAAACGGATGAGGCTTATTGCGTGGCTATTTCGTGGTTAAAAGTCAAAGAAAGTCAAAGAAAATGTTTGTGTTTATTGCGTGGCTAATGCTTTGCGTGGCTGATGCGTGGAAAAATGTTGGTGGCTATTGCGTGGCTAAATTTGGGTGGTTATTGCGTGGCTAAATTTGGGTTGATATTGCGTGGTAGTTGCGTGGTTAATATATATAAATGGAAAACAATAAATACAGTCGTGTCTATTGCGTGGCTAATTAACCACGCATTAACCACGCACTGTCTGGTTGTGTGATAAATGCGTGGTTAATTAGCCGCGCAATAGCCACGACTGTATTTGTATTTTTCGTTTTTTGAAGGGTAAACATTATTTTTTTGGGTTCATTTTTTACACATCCTTATTATACTTTATTATCTTTATATTTCTCGGTTTATACGTGAATTCGAGTTACACACAAGCGTGTACACCTTCCAAACTCGTTACTCATTTCAAGTTTTTCCTTTCCGTGTGTATAAACATATGTAGTTTTAATACACCAATTCATTGATGGACACACACACTCATACTTATATACACTCATTCTCATATACACTCATACTTATACTCATACACATGATTGTATGCGTATCAATGTGTTGGTGTGTTAAAATCACAAGTGCTTATACACCTTGAAAGGATAACGTTTGAAATGAACAATGGGTTTGGAAAGTGTACACGCTTGTGTGTAACTAGAATTCACGTATAAACCGAGAAATATAAAGATAATAAAGTATAATAAGGATGGGTAAAAAATGAACCCAAAAAAATAATGTTTACCCTTCAAAAAACGAAAAATACAAATAAAGTCGTGGATATTGCGTGGCTAATTAACCACGTATTTACCACACAACCAGACAGTGCGTGGTAATTGCGTGGCTAATTAGCCACGCAATAGCCACGACTGTATTTGTATTTTTTTTTTTGAAGGCCAAAAATTATTTTTTTGGGTTCATTTTTTGTACATATTTATTATACTTTATTATCTTTATATTTCTCGGTTTATACATAAATTGGACTTACACACAAGCGTTTACACCTTTTAAACACGTTACTCATTAATAAAACGAAAACGAAAATGGATGAGGCTTATTGCGTGGCTATTTCGTGGTTAAAAGTCAAAGAAAGTCAAAGAAAATGTTTGTGTTTATTGCGTGGCTAATGCTTTGCGTGGCTGAAGCGTGGAAAAATGTTGGTGGCTATTGCGTGGCTAAATTTGGGTGGTTATTGCGTGGCTAAATTTGGGTAGATATTGCGTGGTAGTTGCGTGGTTAATATATATAAATGGAAAACAATAAATACAGTCGTGTCTATTGCGTGGCTAATTAACCACGCATTAACCACGCACTGTCTGGTTGTGTGGTAAATGCGTGTTTAATTAGCCACGCAATAGCCACGACTGTATTTGTATTTTTCGTTTTTTGAAGGGTAAACATTATTTTTTTGGGTTCATTTTTTACACATCCTTATTATACTTTATTATCTTTATATTTCTCGGTTTATACGTGAATTCGAGTTACACACAAGCGTGTACACCTTCCAAACTCGTTACTCATTTCAAGTTTTTCCTTTCAATGTGTATAAACGTATGTAGTTTTAATACACCAATTCATTGATGGACACACACACTCATACTTATATACACTCATTCTCATATACACTCATACTTATACTCATACACATGATTGTATGCGTATCAATGTGTTGGTGTGTTAAAATCACAAGTGCTTATACACCTTGAAAGGATAACGTTTGAAATGAACAATGGGTTTGGAAGGTGTACACGCTTGTGTGTAACTAGAATTCACGTATAAACCGAGAAATATAAAGATAATAAAGTATAATAAGGATGGGTAAAAAATGAACCCAAAAAAATAATGTTTACCCTTCAAAAAACGAAAAATACAAATAAAGTCGTGGATATTGCGTGGCTAATTAACCACGCATTTACCACACAACCAGACAGTGCGTGGTAATTGCGTGGCTAATTAGCCACGCAATAGCCACGACTGTATTTGTATTTTTTGTTTTTTGAAGGCCAAAAATTATTTTTTTGGGTTCATTTTTTGTACATATTTATTATACTTTATTATCTTTATATTTCTCGGTTTATACATAAATTGGACTTACACACAAGCGTTTACACCTTTTAAACACGTTACTCATTAATAAAACGAAAACGAAAACGGATGAGGCTTATTGCGTGGCTATTTCGTGGTTAAAAGTCAAATAAAGTCAAAGAAAATGTTTGTGTTTATTGCGTGGCTAATGCTTTGCGTGGCTGAAGCGTGGAAAAATGTTGGTGGCTATTGCGTGGCTAAATTTGGGTGGTTATTGCGTGGCTAAATTTGGGTAGATATTGCGTGGTAGTTGCGTGGTTAATATATATAAATGGAAAACAATAAATACAGTCGTGTCTATTGCGTGGCTAATTAACCACGCATTAACCACGCACTGTCGGTTGTGTGGTAAATGCGTGGTTAATTAGCCACGCAATAGCCACGACTGTATTTGTATTTTTCGTTTTTTGAAGGGTAAACATTATTTTTTTGGGTTCATTTTTTACACATCCTTATTATACTTTATTATCTTTATATTTCTCGGTTTATACGTGAATTCGAGTTACACATAAGCGTGTACACCTTCCAAACTCGTTACTCATTTCAAGTTTTTCCTTTCAATGTGTATAAACGTATGTAGTTTTAATACACCAATTCATTGATGGACACACACACTCATACTTATATACACTCATTCTCATATACACTCATACTTATACTCATACACATGATTGTATGCGTATCAATGTGTTGGTGTGTTAAAATCACAAGTGCTTATACACCTTGAAAGGATAACGTTTGAAATGAACAATGGGTTTGGAAGGTGTACACGCTTGTGTGTAACTAGAATTCACGTATAAACCGAGAAATATAAAGATAATAAAGTATAATAAGGATGGGTAAAAAATGAACCCAAAAAAATAATGTTTACCCTTCAAAAAACGAAAAATACAAATAAAGTCGTGGATATTGCGTGGCTAATTAACCACGCATTTACCACACAACCAGACAGTGCGTGGTAATTGCGTGGATAATTAGCCACGCAATAGCCACGACTGTATTTGTATTTTTTGTTTTTTGAAGGGCAAAAATTATTTTTTTGGGTTCATTTTTTGTACATATTTGTTATACTTTATTATCTTTATATTTCTCGGTTTATACATAAATTGGACTTACACACAAGCGTTTACACCTTTTAAACACGTTACTCATTAATAAAACGAAAACGAAAACGGATGAGGCTTATTGCGTGGCTATTTCGTGGTTAAAAGTCAAAGAAAGTCAAAGAAAATGTTTGTGTTTATTGCGTGGCTAATGCTTTGCGTGGCTGATGCGTGGAAAAATGTTGGTGGCTATTGCGTGGCTAAATTTGGGTGGTTATTGCGTGGCTAAATTTGGGGTGATATTGCGTGGTAGTTGCGTGGTTAATATATATAAATGGAAAACAATAAATACAGTCGTGTCTATTGCGTGGCTAATTAACCACGCATTAACCACGCACTGTCTGGTTGTGTGGTAAATGCGTGGTTAATTAGCCACGACTGTATATGTATTTTTCGTTTTTTGAAGGGTAAACATTATTTTTTTGGGTTCATTTTTTATACATCCTTATTATACTTTATTATCTTTATATTTCTCGGTTTATACGTGAATTCGAGTTACACACAAGCGTGTACACCTTCCAAACTCGTTACTCATTTCAAGTTTTTCCTTTCAATGTGTATAAACGTATGTAGTTTTAATACACCAATTCATTGATGGACACACACACTCATACTTATATACACTCATTCTCATATACACTCATACTTATACTCATACACATGATTGTATGCGTATCAATGTGTTGGTGTGTTAAAATCACAAGTGCTTATACCCCTTGAAAGGATAACGTTTGAAATGAACAATGGGTTTGGAAGATGTACACGCTTGTGTGTAACTAGAATTCACGTATAAACCGAGAAATAAAAAGATAATAAAGTATAATAAGGATGGGTAAAAAATGAACCCAAAAAAATAATGTTTACCCTTCAAAAAACGAAAAATACAAATAAAGTCGTGGATATTGCGTGGCTAATTAACCACGCATTTACCACACAACCAGACAGTGCGTGGTAATTGCGTGGCTAATTAGCCACGCAATAGCCACGACTGTATTTGTATTTTTTGTTTTTTGAAGGCCAAAAATTATTTTTTTGGGTTCATTTTTTGTACATCTTTGTTATACTTTATTATCTTTATATTTCTCGGTTTATACGTAAATTGGACTTACACACAAGCGTTTACACCTTTTAAACACGTTACTCATTAATAAAACGAAAACGAAAACGAAAACGGATGAGGCTTATTGCGTGGCTATTTCGTGGTTAAAAGTCAAAGAAAGTCAAAGAAAATGTTTGTGTTTATTGCGTGGCTAATGCTTTGCGTGGCTGATGCGTGGAAAAATGTTGGTGGCTATTGCGTGGCTAAATTTGGGTGGTTATTGCGTGGCTAAATTTGGGGTGATATTGCGTGGTAGTTGCGTGGTTAATATATATAAATGGAAAACAATAAATACGGTCGTGTCTATTGCGTGGCTAATTAACCACGCATTAACCACGCACTGTCTGGGTGTGTGGTAAATGCGTGGTTAATTAGCCACGACTGTATATGTATTTTTCGTTTTTTGAAGGGTAAACATTATTTTTTTGGGTTCATTTTTTATACATCCTTATTATACTTTATTATCTTTATATTTCTCGGTTTATACGTGAATTCGAGTTACACACAAGCGTGTACACCTTCCAAACTCGTTACTCATTTCAAGTTTTTCCTTTCAATGTGTATAAACGTATGTAGTTTTAATACACCAATTCATTGATGGACACACACACTCATACTTATATACACTCATTCTCATATACACTCATACTTATACTCATACACATGATTGTATGCGTATCAATGTGTTGGTGTGTTAAAATCACAAGTGCTTATACCCCTTGAAAGGATAACGTTTGAAATGAACAATGGGTTTGGAAGATGTACACGCTTGTGTGTAACTAGAATTCACGTATAAACCGAGAAATAAAAAGATAATAAAGTATAATAAGGATGGGTAAAAAATGAACCCAAAAAAATAATGTTTACCCTTCAAAAAACGAAAAATACAAATAAAGTCGTGGATATTGCGTGGCTAATTAACCACGCATTTACCACACAACCAGACAGTGCGTGGTAATTGCGTGGCTAATTAGCCACGCAATAGCCACGACTGTATTTGTATTTTTTGTTTTTTGAAGGCCAAAAATTATTTTTTTGGGTTCATTTTTTGTACATCTTTGTTATACTTTATTATCTTTATATTTCTCGGTTTATACGTAAATTGGACTTACACACAAGCGTTTACACCTTTTAAACACGTTACTCATTAATAAAACGAAAACGAAAACGAAAACGGATGAGGCTTATTGCGTGGCTATTTCGTGGTTAAAAGTCAAAGAAAGTCAAAGAAAATGTTTGTGTTTATTGCGTGGCTAATGCTTTGCGTGGCTGATGCGTGGAAAAATGTTGGTGGCTATTGCGTGGCTAAATTTGGGTGGTTATTGCGTGGCTAAATTTGGGTTGATATTGCGTGGTAGTTGCGTGGTTAATATATATAAATGGAAAACAATAAATACAGTCGTGTCTATTGCGTGGCTAATTAACCACGCATTAACCACGCACTGTCTGGTTGTGTGATAAATGCGTGGTTAATTAGCCACGCAATAGCCACGACTGTATTTGTATTTTTCGTTTTTTGAAGGGTAAACATTATTTTTTTGGGTTCATTTTTTACACATCCTTATTATACTTTATTATCTTTATATTTCTCGGTTTATACGTGAATTCGAGTTACACACAAGCGTGTACACCTTCCAAACTCGTTACTCATTTCAAGTTTTTCCTTTCCATGTGTATAAACGTATGTAGTTTTAATACACCAATTCATTGATGGACACACACACTCATACTTATATACACTCATTCTCATATACACTCATACTTATACTCATACACATGATTGTATGCGTATCAATGTGTTGGTGTGTTAAAATCACAAGTGCTTATACACCTTGAAAGGATAACGTTTGAAATGAACAATGGGTTTGGAAGGTGTACACGCTTGTGTGTAACTAAAATTCACGTATAAACCGAGAAATATAAAGATAATAAAGTATAATAAGGATGGGTAAAAAATGAACCCAAAAAAATAATGTTTACCCTTCAAAAAACGAAAAATACAAATAAAGTCGTGGATATTGCGTGGCTAATTAACCACGCATTTACCACACAACCAGACAGTGCGTGGTAATTGCGTGGCTAATTAGCCACGCAATAGCCACGACTGTATTTGTATTTTTTGTTTTTTGAAGGCCAAAAATTATTTTTTTGGGTTCATTTTTTGTACATCTTTGTTATACTTTATTATCTTTATATTTCTCGGTTTATACGTAAATTGGACTTACACACAAGCGTTTACACCTTTTAAACACGTTACTCATTAATAAAACGAAAACGAAAACGAAAACGGATGAAGCTTATTGCGTGGCTATTTCGTGGTTAAAAGTCAAAGAAAGTCAAAGAAAATGTTTGTGTTTATTGCGTGGCTAATGCTTTGCGTGGCTGATGCGTGGAAAAATGTTGGTGGCTATTGCGTGGCTAAATTTGGGTGGTTATTGCGTGGCTAAATTTGGGTTGTTATTGCGTGGTAGTTGCGTGGTTAATATATATAAATGGAAAACAATAAATACAGTCGTGTGTATTGCGTGGCTAATTAACCACGCATTAACCACGCACTGTCTCGTTGTCTGGTAAATGCGTGGTTAATTAGCCACGCAATAGCCACGACTGTATTTGTATTTTTCGTTTTTTGAAGGGTAAACATTATTTTTTTGGGTTCATTTTTTACACATCCTTATTATACTTTATTATCTTTATATTTCTCGGTTTATACGTGAATTCGAGTTACACACAAGCGTGTACACCTTCCAAACTCGTTACTCATTTCAAGTTTTTCCTTTCCATGTGTATAAACGTATGTAGTTTTAATACACCAATTCATTGATGGACACACACACTCATACTTATATACACTCATTCTCATATACACTCATACTTATACTCATACACATGATTGTATGCGTATCAATGTGTTGGTGTGTTAAAATCACAAGTGCTTATACACCTTGAAAGGATAACGTTTGAAATGAACAATGGGTTTGGAAGGTGTACACGCTTGTGTGTAACTAGAATTCACGTATAAACCGAGAAATATAAAGATAATAAAGTATAATAAGGATGGGTAAAAAATGAACCCAAAAAAATAATGTTTACCCTTCAAAAAACGAAAAATACAAATAAAGTCGTGGATATTGCGTGGCTAATTAACCACGCATTTACCACACAACCAGACAGTGCGTGGTAATTGCGTGGCTAATTAGCCACGCAATAGCCACGACTGTATTTGTATTTTTTGTTTTTTGAAGGCCAAAAATTATTTTTTTGGGTTCATTTTTTGTACATATTTGTTATACGTTATTATCTTTATATTTCTCGGTTTATACATAAATTGGACTTACACACAAGCGTTTACACCTTTTAAACACGTTACTCATTAATAAAACGAAAACGAAAACGGATGAGGCTTATTGCGTGGCTATTTCGTGGTTAAAAGTCAAAGAAAGTCAAAGAAAATGTTTGTGTTTATTGCGTGGCTGATGCGTGGAAAAATGTTGGTGGCTATTGCGTGGCTAAATTTGGGTGGTTATTGCGTGGCTAAATTTGGGTTGATATTGCGTGGTAGTTGCGTGATTAATATATATAAATGGAAAACAATAAATACAGTCGTGTCTATTGCGTGGCTAATTAACCACGCATTAACCACGCACTGTCTGGTTGTGTGGTAAATGCGTGGTTAATTAGCCACGCAATAGCCATGACTGTATTTGTATTTTTCGTTTTTTGAAGGGTAAACATTATTTTTTTGGGTTCATTTTTTACACATCCTTATTATACTTTATTATCTTTATATTTCTCGGTTTATACGTGAATTCGAGTTACACACAAGCGTGTACACCTTCCAAACTCGTTACTCATTTCAAGTTTTTCCTTTCAATGTGTATAAACGTATGTAGTTTTAATACACCAATTCATTGATGGACACACACACTCATACTTATATACACTCATTCTCATATACACTCATACTTATACTCATACACATGATTGTATGCGTATCAATGTGTTGGTGTGTTAAAATCACAAGTGCTTATACACCTTGAAAGGATAACGTTTGAAATGAACAATGGGTTTGGAAGGTGTACACGCTTGTGTGTAACTAGAATTCACGTATAAACCGAGAAATATAAAGATAATAAAGTATAATAAGGATGGGTAAAAAATGAACCCAAAAAAATAATGTTTACCCTTCAAAAAACGAAAAATACAAATAAAGTCGTGGATATTGCGTGGCTAATTAACCACGCATTTACCACACAACCAGACAGTGCGTGGTAATTGCGTGGCTAATTAGCCACGCAATAGCCACGACTGTATTTGTATTTTTTGTTTTTTGAAGGCCAAAAATTATTTTTTTGGGTTCATTTTTTGTACATCTTTGTTATACTTTATTATCTTTATATTTCTCGGTTTATACGTAAATTGGACTTACACACAAGCGTTTACACCTTTTAAACACGTTACTCATTAATAAAACGAAAACGAAAACGAAAACGGATGAGGCTTATTGCGTGGCTATTTCGTGGTTAAAAGTCAAAGAAAGTCAAAGAAAATGTTTGTGTTTATTGCGTGGCTAATGCTTTGCGTGGCTGATGCGTGGAAAAATGTTGGTGGCTATTGCGTGGCTAAATTTGGGTGGTTATTGCGTGGCTAAATTTGGGTTGATATTGCGTGGTAGTTGCGTGGTTAATATATATAAATGGAAAACAATAAATACAGTCGTGTCTATTGCGTGGCTAATTAACCACGCATTAACCACGCACTGTCTGGTTGTGTGATAAATGCGTGGTTAATAAGCCACGCAATAGCCACGACTGTATTTGTATTTTTCGTTTTTTGAAGGGTAAACATTATTTTTTTGGGTTCATTTTTTACACATCCTTATTATACTTTATTATCTTTATATTTCTCGGTTTATACGTGAATTCGAGTTACACACAAGCGTGTACACCTTCCAAACTCGTTACTCATTTCAAGTTTTTCCTTTCAATGTGTATAAACGTATGTAGTTTTAATACACCAATTCATTGATGGACACACACACTCATACTTATATACACTCATTCTCATATACACTCATACTTATACTCATACACATGATTGTATGCGTATCAATGTGTTGGTGTGTTAAAATCACAAGTGCTTATACACCTTGAAAGGATAACGTTTGAAATGAACAATGGGTTTGGAAGGTGTACACGCTTGTGTGTAAATAGAATTCACGTATAAACCGAGAAATATAAAGATAATAAAGTATAATAAGGATGGGTAAAAAATGAACCCAAAAAAATAATGTTTACCCTTCAAAAAACGAAAAATACAAATAAAGTCGTGGATATTGCGTGGCTAATTAACCACGCATTTACCACACAACCAGACAGTGCGTGGTAATTGCGTGGCTAATTAGCCACGCAATAGCCACGACTGTATTTGTATTTTTTGTTTTTTGAAGGCCAAAAATTATTTTTTTGGGTTCATTTTTTGTACATCTTTGTTATACTTTATTATCTTTATATTTCTCGGTTTATACGTAAATTGGACTTACACACAAGCGTTTACACCTTTTAAACACGTTACTCATTAATAAAACGAAAACGAAAACGAAAACGGATGAGGCTTATTGCGTGGCTATTTCGTGGTTAAAAGTCAAAGAAAGTCAAAGAAAATGTTTGTGTTTATTGCGTGGCTAATGCTTTGCGTGGCTGATGCGTGGAAAAATGTTGGTGGCTATTGCGTGGCTAAATTTGGGTGGTTATTGCGTGGCTAAATTTGGGTTGATATTGCGTGGTAGTTGCGTGGTTAATATATATAAATGGAAAACAATAAATACAGTCGTGTCTATTGCTTGGCTAATTAACCACGCATTAACCACGCACTGTCTGGTTGTGTGATAAATGCGTGGTTAATTAGCCACGCAATAGCCACGACTGTATTTGTATTTTTCGTTTTTTGAAGGGTAAACATTATTTTTTTGGTTTCATTTTTTACACATCCTTATTATACTTTATTATCTTTATATTTCTCGGTTTATACGTGAATTCGAGTTACACACAAGCGTGTACACCTTCCAAACTCGTTACTCATTTCAAGTTTTTCCTTTCCATGTGTATAAACGTATGTAGTTTTAATACACCAATTCATTGATGGACACACACACTCATACTTATATACACTCATTCTCATATACACTCATACTTATACTCATACACATGATTGTATGCGTATCAATGTGTTGGTGTGTTAAAATCACAAGTGCTTATACACCTTGAAAGGATAACGTTTGAAATGAACAATGGGTTTGGAAGGTGTACACGCTTGTGTGTAACTAAAATTCACGTATAAACCGAGAAATATAAAGATAATAAAGTATAATAAGGATGGGTAAAAAATGAACCCAAAAAAATAATGTTTACCCTTCAAAAAACGAAAAATACAAATAAAGTCGTGGATATTGCGTGGCTAATTAACCACGCATTTACCACACAACCAGACAGTGCGTGGTAATTGCGTGGCTAATTAGCCACGCAATAGCCACGACTGTATTTGTATTTTTTGTTTTTTGAAGGCCAAAAATTATTTTTTTGGGTTCATTTTTTGTACATCTTTGTTATACTTTATTATCTTTATATTTCTCGGTTTATACGTAAATTGGACTTACACACAAGCGTTTACACCTTTTAAACACGTTACTCATTAATAAAACGAAAACGAAAACGAAAACGGATGAGGCTTATTGCGTGGCTATTTCGTTGTTAAAAGTCAAAGAAAGTCAAAGAAAATGTTTGTGTTTATTGCGTGGCTAATGCTTTGCATGGCTGATGCGTGGAAAAATGTTGGTGGCTATTGCGTGGCTAAATTTGGGTGGTTATTGCGTGGCTAAATTTGGGTTGATATTGCGTGGTAGTTGCGTGGTTAATATATATAAATGGAAAACAATAAATACAGTCGTGTCTATTGCGTGGCTAATTAACCACGCATTAACCACGCACTGTCTCGTTGTCCGGTAAATGCGTGGTTAATTAGCCACGCAATAGCCACGACTGTATTTGTATTTTTCGTTTTTTGAAGGGTAAACATTATTTTTTTGGGTTCATTTTTTACACATCCTTATTATACTTTATTATCTTTATATTTCTCGGTTTATACGTGAATTCGAGTTACACACAAGCGTGTACACCTTCCAAACTCGTTACTCATTTCAAGTTTTTCCTTTCCATGTGTATAAACGTATGTAGTTTTAATACACCAATTCATTGATGGACACACACACTCATACTTATATACACTCATTCTCATATACACTCATACTTATACTCATACACATGATTGTATGCGTATCAATGTGTTGGTGTGTTAAAATCACAAGTGCTTATACACCTTGAAAGGATAACGTTTGAAATGAACAATGGGTTTGGGAGGTGTACACGCTTGTGTGTAACTAGAATTCACGTATAAACCGAGAAATATAAAGATAATAAAGTATAATAAGGATGAGTAAAAAATGAACCCAAAAAAATAATGTTTACCCTTCAAAAAACGAAAAATACAAATAAAGTCGTGGATATTGCGTGGCTAATTAACCACGCATTTACCACACAACCAGACAGTGCGTGGTAATTGCGTGGCTAATTAGCCACGCAATAGCCACGACTGTATTTGTATTTTTTGTTTTTTGAAGGCCAAAAATTATTTTTTTGGGTTCATTTTTTGTACATATTTGTTATACTTTATTATCTTTATATTTCTCGGTTTATACATAAATTGGACTTACACACAAGCGTTTACACCTTTTAAACACGTTACTCATTAATAAAACGAAAACGAAAACGGATGAGGCTTATTGCATGGCTATTTCGTGGTTAAAAGTCAAAGAAAGTCAAAGAAAATGTTTGTGTTTATTGCGTGGCTGATGCGTGGAAAAATGTTGGTGGCTATTGCGTGGCTAAATTTGGGTGGTTATTGCGTGGCTAAATTTGGGTTGATATTGCGTGGTAGTTGCGTGATTAATATATATAAATGGAAAACAATAAATACAGTCGTGTCTATTGCGTGGCTAATTAACCACGCATTAACCACGCACTGTCTGGTTGTGTGGTAAATGCGTGGTTAATTAGCCACGGAATAGCCATGACTGTATTTGTATTTTTCGTTTTTTGAAGGGTAAACATTATTTTTTTGGGTTCATTTTTTACACATCCTTATTATACTTTATTATCTTTATATTTCTCGGTTTATACGTGAATTCGAGTTACACACAAGCGTGTACACCTTCCAAACTCGTTACTCATTTCAAGTTTTTCCTTTCAATGTGTATAAACGTATGTAGTTTTAATACACCAATTCATTGATGGACACACACACTCATACTTATATACACTCATTCTCATATACACTCATACTTATACTCATACACATGATTGTATGCGTATCAATGTGTTGGTGTGTTAAAATCACAAGTGCTTATACACCTTGAAAGGATAACGTTTTGTTGAAAAATGTTTTTGTATGTGACCATCACTGAAATAAGACGAACTGTTTTTATATTATCTAACAAATATTATCAGTTCATTTCAGGTTGCGTGGATTCGAGATTAAAAACGAGAAAAGAAAAGAAAATGATTTTTTAAAGCCAAAACAAAGAAAAATTCAAAAGAAAATTAAATTAAATCTATTTAAAATGAATTTTTTAGAAATATATTTTCTAAATAATTTATTTTATTAGACTTAATTAATTTTATAAATTAAAAATGATTTTTCCTAATTTATTTGGATTTTATTCGGATTTTAAAATGAATTTAATTCATTTTAAAAAGGAAACAGCCCAGCAGCCCAGCCCAAAATCCGGAGCCCAAGGTGCTGATCCACATCCGTCGACCCATATCCGGAAAACCGAACCGACCCGCCCCGGATCCCAAGGTGCTGACCCGCATACCGACCCGGTCCGAACCGCCTCGAAGATCCGGCGCACTCACATGTTACACGCGGACTTTACCCGCCCCAGATCCGACCCACTACCCGATCCGGCCGAACCATTTCTCCTCACATCAGGGTCCGCGCGTCGACCCAGAATGCGACCCATGAACCGACCCGACGACCCGCGTGTTTCTGAGATGAAATACTTACATTTTAGCCCCCTGAACTTCCGAAAACCTTCAAAAACAACCCAAAACCCTTTAAAATTCATATATAAACCATTTCAACACCATTTCTTTCATTTTTACCACCAAAAATTCACCAAATCCTCTCCAACTTCCACCATCTTATTTCCAACTTCCAAACACTCTCCAAAACACCAAGAACACACACCAAAAACACCAAGAACACACACCAAAAACACCAAGAACACCAAGAAAAACACCAAGAACACCAAGATCAACACCAAGAACACCAAGATCACCAAGATCATCAAACAAGAACAAATAGAGACATGGTCTATTAGAAATCCAGTCCAACCCTAAGCCAGTTCAGTCAATTTATTTGACGAACCTACTTGATAGACCAGTCGTTCCACAGTCCTGTTGTAAACCAGTTCAGTCAATCTATTGACGAACCTACTTGATATATATATATATATATATATATATATTTATTTATATAATTATAGTCATTTACATTATTTATCGTTTTATGTCTTTTAATTATAGTCATTTATATTATTTATCGCTTTAAGTCATTTAATTACTGCAATTTATATTATTTATATATCTTTCACACAGTAAACGGTGCAAACCTTTATTTGTGGCGATTAGATTATATATTTTTATTCCGCAACTTTTATTATTTATTCCGCATATTATCATTTTAATTTATATATCTGTCACACATTAAACGGTGCGAACCTTTATTTGTGGTGATTGTTATTTATTTTCAACAATTGGTATCAGAGCTTGTGTGATTTACTTTGAAATTTTCAAAAAAAACTTTTGGTTAGCGTTTATATAAACCTTCCATAAGCTTTTCTTTGAATATTTCATTTTAATATCACTTGTTAAAAATCCTTTTTTTTAAATATTAAAAATCTTTAAAAAAATTAAACAAAATGCCTTCCGCAAACAACTCAAGAGCTCCAAATGTCATAGAACAGGTATGGTCTATGATTTCTGAACTCGGTTTTTCTAAAACAATTTTTGAGTCCCATATATCCAAAATTGAGAAAAGTTTAGAAGCTGATCTCAAGAAATACCATGATACAGTGGTTAATTCTGAAATCTTCAAATGTGAGTTACAAACCCTACAACTCAAATTTGCAGAATTAACCAGAACAAGGACCAAATTGGAAAGAGACGTTGAAAGAAAATCAGAAGATTACAATCATGTCTTTGAACAATTAAATCAATCTCTAATTCAGAAAAAGGAATTGGAATTAAAAAATCAATCAGTCATTTCTTATGAAACAAAAGAAGTTTTAGAAATGGAAATCATTCAGTTGACACAAAACTTTCAAGAGTCAACTGAAAAACACAAAATCTTAAATGAAAAACTGACTGATTCTTTAAACCAAATCACTTTTCTTGAATCTGAAAACAAAAGATTGATACAGAATGTGGAATCTATCAAAATTGCCAGAAAACTCAGTGATGATATATTCACCAAGGCAAACACCTTGGGTACTGGAAAATTTGATACGAGTTACAGACCAGGAATTGGTAGAGAAACCTTTGAAAAAGAACTAGAAAATCAAGAAAACATGATAATTTGTGAAAACTCTGAATCAACTCTACCAGATCTTTTCACATCTGTTAATGAGGAAGATTCAGATGACGAAACAGTTATCAACTATAGCCCAGATGATACTGATTTCAATGTTTCCAAATCAAACTCTGCTAGTTCTTCAAATCAACAAATCAAAAATACCAATGAAGCAATCAAAACCCCGCTTAACAAACCAAAAGTTTTTAAAAACAAACAAAAGAAACCTCTTCAACCTAAAGTCATACCTCATAAACAGGTTTCCAAACAAAAACCAAAACCTTTTCAAAAACCGATTCAAAACCGCTTTCAGGAGATAAACTTCCATCTCTCAAGAAACTTTCAAAAACCAACACATCAGGAAGTTTCAAACCATCATCATCAAAAACCTTTTCAAAACCGCCCATCATACACCAGATATGAAGAAAACTTTTCAAACAGATCTTCACATCTAGGATATCTTTCACCAAACCACAGATCTTATCAACCCACAGGTTTTCAACAACAAATCACATTTTGGATAAACTTCATAAATCAAATCAAACCTCAACAATTCCGTTCTCATAAATCAAACTCTTACAGCAACGTGAATTTAAATACTACAAGAAATTCATTAAGCAAAGCACCCAAAATAACAACAACTGACAAACCAGGACCCATTCAGATTTGGGTACCAAAACTTTCTGTCTAATTGTAGGTACTTAATGCTGGAGAACCCTATGATGATACATGGTATATCGATAATGGCTACTCCAAGCATATGACAGGAAACCAGAGCTTTCTACAAGACTTCAAACCCACGGTACCTCTGATGCAGAAAATTCAAAATCAAATAAAGAAAATGCAGATCAAATCGAGGGGGAACCACCAACACTAAATCCCTCTTTGGACACTCCCAATCCACCTGTCCAAAATGATCCCAGTGCATCATCTATGGGGGAACTTTCATTACATCATTCTCACCATACAATTAGAAAAACTAAAAAATTACAAAACATCAAAAGACAAAAAGATTTTAGATTTTTATAATTTTCATATCTTTCCTTAAAAAACAAAAATTTCCAAAAACATTCAAATAACCAAAATTTCCAAAAACATTCAGAAAAACAAATTTTCAAAAATACAATAAAAGACTTGCCATAATAAGCTTTTATAGAACCTTGTGATTAATCGTCTCTTGACTTAATTTTTCAGATGCTTATGCTCTATGAAGATTTTAAGTCATATTGATTCTCAATTGGAGTGAAGGTTCAAATCTCCTATTTTTCATAATGTATATAACTTTATTTCCTTCGATTTTATTTCATTATTGACGATTTTAAACAATCAAGGGACATAAGGTTAGGAGGTTCAGATGAAAACAAAAACCCATGTGAGAATTTGTGCCTCGTCGATCTAAATCATTGTAGAATTCAATTCTTGTGAGCTTAGGTGTGTCACTATTGCTAATAAGGTATACCCGATTATACCTTGTCACAGTCTCATTTTTGCTTAGATATCAAAATGACCAGGGACAATACTTTCATTTCTTACATACTAGACAAATTGTCTTTTATGCCACCTATCCCTACCTAGATAAAAGCCAACCAAAAATGAAGACGACATCAAAATGGAAAGACTCTAAACGAAGACATATCTTTACAAGAAAACCAAAGGAGAAACAAAGATCTATCAACATCCAATCCTCAAAGACGAATCAACAAGAAAGTCAAATCACTCACCGAAGAAATACCAAGTTAAACAAACTTTCAATCAAATGGTTATTTCAAAACAAACATAATCAAATCCCGCAATTTGTTTTTAACCATTTTTCAGAAAAGCAAACATCTCAATCACTCAAGACAGATACTCTTACAAAAACAAAAACACAAAATTCTCAATTGTAGCAAATTCTTAATGTTAAAACAAAATATCTTTTTACAATAAATCGATATTGATCAACAAACATGATATCATCAAAGAAGAAGCTGCAACAATAATGGATTTCCCGGGATACTGTAGCCTTCATCACTGAAGATTTCTTAGTTGCAAACTGCACTATGAAAATTGCTAAACCCCTCTACATGTATTTCCCGACGGAGAGAGAGTGAACATTAATGGCATGAATGAAGAAACCCGCTGAGTAATGCCGAAACCAGTCTTATGTGATTGATTATCTAATAATGAGACTAAGTGACTTTACAGGAAAAGCATAGATGAACACCTCCAATATGAGTGTGAGTCGTCAGAGAGAGATATCACTCATTTTTAGTGATTATTAACTTGTTCTGCTGCCAGAACAACCAAACACCCAAGTGAAATGTGAGCTATATATATGAGCGTTCATCTGAATCGACCTGTTAGACCACTTGTCGTCATAAATAATGCTATAAAATCTTAAGAAATTTATTTAGATACATATATGGCTACCCTTTGATAATCGAACCCGAGACTTTGATTTGGAAACAAATAGTCTTCAAAATCTTTTTCAAAACATAAGATATGTAAAACCAAGTCACAAACTTTCAAAATTATTACAATGGTTTTATATATATCTTATCATTGACAAAACTTTTATCTCAAATCTTCAATATTAAAACTGTTAATGTGATTATATCTGTCCTTATTTCATCAATGATCACATAGGGGGAAATTGTTGAAAAATGTTTTTGTATGTGACCATCACTGAAATAAGACGAACTGTTTTTATATTATCTAACAAATATTATCAGTTCATTTCAGGTTGCGTGGATTCGAGATTAAAAACGAGAAAAGAAAAGAAAATGATTTTTTAAAGCCAAAACAAAGAAAAATTCAAAAGAAAATTAAATTAAATCTATTTAAAATGAATTTTTTAGAAATATATTTTCTAAATAATTTATTTTATTAGACTTAATTAATTTTATAAATTAAAAATGATTTTTCCTAATTTATTTGGATTTTATTCGGATTTTAAAATGAATTTAATTCATTTTAAAAAGGAAACAGCCCAGCAGCCCAGCCCAAAATCCGGAGCCCAAGGTGCTGATCCACATCCGTCGACCCATATCCGGAAAACCGAACCGACCCGCCCCGGATCCACTTTGCCTCACAGCGCAACCCGCGTGTTGACCCGCATACCGACCCGGTCCGAACCGCCTCGAAGATCCGGCGCACTCACATGTTACACGCGGACTTTACCCGCCCCAGATCCGACCCACTACCCGATCCGGCCGAACCATTTCTCCTCACATCAGGGTCCGCGCGTCGACCCAGAATGCGACCCATGAACCGACCCGACGACCCGCGTGTTTCTGAGATGAAATACTTACATTTTAGCCCCCTGAACTTCCGAAAACCTTCAAAAACAACCCAAAACCCTTTAAAATTCATATATAAACCATTTCAACACCATTTCTTTCATTTTTACCACCAAAAATTCACCAAATCCTCTCCAACTTCCACCATCTTATTTCCAACTTCCAAACACTCTCCAAAACACCAAGAACACACACCAAAAACACCAAGAACACACACCAAAAACACCAAGAACACCAAGAAAAACACCAAGAACACCAAGATCAACACCAAGAACACCAAGATCACCAAGATCATCAAACAAGAACAAATAGAGACATGGTCTATTAGAAATCCAGTCCAACCCTAAGCCAGTTCAGTCAATTTATTTGACGAACCTACTTGATAGACCAGTCGTTCCACAGTCCTGTTGTAAACCAGTTCAGTCAATCTATTGACGAACCTACTTGATATATATATATATATATATATATATATATATATATATATATATATTTATATAATTATAGTCATTTACATTATTTATCGTTTTATGTCTTTTAATTATAGTCATTTATATTATTTATCGCTTTAAGTCATTTAATTACTGCAATTTATATTATTTATATATCTTTCACACAGTAAACGGTGCAAACCTTTATTTGTGGCGATTAGATTATATATTTTTATTCCGCAACTTTTATTATTTATTCCGCATATTATCATTTTAATTTATATATCTGTCACACATTAAACGGTGCGAACCTTTATTTGTGGTGATTGTTATTTATTTTCAACACGTTTGAAATGAACAATGGGTTTGGAAGGTGTACACGCTTGTGTGTAACTAGAATTCACGTATAAACCGAGAAATATAAAGATAATAAAGTATAATAAGGATGGGTAAAAAATGAACCCAAAAAAATAATGTTTACCCTTCAAAAAACGAAAAATACAAATAAAGTCGTGGATATTGCGTGGCTAATTAACCACGCATTTACCACACAACCAGACAGTGCGTGGTAATTGCGTGGCTAATTAGCCACGCAATAGCCACGACTGTATTTGTATTTTTTGTTTTTTGAAGGCCAAAAATTATTTTTTTGGGTTCATTTTTTGTACATATTTGTTATACTTTATTATCTTTATATTTCTCGGTTTATACATAAATTGGACTTACACACAAGCGTTTACACCTTTTAAACACGTTACTCATTAATAAAACGAAAACGAAAACGGATGAGGCTTATTGCGTGGCTATTTCGTGGTTAAAAGTCAAAGAAAGTCAAAGAAAATGTTTGTGTTTATTGCGTGGCTGATGCGTGGAAAAATGTTGGTGGCTATTGCGTGGCTAAATTTGGGTGGTTATTGCGTGGCTAAATTTGGGTTGATATTGCGTGGTAGTTGCGTGATTAATATATATAAATGGAAAACAATAAATACAGTCGTGTCTATTGCGTGGCTAATTAACCACGCATTAACCACGCACTGTCTGGTTGTGTGGTAAATGCGTGGTTAATTAGCCACGCAATAGCCATGACTGTATTTGTATTTTTCGTTTTTTGAAGGGTAAACATTATTTTTTTGGGTTCATTTTTTAAACATCCTTATTATACTTTATTATCTTTATATTTCTCGGTTTATACGTGAATTCGAGTTACACACAAGCGTGTACACCTTCCAAACTCGTTACTCATTTCAAGTTTTTCCTTTCAATGTGTATAAACGTATGTAGTTTTAATACACCAATTCATTGATGGACACACACACTCATACTTATATACACTCATTCTCATATACACTCATACTTATACTCATACACATGATTGTATGCGTATCAATGTGTTGGTGTGTTAAAATCACAAGTGCTTATACACCTTGAAAGGATAACGTTTGAAATGAACAATGGGTTTGGAAGGTGTACACGCTTGTGTGTAACTAGAATTCACGTATAAACCGAGAAATATAAAGATAATAAAGTATAATAAGGATGGGTAAAAAATGAACCCAAAAAAATAATGTTTACCCTTCAAAAAACGAAAAATACAAATAAAGTCGTGGATATTGTGTGGCTAATTAACCACGCATTTACCACACAACCAGACAGTGCGTGGTAATTGCGTGGCTAATTAGCCACGCAATAGCCACGACCGTATTTGTATTTTTTGTTTTTTGAAGGCCAAAAATTATTTTTTTGGGTTCATTTTTTGTACATATTTGTTATACTTTATTATCTTTATATTTCTCGGTTTATACATAAATTGGACTTACACACAAGCGTTTACACCTTTTAAACACGTTACTCATTAATAAAACGAAAACGAAAACGGATGAGGCTTATTGCGTGGCTATTTCGTGGTTAAAAGTCAAAGAAAGTCAAAGAAAATGTTTGCGTTTATTGCGTGGCTGATGCGTGGAAAAATGTTGGTGGCTATTGCGTGGCTAAATTTGGGTGGTTATTGCGTGGCTAAATTTGGGTTGATATTGCGTGGTAGTTGCGTGGTTAATATATATAAATGGAAAACAATAAATACAGTCGTGTCTATTGCGTGGCTAATTAACCACGCATTAACCACGCACTGTCTGGTTGTGTGGTAAATGCGTGGTTAATTAGCCACGCAATAGCCACGACTGTATTTGTATTTTTCGTTTTTTGAAGGGTAAACATTATTTATTTGGGTTCATTTTTTACACATCCTTATTATACTTTATTATCTTTATATTTCTCGGTTTATACGTGAATTCGAGTTACATTCAAGCGTGTACACCTTCCAAACTCGTTACTCATTTCAAGTTTTTCCTTTCAATGTGTATAAACGTATGTAGTTTTAATACACCAATTCATTGATGGACACACACACTCATACTAATATACACTCATTCTCATATACACTCATACTTATACTCATACACATGATTGTATGCGTATCAATGTGATGGTGTGTTAAAATCACAAGTGCTTATACACCTTGAAAGGATAACGTTTGAAATGAACAATGGGTTTGGAAGGTGTACACGCTTGTGTGTAACTAGAATTCACGTATAAACCGAGAAATATAAAGATAATAAAGTATAATAAGGATGGGTAAAAAATGAACCCAAAAAAATAATGTTTACCCTTCAAAAAACGAAAAATACAAATAAAGTCGTGGATATTGTGTGGCTAATTAACCACGCATTTACCACACAACCAGACAGTGCGTGGTAATTGCGTGGCTAATTAGCCACGCAATAGCCACGACTGTATTTGTATTTTTTGTTTTTTGAAGGCCAAAAATTATTTTTTTGGGTTCATTTTTTGTACATATTTGTTATACTTTATTATCTTTATATTTCTCGGTTTATACATAAATTGGACTTACACACAAGCGTTTACACCTTTTAAACACGTTACTCATTAATAAAACGAAAACGAAAACGGATGAGGCTTATTGCGTGGCTATTTCGTGGTTAAAAGTCAAAGAAAGTCAAAGAAAATGTTTGTGTTTATTGCATGGCTAATGCTTTGCGTGGCTGATGCGTGGAAAAATGTTGGTGGCTATTGCGTGGCTAAATTTGGGTGGTTATTGCGTGGCTAAATTTGGGTTGATATTGCGTGGTAGTTGCGTGGTTAATATATATAAATGGAAAACAATAAATACAGTCGTGTCTATTGCGTGGCTAATTAACCAGGCATTAACCACGCACTGTCTGGTTGTGTGGTAAATGCGTGGTTAATTAGCCACGCAATAGCCACGACTGTATTTGTATTTTTCGTTTTTTGAAGGGTAAACATTATTTTTTTGGGTTCATTTTTTACACATCCTTATTATACTTTATTATCTTTATATTTCTCGGTTTATACGTGAATTCGAGTTACACACAAGCGTGTACACCTTCCAAACTCGTTACTCATTTCAAGTTTTTCCTTTCAATGTGTATAAACGTATGTAGTTTTAATACACCAATTCATTGATAGACACACACACTCATACTTATATACACTCATTCTCATATACACTCATACTTATACTCATACACATGATTGTATGCGTATCAATGTGTTGGTGTGTTAAAATCACAAGTGCTTATACACCTTGAAAGGATAACGTTTGAAATGAACAATGGGTTTGGAAGGTGTACACGCTTGTGTGTAACTAGAATTCACGTATAAACCGAGAAATATAAAGATAAGAAAGTAATAATAAGGATGGGTAAAAAATGAACCCAAAAAAATAATGTTTACCCTTCAAAAAACGAAAAATACAAATAAAGTCGTGGATATTGCGTGGCTAATTAACCACACATTTACCACACAACCAGACAGTGCGTGGTAATTGCGTGGCTAATTAGCCACGCAATAGCCACGACTGTATTTGTATTTTTTGTTTTTTGAAGGCCAAAATTATTTTTTTGGGTTCATTTTTTGTACATATTTGTTATACTTTATTATCTTTATATTTCTCGGTTTATACATAAATTGGATTTAAACACAAGCGTTTACACCTTTTAAACACGTTACTCATTAATAAAACGAAAACGAAAACGGATGAGGCTTATTGCGTGGCTATTTCGTGGTTAAAAGTCAAAGAAAGTCAAAGAAAATGTTTGTGTTTATTGCGTGGCTAATGCTTTGCGTGGCTGATGCGTGGAAAAATGTTGGTGGCTATTGCGTGGCTAAATTTGGGTGGTTATTGCGTGGCTAAATTTGGGTTGATATTGCGTGGTAGTTGCGTGGTTAATATATATAAATGGAAAACAATAAATACAGTCGTGTTTATTGCGTGGCTAATTAACCACGCATTAACCACGCACTGTCTGGTTGTGTGGTAAATGCGTGGTTAATTAGCCACGCAATAGCCACGACTGTATTTGTATTTTTCGTTTTTTGAAGGGTAAACATTATTTATTTGGGTTCATTTTTTACACATCCTTATTATACTTTATTATTTTTATATTTCTCGGTTTATACGTGAATTCGAGTTACACACAAGCGTGTACACCTTCCAAACTCGTTACTCATTTCAAGTTTTTCCTTTCAATGTGTATAAACGTATGTAGTTTTAATACACCAATTCATTGATGGACACACACACTCATACTAATATACACTCATTCTCATATACACTCATACTTATACTCATACACATGATTGTATGCGTATCAATGTGATGGTGTGTTAAAATCACAAGTGCTTATACACATTGAAAGGATAACGTTTGAAATGAACAATGGGTTTGGAAGGTGTACACGCTTGTGTGTAACTAGAATTCACGTATAAACCGAGAAATATAAAGATAATAAAGTATAATAAGGATGGGTAAAAAATGAACCCAAAAAAATAATGTTTACCCTTCAAAAAACGAAAAATACAAATAAAGTCGTGGATATTGCGTGGCTAATTAACCACGCATTTACCACACAACCAGACAGTGCGTGGTAATTGCGTGGCTAATTAGCCACGCAATAGCCACGACTGTATTTGTATTTTTTGTTTTTTGAAGGCCAAAAATTATTTTTTTGGGTTCATTTTTTGAACATATTTGTTATACTTTATTATCTTTATATTTCTCGGTTTATACATAAATTGGACTTACACACAAGCGTTTACACCTTTTAAACACGTTACTCATTAATAAAACGAAAACGAAAACGGATGAGGCTTATTGCGTGGCTATTTCGTGGTTAAAAGTCAAAGAAAGTCAAAGAAAATGTTTGTGTTTATTGCATGGCTAATGCTTTGCGTGGCTGATGCGTGGAAAAATGTTAGTGGCTATTGCGTGGCTAAATTTGGGTGGTTATTGCGTGGCTAAATTTGGGTTGATATTGCGTGGTAGTTGCGTGGTTAATATATATAAATGGAAAACAATAAATACAGTCGTGTCTATTGCGTGGCTAATTAACCACGCATTAACCACGCACTGTCTGGTTGTGTGGTAAATGCGTGGTTAATTAGCCACGCAATAGCCACGACTGTATTTGTATTTTTCGTTTTTTGAAGGGTAAACATTATTTTTTTGGGTTCATTTTTTACACATCCTTATTATACTTTATTATCTTTATATTTCTCGGTTTATACGTGAATTCGAGTTACACACAAGCGTGTACACCTTCCAAACTCGTTACTCATTTCAAGTTTTTCCATTTAATGTGTATAAACGTATGTAGTTTTAATACACCAATTCATTGATGGACACACACACTCATACTAATATACACTCATTCTCATATACACTCATACTTATACTCATACACATGATTGTATGCGTATCAATGTGATGGTGTGTTAAAATCACAAGTGCTTATACACCTTGAAAGGATAACGTTTGAAATGAACAATGGGTTTGGAAGGTGTACACGCTTGTGTGTAACTAGAATTCACGTATAAACCGAGAAATATAAAGATAATAAAGTATAATAAGGATGGGTAAAAAATGAACCCAAAAAAATAATGTTTACCCTTCAAAAAATGAAAAATACAAATAAAGTCGTGGATATTGCGTGGCTAATTAACCACGCATTTACCACACAACCAGACAGTGCGTGGTAATTGCGTGGCTAATTAGCCACGCAATAGCCACGACTGTATTTGTATTTTTTGTTTTTTGAAGGCCAAAAATTATTTTTTTGGGTTCATTTTTTGTACATATTTGTTATACTTTATTATCTTTATATTTCTCGGTTTATACATAAATTGGACTTACACACAAGCGTTTACACCTTTTAAACACGTTACTCATTAATAAAACGAAAACGAAAACGGATGAGGCTTATTGCGTGGCTATTTCGTGGTTAAAAGTCAAAGAAAGTCAAAGAAAATGTTTGTGTTTATTGCGTGGCTAATGCTTTGCGTAGCTGATGCGTGGAAAAATGTTGGTGGCTATTGCGTGGCTAAATTTGGGTGGTTATTGCGTGGCTAAATTTGGGTTGATATTGCGTGGTAGTTGCGTGGTTAATATATATAAATAGAAAACAATAAATACAGTCGTGTTTATTGCGTGGCTAATTAACCACGCACTGTCTGGTTGTGTGGTAAATGCGTGGTTAATTAGCCACGCAATAGCCACGACTGTATTTGTATTTTTCGTTTTTTGAAGGGTAAACATTATTTTTTTGGGTTCATTTTTTACACATCCTTATTATACTTTATTATCTTTATATTTCTCGGTTTATACGTGAATTCGAGTTACACACAAGCGTGTACACCTTCCAAACTCGTTACTCATTTCAAGTTTTTCCTTTCAATGTGTATAAACGTATGTAGTTTTAATACACCAATTCATTGATGGACACACACACTCATACTTATATACACTCATTCTCATATACACTCATACTTATACTCATACACATGATTGTATGCGTATCAATGTGTTGGTGTGTTAAAATCACAAGTGCTTATACACATTGAAAGGATAACGTTTGAAATGAACAATGGGTTTGGAAGGTGTACACGCTTGTGTGTAACTAGAATTCACGTATAAACCGAGAAATATAAAGATAATAAAGTATAATAAGGATGGGTAAAAAATGAACCCAAAAAAATAATGTTTACCCTTCAAAAAACGAAAAATACAAATAAAGTCGTGGATATTGTGTGGCTAATTAACCACGCATTTACCACACAACCAGACAGTGCGTGGTAATTGCGTGGCTAATTAGCCACGCAATAGCCACGACTGTATTTGTAGTTTTTGTTTTTTGAAGGCCAAAAATTATTTTTTTGGGTTCATTTTTTGTACATATTTGTTATACTTTACTATCTTTATATTTCTCGGTTTATACATAAATTGGACTTACACACAAGCGTTTACACCTTTTAAACACGTTACTCATTAATAAAACGAAAACGAAAACGGATGAGGCTTATTGCGTGGCTATTTCGTGGTTAAAAGTCAAAGAAAGTCAAAGAAAATGTTTGTGTTTATTGCATGGCTAATGCTTTGCGTGGCTGATGCGTGGAAAAATGTTGGTGGCTATTGCGTGGCTAAATTTGGGTGGTTATTGCGTGGCTAAATTTGGGTTGATATTGCGTGGTAGTTGCGTGGTTAATATATATAAATGGAAAACAATAAATACAGTCGTGTCTATTGCGTGGCTAATTAACCACGCATTAACCACGCACTGTCTGGTTGTGTGGTAAATGCGTGGTTAATTAGCCACGCAATAGCCACGACTGTATTTGTATTTTTCGTTTTTTGAAGGGTAAACATTATTTATTTGGGTTCATTTTTTACACATCCTTATTATACTTTATTATCTTTATATTTCTCGGTTTATACGTGAATTCGAGTTACACACAAGCGTGTACACCTTCCAAACTCGTTACTCATTTCAAGTTTTTCCTTTCAATGTGTATAAACGTATGTAGTTTTAATACACCAATTCATTGATGGACACACACACTCATACTAATATACACTCATTCTCATATACACTCATACTTATACTCATACACATGATTGTATGCATATCAATGTGATGGTGTGTTAAAATCACAAGTGCTTATACACATTGAAAGGATAACGTTTGAAATGAACAATGGGTTTGGAAGGTGTACACGCTTGTGTGTAACTAGAATTCACGTATAAACCGAGAAATATAAAGATAATAAAGTATAATAAGGATGGGTAAAAAATGAACCCAAAAAAATAATGTTTACCCTTCAAAAAACGAAAAATACAAATAAAGTCGTGGATATTGCGTGGCTAATTAACCACGCATTTACCACACAACCAGACAGTGCGTGGTAATTGCGTGGCTAAATAGCCACGCAATAGCCACGACTGTATTTGTATTTTTTGTTTTTTGAAGGCCAAAAATTATTTTTTTGGGTTCATTTTTTGTACATATTTGTTATACTTTATTATCTTTATATTTCTCGGTTTATACATAAATTGGACTTACACACAAGCGTTTACACCTTTTAAACACGTTACTAATTAATAAAACGAAAACGAAAACGGATGAGGCTTATTGCGTGGCTATTTCGTGGTTAAAAGTCAAAGAAAGTCAAAGAAAATGTTTGTGTTTATTGCGTGGCTAATGCTTTGCGTGGCTGATGCGTGGAAAAATGTTGGTGGCTATTGCGTGGCTAAATTTGGGTGGTTATTGCGTGGCTAAATTTGGGTTGATATTGCGTGGTAGTTGCGTGGTTAATATATATAAATGGAAAACAATAAATACAGTCGTGTCTATTGCGTGGCTAATTAACCACGCATTAACCACGCACTGTCTGGTTGTGTGGTAAATGCGTGGTTAATTAGCCACGCAATAGCCACGACTGTATTTGTATTTTTCGTTTTTTGAAGGGTAAACATTATTTATTTGGGTTCATTTTTTACACATCCTTATTATACTTTATTATCTTTATATTTCTCGGTTTATACGTGAATTCGAGTTACATTCAAGCGTGTACACCTTCCAAACTCGTTACTCATTTCAAGTTTTTCCTTTCAATGTGTATAAACGTATGTAGTTTTAATACACCAATTCATTGATGGACACACACACTCATACTAATATACACTCATTCTCATATACACTCATACTTATACTCATACACATGATTGTATGCGTATCAATGTGATGGTGTGTTAAAATCACAAGTGCTTATACACCTTGAAAGGATAACGTTTGAAATGAACAATGGGTTTGGAAGGTGTACACGCTTGTGTGTAACTAGAATTCACGTATAAACCGAGAAATATAAAGATAATAAAGTATAATAAGGATGGGTAAAAAATGAACCCAAAAAAATAATGTTTACCCTTCAAAAAACGAAAAATACAAATAAAGTCGTGGATATTGTGTGGCTAATTAACCACGCATTTACCACACAACCAGACAGTGCGTGGTAATTGCGTGGCTAATTAGCCACGCAATAGCCACGACTGTATTTGTATTTTTTGTTTTTTGAAGGCCAAAAATTATTTTTTTGGGTTCATTTTTTGTACATATTTGTTATACTTTATTATCTTTATATTTCTCGGTTTATACATAAATTGGACTTACACACAAGCGTTTACACCTTTTAAACACGTTACTCATTAATAAAACGAAAACGAAAACGGATGAGGCTTATTGCGTGGCTATTTCGTGGTTAAAAGTCAAAGAAAGTCAAAGAAAATGTTTGTGTTTATTGCATGGCTAATGCTTTGCGTGGCTGATGCGTGGAAAAATGTTGGTGGCTATTGCGTGGCTAAATTTGGGTGGTTATTGCGTGGCTAAATTTGGGTTGATATTGCGTGGTAGTTGCGTGGTTAATATATATAAATGGAAAACAATAAATACAGTCGTGTCTATTGCGTGGCTAATTAACCAGGCATTAACCACGCACTGTCTGGTTGTGTGGTAAATGCGTGGTTAATTAGCCACGCAATAGCCACGACTGTATTTGTATTTTTCGTTTTTTGAAGGGTAAACATTATTTTTTTGGGTTCATTTTTTACACATCCTTATTATACTTTATTATCTTTATATTTCTCGGTTTATACGTGAATTCGAGTTACACACAAGCGTGTACACCTTCCAAACTCGTTACTCATTTCAAGTTTTTCCTTTCAATGTGTATAAACGTATGTAGTTTTAATACACCAATTCATTGATAGACACACACACTCATACTTATATACACTCATTCTCATATACACTCAT
Organism: Cichorium intybus; assembly: GCA_023525715.1. Taxonomy (NCBI): domain Eukaryota; kingdom Viridiplantae; phylum Streptophyta; class Magnoliopsida; order Asterales; family Asteraceae; genus Cichorium; species Cichorium intybus. Next base: position 141,621,934 of record CM042009.1, read on the forward strand.
ACTTATACTCATACACATGATTGTATGCGTATCAATGTGTTGGTGTGTTAAAATCACAAGTGCTTATACACCTTGAAAGGATAACGTTTGAAATGAACAATGGGTTTGGAAGGTGTACACGCTTGTGTGTAACTAGAATTCACGTATAAACCGAGAAATATAAAGATAAGAAAGTAATAATAAGGATGGGTAAAAAATGAACCCAAAAAAATAATGTTTACCCTTCAAAAAACGAAAAATACAAATAAAGTCGTGGATATTGCGTGGCTAATTAACCACACATTTACCACACAACCAGACAGTGCGTGGTAATTGCGTGGCTAATTAGCCACGCAATAGCCACGACTGTATTTGTATTTTTTGTTTTTTGAAGGCCAAAATTATTTTTTTGGGTTCATTTTTTGTACATATTTGTTATACTTTATTATCTTTATATTTCTCGGTTTATACATAAATTGGATTTAAACACAAGCGTTTACACCTTTTAAACACGTTACTCATTAATAAAACGAAAACGAAAACGGATGAGGCTTATTGCGTGGCTATTTCGTGGTTAAAAGTCAAAGAAAGTCAAAGAAAATGTTTGTGTTTATTGCGTGGCTAATGCTTTGCGTGGCTGATGCGTGGAAAAATGTTGGTGGCTATTGCGTGGCTAAATTTGGGTGGTTATTGCGTGGCTAAATTTGGGTTGATATTGCGTGGTAGTTGCGTGGTTAATATATATAAATGGAAAACAATAAATACAGTCGTGTTTATTGCGTGGCTAATTAACCACGCATTAACCACGCACTGTCTGGTTGTGTGGTAAATGCGTGGTTAATTAGCCACGCAATAGCCACGACTGTATTTGTATTTTTCGTTTTTTGAAGGGTAAACATTATTTATTTGGGTTCATTTTTTACACATCCTTATTATACTTTATTATTTTTATATTTCTCGGTTTATACGTGAATTCGAGTTACACACAAGCGTGTACACCTTCCAAACTCGTTACTCATTTCAAGTTTTTCCTTTCAATGTGTATAAACGTATGTAGTTTTAATACACCAATTCATTGATGGACACACACACTCATACTAATATACACTCATTCTCATATACACTCATACTTATACTCATACACATGATTGTATGCGTATCAATGTGATGGTGTGTTAAAATCACAAGTGCTTATACACATTGAAAGGATAACGTTTGAAATGAACAATGGGTTTGGAAGGTGTACACGCTTGTGTGTAACTAGAATTCACGTATAAACCGAGAAATATAAAGATAATAAAGTATAATAAGGATGGGTAAAAAATGAACCCAAAAAAATAATGTTTACCCTTCAAAAAACGAAAAATACAAATAAAGTCGTGGATATTGCGTGGCTAATTAACCACGCATTTACCACACAACCAGACAGTGCGTGGTAATTGCGTGGCTAATTAGCCACGCAATAGCCACGACTGTATTTGTATTTTTTGTTTTTTGAAGGCCAAAAATTATTTTTTTGGGTTCATTTTTTGAACATATTTGTTATACTTTATTATCTTTATATTTCTCGGTTTATACATAAATTGGACTTACACACAAGCGTTTACACCTTTTAAACACGTTACTCATTAATAAAACGAAAACGAAAACGGATGAGGCTTATTGCGTGGCTATTTCGTGGTTAAAAGTCAAAGAAAGTCAAAGAAAATGTTTGTGTTTATTGCATGGCTAATGCTTTGCGTGGCTGATGCGTGGAAAAATGTTAGTGGCTATTGCGTGGCTAAATTTGGGTGGTTATTGCGTGGCTAAATTTGGGTTGATATTGCGTGGTAGTTGCGTGGTTAATATATATAAATGGAAAACAATAAATACAGTCGTGTCTATTGCGTGGCTAATTAACCACGCATTAACCACGCACTGTCTGGTTGTGTGGTAAATGCGTGGTTAATTAGCCACGCAATAGCCACGACTGTATTTGTATTTTTCGTTTTTTGAAGGGTAAACATTATTTTTTTGGGTTCATTTTTTACACATCCTTATTATACTTTATTATCTTTATATTTCTCGGTTTATACGTGAATTCGAGTTACACACAAGCGTGTACACCTTCCAAACTCGTTACTCATTTCAAGTTTTTCCATTTAATGTGTATAAACGTATGTAGTTTTAATACACCAATTCATTGATGGACACACACACTCATACTAATATACACTCATTCTCATATACACTCATACTTATACTCATACACATGATTGTATGCGTATCAATGTGATGGTGTGTTAAAATCACAAGTGCTTATACACCTTGAAAGGATAACGTTTGAAATGAACAATGGGTTTGGAAGGTGTACACGCTTGTGTGTAACTAGAATTCACGTATAAACCGAGAAATATAAAGATAATAAAGTATAATAAGGATGGGTAAAAAATGAACCCAAAAAAATAATGTTTACCCTTCAAAAAATGAAAAATACAAATAAAGTCGTGGATATTGCGTGGCTAATTAACCACGCATTTACCACACAACCAGACAGTGCGTGGTAATTGCGTGGCTAATTAGCCACGCAATAGCCACGACTGTATTTGTATTTTTTGTTTTTTGAAGGCCAAAAATTATTTTTTTGGGTTCATTTTTTGTACATATTTGTTATACTTTATTATCTTTATATTTCTCGGTTTATACATAAATTGGACTTACACACAAGCGTTTACACCTTTTAAACACGTTACTCATTAATAAAACGAAAACGAAAACGGATGAGGCTTATTGCGTGGCTATTTCGTGGTTAAAAGTCAAAGAAAGTCAAAGAAAATGTTTGTGTTTATTGCGTGGCTAATGCTTTGCGTAGCTGATGCGTGGAAAAATGTTGGTGGCTATTGCGTGGCTAAATTTGGGTGGTTATTGCGTGGCTAAATTTGGGTTGATATTGCGTGGTAGTTGCGTGGTTAATATATATAAATAGAAAACAATAAATACAGTCGTGTTTATTGCGTGGCTAATTAACCACGCACTGTCTGGTTGTGTGGTAAATGCGTGGTTAATTAGCCACGCAATAGCCACGACTGTATTTGTATTTTTCGTTTTTTGAAGGGTAAACATTATTTTTTTGGGTTCATTTTTTACACATCCTTATTATACTTTATTATCTTTATATTTCTCGGTTTATACGTGAATTCGAGTTACACACAAGCGTGTACACCTTCCAAACTCGTTACTCATTTCAAGTTTTTCCTTTCAATGTGTATAAACGTATGTAGTTTTAATACACCAATTCATTGATGGACACACACACTCATACTTATATACACTCATTCTCATATACACTCATACTTATACTCATACACATGATTGTATGCGTATCAATGTGTTGGTGTGTTAAAATCACAAGTGCTTATACACATTGAAAGGATAACGTTTGAAATGAACAATGGGTTTGGAAGGTGTACACGCTTGTGTGTAACTAGAATTCACGTATAAACCGAGAAATATAAAGATAATAAAGTATAATAAGGATGGGTAAAAAATGAACCCAAAAAAATAATGTTTACCCTTCAAAAAACGAAAAATACAAATAAAGTCGTGGATATTGTGTGGCTAATTAACCACGCATTTACCACACAACCAGACAGTGCGTGGTAATTGCGTGGCTAATTAGCCACGCAATAGCCACGACTGTATTTGTAGTTTTTGTTTTTTGAAGGCCAAAAATTATTTTTTTGGGTTCATTTTTTGTACATATTTGTTATACTTTACTATCTTTATATTTCTCGGTTTATACATAAATTGGACTTACACACAAGCGTTTACACCTTTTAAACACGTTACTCATTAATAAAACGAAAACGAAAACGGATGAGGCTTATTGCGTGGCTATTTCGTGGTTAAAAGTCAAAGAAAGTCAAAGAAAATGTTTGTGTTTATTGCATGGCTAATGCTTTGCGTGGCTGATGCGTGGAAAAATGTTGGTGGCTATTGCGTGGCTAAATTTGGGTGGTTATTGCGTGGCTAAATTTGGGTTGATATTGCGTGGTAGTTGCGTGGTTAATATATATAAATGGAAAACAATAAATACAGTCGTGTCTATTGCGTGGCTAATTAACCACGCATTAACCACGCACTGTCTGGTTGTGTGGTAAATGCGTGGTTAATTAGCCACGCAATAGCCACGACTGTATTTGTATTTTTCGTTTTTTGAAGGGTAAACATTATTTATTTGGGTTCATTTTTTACACATCCTTATTATACTTTATTATCTTTATATTTCTCGGTTTATACGTGAATTCGAGTTACACACAAGCGTGTACACCTTCCAAACTCGTTACTCATTTCAAGTTTTTCCTTTCAATGTGTATAAACGTATGTAGTTTTAATACACCAATTCATTGATGGACACACACACTCATACTAATATACACTCATTCTCATATACACTCATACTTATACTCATACACATGATTGTATGCATATCAATGTGATGGTGTGTTAAAATCACAAGTGCTTATACACATTGAAAGGATAACGTTTGAAATGAACAATGGGTTTGGAAGGTGTACACGCTTGTGTGTAACTAGAATTCACGTATAAACCGAGAAATATAAAGATAATAAAGTATAATAAGGATGGGTAAAAAATGAACGCAAAAAAATAATGTTTACCCTTCAAAAAACGAAAAATACAAATAAAGTCGTGGATATTGCGTGGCTAATTAACCACGCATTTACCACACAACCAGACAGTGCGTGGTAATTGCGTGGCTAAATAGCCACGCAATAGCCACGACTGTATTTGTATTTTTTGTTTTTTGAAGTCCAAAAATTATTTTTTTGGGTTCATTTTTTGTACATATTTGTTATACTTTATTATCTTTATATTTCTCGGTTTATACATAAATTGGACTTACACACAAGCGTTTACACCTTTTAAACACGTTACTCATTAATAAAACGAAAACGAAAACGGATGAGACTTATTGCGTGGCTATTTCGTGGTTAAAAGTCAAAGAAAGTCAAAGAAAATGTTTGTGTTTATTGCGTGGCTAATGCTTTGCGTGGCTGATGCGTGGAAAAATGTTGGTGGCTATTGCGTGGCTAAATTTGGGTGGTTATTGCGTGTCTAAATTTGGGTTGATATTGCGTGGTAGTTGCGTGGTTAATATATATAAATGGAAAACAATAAATACAGTCGTGTCTATTGCGTGGCTAATTAACCACGCATTAACCACGCACTGTCTCGTTGTCTGGTAAATGCGTGGTTAATTAGCCACGAATAGCCACGACTGTATTTGTATTTTTCGTTTTTTGAAGGTTAAACATTATATTTTTGGGTTCATTTTTTACACATCCTTATTATACTTTATTATCTTTATATTTCTCGGTTTATACGTGAATTCGAGTTACACACAAGCGTGTACACCTTCCAAACTCGTTACTCATTTCAAGTTTTTCCTTTCCATGTGTATAAACGTATGTAGTTTTAATACACCAATTCATTGATGGACACACACACTCATACTTATATACACTCATTCTCATATACACTCATACTTATACTCATACACATGATTGTATGCGTATCAATGTGTTGGTGTGTTAAAATCACAAGTGCTTATACACCTTGAAAGGATAACGTTTGAAATGAACAATGGGTTTGGAAGGTGTACACGCTTGTGTGTAACTAGAATTCACGTATAAACCGAGAAATATAAAGATAATAAAGTATAATAAGGATGGGTAAAAAATGAACCCAAAAAAATAATGTTTACCCTTCAAAAAACGAAAAATACAAATAAAGTCGTGGATATTGCGTGGCTAATTAACCACACATTTACCACACAACCAGACAGTGCGTGGTAATTGCGTGGCTAATTAGCCACGCAATAGCCACGACTGTATTTGTATTTTTTGTTTTTTGAAGGCCAAAAATTATTTTTTTGGGTTCATTTTTTGTACATATTTGTTATACTTTATTATCTTTATATTTCTCGGTTTATACATAAATTGGACTTACACACAAGCGTTTACACCTTTTAAACACGTTACTCATTAATAAAACGAAAACGAAAACGGATGAGGCTTATTGCGTGGCTATTTCGTGGTTAAAAGTCAAAGAAAGTCAAAGAAAATGTTTGTGTTTATTGCGTGGCTGATGCGTGGAAAAATGTTGGTGGCTATTGCGTGGCTAAATTTGGGTGGTTATTGCGTGGCTAAATTTGGGTTGATATTGCGTGGTAGTTGCGTGATTAATATATATAAATGGAAAACAATAAATACAGTCGTGTCTATTGCGTGGCTAATTAACCACGCATTAACCACGCACTGTCTGGTTGTGTGGTAAATGTGTGGTTAATTAGCCACGCAATAGCCATGACTGTATTTGTATTTTTCGTTTTTTGAAGGGTAAACATTATTTTTTTGGGTTCATTTTTTACACATCCTTATTATACTTTATTATCTTTATATTTCTCGGTTTATACGTGAATTCGAGTTACACACAAGCGTGTACACCTTCCAAACTCGTTACTCATTTCAAGTTTTTCCTTTCAATGTGTATAAACGTATGTAGTTTTAATACACCAATTCATTGATGGACACACACACTCATACTTATATACACTCATTCTCATATACACTCATACTTATACTCATACACATGATTGTATGCGTATCAATGTGTTGGTGTGTTAAAATCACAAGTGCTTATACACCTTGAAAGGATAACGTTTGAAATGAACAATGGGTTTGGAAGGTGTACACGCTTGTGTGTAACTAGAATTCACGTATAAACCGAGAAATATAAAGATAATAAAGTATAATAAGGATGGGTAAAAAATGAACCCAAAAAAATAATGTTTACCCTTCAAAAAACGAAAAATACAAATAAAGTCGTGGATATTGTGTGGCTAATTAACCACGCATTTACCACACAACCAGACAGTGCGTGGTAATTGCGTGGCTAATTAGCCACGCAATAGCCACGACTGTATTTGTATTTTTTGTTTTTTGAAGGCCAAAAATTATTTTTTTGGGTTCATTTTTTGTACATATTTGTTATACTTTATTATCTTTATATTTCTCGGTTTATACATAAATTGGACTTACACACAAGCGTTTACACCTTTTAAACACGTTACTCATTAATAAAACGAAAACGAAAACGGATGAGGCTTATTGCGTGGCTATTTCGTGGTTAAAAGTCAAAGAAAGTCAAAGAAAATGTTTGTGTTTATTGCGTGGCTGATGCGTGGAAAAATGTTGGTGGCTATTGCGTGGCTAAATTTGGGTGGTTATTGCGTGGCTAAATTTGGGTTGATATTGCGTGGTAGTTGCGTGGTTAATATATATAAATGGAAAACAATAAATACAGTCGTGTCTATTGCGTGGCTAATTAACCACGCATTAACCACGCACTGTCTGGTTGTGTGGTAAATGCGTGGTTAATTAGCCATGCAATAGCCACGACTGTATTTGTATTTTTCGTTTTTTGAAGGGTAAACATTATTTATTTGGGTTCATTTTTTACACATCCTTATTATACTTTATTATCTTTATATTTCTCGGTTTATACGTGAATTCGAGTTACACACAAGCGTGTACACCTTCCAAACTCGTTACTCATTTCATGTTTTTCCTTTCAATGTGTATAAACGTATGTAGTTTTAATACACCAATTCATTGATAGACACACACACTCATACTTATATACACTCATTCTCATATACACTCATACTTATACTCATACACATGATTGTATGCGTATCAATGTGTTGGTGTGTTAAAATCACAAGTGCTTATACACCTTGAAAGGATAACGTTTGAAATGAACAATGGGTTTGGAAGGTGTACACGCTTGTGTGTAACTAGAATTCACGTATAAACCGAGAAATATAAAGATAAGAAAGTATAATAAGGATGGGTAAAAAATGAACCCAAAAAAATAATGTTTACCCTTCAAAAAACGAAAAATACAAATAAAGTCGTGGATATTGCGTGGCTAATTAACCACACATTTACCACACAACCAGACAGTGCGTGGTAATTGGGTGGCTAATTAGCCACGCAATAGCCACGACTGTATTTGTATTTTTTGTTTTTTGAAGGCCAAAAATTATTTTTTTTGGTTCATTTTTTGTACATATTTGTTATACTTTATTATCTTTATATTTCTCGGTTTATACATAAATTGGACTTAAACACAAGCGTTTACACCTTTTAAACACGTTACTCATTAATAAAACGAAAACGAAAACGGATGAGGCTTATTGCGTGGCTATTTCGTGGTTAAAAGTCAAAGAAAGTCAAAGAAAATGTTTGTGTTTATTGCGTGGCTGATGCGTGGAAAAATGTTGGTGGCTATTGCGTGGCTAAATTTGGGTGGTTATTGCGTGTCTAAATTTGGGTTGATATTGCGTGGTAGTTGCGTGGTTAATATATATAAATAGAAAACAATAAATACAGTCGTGTTTATTGCGTGGCTAATTAACCACGCATTAACCACGCACTGTCTGGTTGTGTGGTAAATGCGTGGTTAATTAGCCACGCAATAGCCACGACTGTATTTGTATTTTTCGTTTTTTGAAGGGTAAACATTATTTTTTTGGGTTCATTTTTTACACATCCTTATTATACTTTATTATCTTTATATTTCTCGGTTTATACGTGAATTCGAGTTACACACAAGCGTGTACACCTTCCAAACTCGTTACTCATTTCAAGTTTTTCCTTTCAATGTGTATAAACGTATGTAGTTTTAATACACCAATTCATTGATGGACACACACACTCATACTTATATACACTCATTCTCATATACACTCATACTTATACTCATACACATGATTGTATGCGTATCAATGTGTTGGTGTGTTAAAATCACAAGTGCTTATACACATTGAAAGGATAACGTTTGAAATGAACAATGGGTTTGGAAGGTGTACACGCTTGTGTGTAACTAGAATTCACGTATAAACCGAGAAATATAAAGATAATAAAGTATAATAAGGATGGGTAAAAAATGAACCCAAAAAAATAATGTTTACCCTTCAAAAAACGAAAAATACAAATAAAGTCGTGGATATTGTGTGGCTAATTAACCACGCATTACCACACAACCAGACAGTGCGTGGTAATTGCGTGGCTAATTAGCCACGCAATAGCCACGACTGTATTTGTAGTTTTTGTTTTTTGAAGGCCAAAAATTATTTTTTTGGGTTCATTTTTTGTACATATTTGTTATACTTTACTATCTTTATATTTCTCGGTTTATACATAAATTGGACTTACACACAAGCGTTTACACCTTTTAAACACGTTACTCATTAATAAAACGAAAACGAAAACGGATGAGGCTTATTGCGTGGCTATTTCGTGGTTAAAAGTCAAAGAAAGTCAAAGAAAATGTTTGTGTTTATTGCATGGCTAATGCTTTGCGTGGCTGATGCGTGGAAAAATGTTGGTGGCTATTGCGTGGCTAAATTTAGGTGGTTATTGCGTGGCTAAATTTGGGTTGATATTGCGTGGTAGTTGCGTGGTTAATATATATAAATGGAAAACAATAAATACAGTCGTGTCTATTGCGTGGCTAATTAACCACGCATTAACCACGCACTGTCTGGTTGTGTGGTAAATGCGTGGTTAATTAGCCACGCAATAGCCACGACTGTATTTGTATTTTTCGTTTTTTGAAGGGTAAACATTATTTATTTGGGTTCATTTTTTACACATCCTTATTATACTTTATTATCTTTATATTTCTCGGTTTATACGTGAATTCGAGTTACACACAAGCGTGTACACCTTCCAAACTCGTTACTCATTTCAAGTTTTTCCTTTCAATGTGTATAAACGTATGTAGTTTTAATACACCAATTCATTGATGGACACACACACTCATACTAATATACACTCATTCTCATATACACTCATACTTATACTCATACACATGATTGTATGCGTATCAATGTGATGGTGTGTTAAAATCACAAGTGCTTATACACATTGAAAGGATAACGTTTGAAATGAACAATGGGTTTGGAAGGTGTACACGCTTGTGTGTAACTAGAATTCACGTATAAACCGAGAAATATAAAGATAATAAAGTATAATAAGGATGGGTAAAAAATGAACCCAAAAAAATAATGTTTACCCTTCAAAAAACGAAAAATACAAATAAAGTCGTGGATATTGCGTGGCTAATTAACCACGCATTTACCACACAACCAGACAGTGCGTGGTAATTGCGTGGCTAAATAGCCACGCAATAGCCACGACTGTATTTGTATTTTTTGTTTTTTGAAGGCCAAAAATTATTTTTTTGGGTTCATTTTTTGTACATATTTGTTATACTTTATTATCTTTATATTTCTGGGTTTATACATAAATTGGACTTACACACAAGCGTTTACACCTTTTAAACACGTTACTCATTAATAAAACGAAAACGAAAACGGATGAGGCTTATTGCGTGGCTATTTCGTGGTTAAAAGTCAAAGAAAGTCAAAGAAAATGTTTGTGTTTATTGCGTGGCTAATGCTTTGCGTGGCTGATGCGTGGAAAAATGTTGGTGGCTATTGCGTGGCTAAATTTGGGTGGTTATTGCGTGGCTAAATTTGGGTTGATATTGCGTGGTAGTTGCGTGGTTAATATATATAAATAGAAAACAATAAATACAGTCGTGTCTATTGCGTGGCTAATTAACCACGCATTAACCACGCACTGTCTGGTTGTGTGGTAAATGCGTGGTTAATTAGCCACGCAATAGCCACGACTGTATTTGTATTTTTCGTTTTTTGAAGGGTAAACATTATTTTTTTGGGTTCATTTTTTACACATCCTTATTATACTTTATTATCTTTATATTTCTCGGTTTATACGTGAATTCGAGTTACACACAAGCGTGTACACCTTCCAAACTCGTTACTCATTTCAAGTTTTTCCTTTCAATGTGTATAAACGTATGTAGTTTTAATACACCAATTCATTGATGGACACACACACTCATACTTATATACACTCATTCTCATATACACTCATACTTATACTCATACACATGATTGTATGCGTATCAATGTGTTGGTGTGTTAAAATCACAAGTGCTTATACACCTTGAAAGGATAACGTTTGAAAAGAACAATGGGTTTGGAAGGTGTACACGCTTGTGTGTAACTAGAATTCACGTATAAACCGAGAAATATAAAGATAATAAAGTATAATAAGGATGGGTAAAAAATGAACGCAAAAAAATAATGTTTACCCTTCAAAAAACGAAAAATACAAATAAAGTCGTGGATATTGCGTGGCTAATTAACCACGCATTTACCACACAACCAGACAGTGCGTGGTAATTGCGTGGCTAAATAGCCACGCAACAGCCACGACTGTATTTGTATTTTTTGTTTTTTGAAGTCCAAAAATTATTTTTTTGGGTTCATTTTTTGTACATATTTGTTATACTTTATTATCTTTATATTTCTCGGTTTATACATAAATTGGACTTACACACAAGCGTTTACACCTTTTAAACACGTTACTCATTAATAAAACGAAAACGAAAACGGATGAGGCTTATTGCGTGGCTATTTCGTGGTTAAAAGTCAAAGAAAGTCAAAGAAAATGTTTGTGTTTATTGCGTGGCTAATGCTTTGCGTGGCTGATGCGTGGAAAAATGTTGGTGGCTATTGCGTGGCTAAATTTGGGTGGTTATAGCGTGGCTAAATTTGGGTTGATATTGCGTGGTAGTTGCGTGGTTAATATATATAAATGGAAAACAATAAATACAGTCGTGTCTATTGCGTGGCTAATTAACCACGCATTAACCACGCACTGTCTGGTTGTGTGGTAAATGCGTGGTTAATTAGCCACGACTGTATTTGTATTTTTCGTTTTTTGAAGGGTAAACATTATTTATTTGGGTTCATTTTTTACACATCATTATTATACTTTATTATCTTTATATTTCTCGGTTTATACGTGAATTCGAGTTACACACAAGCGTGTACACCTTCCAAACTCGTTACTCATTTCAAGTTTTTCCTTTCAATGTGTATAAACGTATGTAGTTTTAATACACCAATTCATTGATGGACACACACACTCATACTAATATACACTCATTCTCATATACACTCATACTTATACTCATACACATGATTGTATGCGTATCAATGTGATGGTGTGTTAAAATCACAAGTGCTTATACACCTTGAAAGGATAACGTTTGAAATGAACAATGGGTTTGGAAGGTGTACACGCTTGTGTGTAACTAGAATTCACGTATAAACCGAGAAATATAAAGATAATAAAGTATAATAAGGACGGGTAAAAAATGAACCCAAAAAAATAATGTTTACCCTTCAAAAAACGAAAAATACAAATAAAGTCGTGGATATTGTGTGGCTAATTAACCACGCATTTACCACACAACCTGACAGTGCGTGGTAATTGCGTGGCTAATTAGCCACGCAATAGCCACGACTGTATTTGTATTTTTTGTTTTTTGAAGGCCAAAAATTATTTTTTTGGGTTCATTTTTTGTACATATTTGTTATACTTTATTATCTTTATATTTCTCGGTTTATACATAAATTGGACTTACACACAAGCGTTTACACCTTTTAAACACGTTACTCATTAATAAAACGAAAACGAAAACGGATGAGGCTTATTGCGTGGCTATTTCGTGGTTAAAAGTCAAAGAAAGTCAAAGAAAATGTTTGTGTTTATTGCATGGCTAATGCTTTGCGTGGCTGATGCGTGGAAAAATGTTGGTGGCTATTGCGTGGCTAAATTTGGGTGGTTATTGCGTGGCTAAATTTGGGTTGATATTGCGTGGTAGTTGCGTGGTTAATATATATAAATGGAAAACAATAAATACAGTCGTGTCTATTGCGTGGCTAATTAACCACGCACTGTCTGGTTGTGTGGTAAATGCGTGGTTAATTAGCCACGCAATAGCCACGACTGTATTTGTATTTTTCGTTTTTTGAAGGGTAAACATTATTTTTTTGGGTTCATTTTTTACACATCCTTATTATACTTTATTATCTTTATATTTCTCGGTTTATACGTGAATTCGAGTTACACACAAGCGTGTACACCTTCCAAACTCGTTACTCATTTCAAGTTTTTCCTTTCAATGTGTATAAACGTATGTAGTTTTAATACACCAATTCATTGATAGACACACACACTCATACTTATATACACTCATTCTCATATACACTCATACTTATACTCATACACATGATTGTATGCGTATCAATGTGTTGGTGTGTTAAAATCACAAGTGCTTATACACCTTGAAAGGATAACGTTTGAAATGAACAATGGGTTTGGAAGGTGTACACGCTTGTGTGTAACTAGAATTCACGTATAAACCGAGAAATATAAAGATAAGAAAGTATAATAAGGATGGGTAAAAAATGAACCCAAAAAAATAATGTTTACCCTTCAAAAAACGAAAAATACAAATAAAGTCGTGGATATTGCGTGGCTAATTAACCACACATTTACCACACAACCAGACAGTGCGTGGTAATTGCGTGGCTAATTAGCCACGCAATAGCCACGACTGTATTTGTATTTTTTGTTTTTTGAAGGCCAAAAATTATTTTTTTGGGTTCATTTTTTGTACATATTTGTTATACTTTATTATCTTTATATTTCTCGGTTTATACATAAATTGGACTTAAACACAAGCGTTTACACCTTTTAAACATGTTACTCATTAATAAAACGAAAACGAAAACGGATGAGGCTTATTGCGTGGCTATTTCGTGGTTAAAAGTCAAAGAAAGTCAAAGAAAATGTTTGTGTTTATTGCGTGGCTAATGCTTTGCGTGGCTGATGCGTGGAAAAATGTTGGTGGCTATTGCGTGGCAAAATTTGGGTGGTTATTGCGTGGCTAAAATTGGGTTGATATTGCGTGGTAGTTGCGTGGTTAATATAACTAAATGGAAAACAATAAATACAGTCGTGTCTATTGCGTGGCTAATTAACCACGCATTAACCACGCACTGTCTGGTTGTGTGGTAAATGCGTGGTTAATTAGCCACGCAATAGCCACGACTGTATTTGTATTTTTCGTTTTTTGAAGGGTAAACATTATTTATTTGGGTTCATTTTTTACACATCCTTATTATACTTTATTATCTTTATATTTCTCGGTTTATACGTGAATTCGAGTTACACACAAGCGTGTACACCTTCCAAACTCGTTACTCATTTCAAGTTTTTCCTTTCAATGTGTATAAACGTATGTAGTTTTAATACACCAATTCATTGATGGACACACACACTCATACTAATATACACTCATTCTCATATACACTCATACTTATACTCATACACATGATTGTATGCGTATCAATGTGATGGTGTGTTAAAATCACAAGTGCTTATACACATTGAAAGGATAACGTTTGAAATGAACAATGGGTTTGGAAGGTGTACACGCTTGTGTGTAACTAGAATTCACGTATAAACCGAGAAATATAAAGATAATAAAGTATAATAAGGATGGGTAAAAAATGAACCCAAAAAAATAATGTTTACCCTTCAAAAAACGAAAAATACAAATAAAGTCGTGGATATTGCGTGGCTAATTAACCACGCATTTACCACACAACCAGACAGTGCGTGGTAATTGCGTGGCTAATTAGCCACGCAATAGCCACGACTGTATTTGTATTTTTTGTTTTTTGAAGGCCAAAAATTATTTTTTTGGGTTCATTTTTTGTACATATTTGTTATACTTTATTATCTTTATATTTCTCGGTTTATACATAAATTGGACTTACACACAAGCGTTTACACCTTTTAAACACGTTACTCATTAATAAAACGAAAACGAAAACGGATGAGGCTTATTGCGTGGCTATTTCGTGGTTAAAAGTCAAAGAAAGTCAAAGAAAATGTTTGTGTTTATTGCGTGGCTAATGCTTTGCGTGGCTGATGCGTGGAAAAATGTTGGTGGCTATTGCGTGGCTAAATTTGGGTGGTTATTGCGTGGCTAAATTTGGGGTGATATTGCGTGGTAGTTGCGTGGTTAATATATATAAATAGAAAACAATAAATACAGTCGTGTCTATTGCGTGGCTAATTAACCACGCATTAACCACGCACTGTCTGGTTGTGTGGTAAATGCGTGGTTAATTAGCCACGCAATAGCCACGACTGTATTTGTATTTTTCGTTTTTTGAAGGGTAAACATTATTTTTTTGGGTTCATTTTTTACACATCCTTATTATACTTTATTATCTTTATATTTCTCGGTTTATACGTGAATTCGAGTTACACACAAGCGTGTACACCTTCCAAACTCGTTACTCATTTCAAGTTTTTCCTTTCAATGTGTATAAACGTATGTAGTTTTAATACACCAATTCATTGATGGACACACACACTCATACTTATATACACTCATTCTCATATACACTCATACTTATACTCATACACATGATTGTATGCGTATCAATGTGTTGGTGTGTTAAAATCACAAGTGCTTATACACCTTGAAAGGATAACGTTTGAAATGAACAATGGGTTTGGAAGGTGTACACGCTTGTGTGTAACTAGAATTCACGTATAAACCGAGAAATATAAAGATAATAAAGTATAATAAGGATGGGTAAAAAATGAACCCAAAAAAATAATGTTTACCCTTCAAAAAACGAAAAATACAAATAAAGTCGTGGATATTGCGTGGCTAATTAACCACGCATTTACCACACAACCCGACAGTGCGTGGTAATTGCGTGGCTAATTAGCCACGCAATAGCCACGACTGTATTTGTATTTTTTGTTTTTTGAAGGCCAAAAATTATTTTTTTGGGTTCATTTTTTGTACATATTTGTTATACTTTATTATCTTTATATTTCTCGGTTTATACATAAATTGGACTTACACACAAGCGTTTACAACATTTAAACACGTTACTCATTAATAAAACGAAAACGAAAACGGATGAGGCTTATTGCGTGGCTATTTCATGGTTAAAAGTCAAAGAAAGTCAAAGAAAATGTTTGTGTTTATTGCATGGCTAATGCTTTGCGTGGCTGATGCGTGAAAAATGTTAGTGGCTATTGCGTGGCTAAATTTGGGTGGTTATTGCGTGGCTAAATTTGGGTTGATATTGCGTGGTAGTTGCGTGGTTAATATATATAAATGGAAAACAATAAATACAGTCGTGTCTATTGCGTGGCTAATTAACCACGCATTAACCACGCACTGTCTGGTTGTGTGGTAAATGCGTGGTTAATTAGCCACGCAATAGCCACGACTGTATTTGTATTTTTCGTTTTTTGAAGGGTAAACATTATTTTTTTGGGTTCATTTTTTACACATCCTTATTATACTTTATTATCTTTATATTTCTTGGTTTATACGTGAATTCGAGTTACACACAAGCGTGTACACCTTCCAAACTCGTTACTCATTTCAAGTTTTTCCATTTAATGTGTATAAACGTATGTAGTTTTAATACACCAATTCATTGATGGACACACACACTCATACTAATATACACTCATTCTCATATACACTCATACTTATACTCATACACATGATTGTATGCGTATCAATGTGATGGTGTGTTAAAATCACAAGTGCTTATACACATTGAAAGGATAACGTTTGAAATGAACAATGGGTTTGGAAGGTGTACACGCTTGTGTGTAACTAGAATTCACGTATAAACCGAGAAATATAAAGATAATAAAGTATAATAAGGATGGGTAAAAAATGAACCCAAAAAAATAATGTTTACCCTTCAAAAAACGAAAAATACAAATAAAGTCGTGGATATTGCGTGGCTAATTAACCACGCATTTACCACACAACCAGACAGTGCGTGGTAATTGCGTGGCTAATTAGCCACGCAATAGCCACGACTGTATTTGTATTTTTTGTTTTTTGAAGGCCAAAAATTATTTTTTTGGGTTCATTTTTTGTACATATTTGTTATACTTTATTATCTTTATATTTCTCGGTTTATACATAAATTGGACTTACACACAAGCGTTTACACCTTTTAAACACGTTACTCATTAATAAAACGAAAACGAAAACGGATGAGGCTTATTGCGTGGCTATTTCGTGGTTAAAAGTCAAAGAAAGTCAAAGAAAATGTTTGTGGTTATTGCGTGGCTAATGCGTGGCTGATGCGTGGAAAAATGTTGGTGGCTATTGCGTGGCTAAATTTGGGTGGTTATTGCGTGGCTAAATTTGGGTTGATATTGCGTGGTAGTTGCGTGGTTAATATATATAAATAGAAAACAATAAATACAGTCGTGTCTATTGCGTGGCTAATTAACCACGCACTGTCTGGTTGTGTGTCTGGTTGTGTGGTAAATGCGTGGTTAATTAGCCACGCAATAGCCACGACTGTATTTGTATTTTTCGTTTTTTGAAGGGTAAACATTATTTTTTTGGGTTCATTTTTTACACATCCTTATTATACTTTATTATCTTTATATTTCTCGATTTATACGTGAATTCGAGTTACACACAAGCGTGTACACCTTCCAAACTCGTTACTCATTTCAAGTTTTTCCTTTCAATGTGTATAAACGTATGTAGTTTTAATACACCAATTCATTGATGGACACACACACTCATACTTATATACACTCATTCTCATATACACTCATACTTATACTCATACACATGATTGGATGCGTATCAATGTGTTGGTGTGTTAAAATCACAAGTGCTTATACACCTTGAAAGGATAACGTTTGAAATGAACAATGGGTTTGGAAGGTGTACACGCTTGTGTGTAACTAGAATTCACGTATAAACCGAGAAATATAAAGATAATAAAGTATAATAAGGATGGGTAAAAAATGAACCCAAAAAAATAATGTTTACCCTTCAAAAAACGAAAAATACAAATAAAGTCGTCGATATTGCGTGGCTAATTAACCACGCATTTACCACACAACCAGACAGTGCGTGGTAATTGCGTGGCTAAATAGCCACGCAATAGCCACGACTGTATTTGTATTTTTTGTTTTTTGAAGTCCAAAAATTATTTTTTTGGGTTCATTTTTTGTACATATTTGTTATACTTTATTATCTTTATATTTCTCGGTTTATACATAAATTGGACTTACACACAAGCGTTTACACCTTTTAAACACGTTACTCATTAATAAAACGAAAACGAAAACGGATGAGGCTTATTGCGTGGCTATTTCGTGGTTAAAAGTCAAAGAAAGTCAAAGAAAATGTTTGTGTTTATTGCGTGGCTAATGCTTTGCGTGGCTGATACGTGGAAAAATGTTGGTGGCTATTGCGTGGCTAAATTTGGGTGGTTATTGCGTGGCTAAATTTGGGTTGATATTGCGTGGTAGTTGCGTGGTTAATATATATAAATAGAAAACAATAAATACAGTCGTGTCTATTGCGTGGCTAATTAATCACGCATTAACCACGCACTGTCTGGTTGTGTGGTAAATGCGTGGTTAATTAGCCAAGCAATAGCCACGACTGTATTTGTATTTTTCGTTTTTTGAAGGGTAAACATTATTTTTTTGGGTTCATTTTTTACACATCGTTATTATACTTTATTATCTTTATATTTCTCCGTTTATACGTGAATTCGAGTTACACACAAGCGTGTACACCTTCCAGACTCGTTACTCATTTCAAGTTTTTCCTTTCAATGTGTATAAACGTATGTAGTTTTAATACACCAATTCATTGATGGACACACACACTCATACTTATATACACTCATTCTCATATACACTCATACTTATACTCATACACATGATTGTATGCGTATCAATGTGTTGGTGTGTTAAAATCACAAGTGCTTATACACCTTGAAAGGATAACGTTTGAAATGAACAATGGGTTTGGAAGGTGTACACGCTTGTGTGTAACTAGAATTCATGTATAAACCGAGAAATATAAAGATAATAAAGTATAATAAGGATGGGTAAAAAATGAACCCAAAAAAATAATGTTTACCCTTCAAAAAACGAAAAATACAAATAAAGTCGTGGATATTGCGTGGCTAATTAACCACGCATTTACCACACAACCAGACAGTGCGTGGTAATTGCGTGGCTAAATAGCCACGCAATAGCCACGACTGTATTTGTATTTTTTGTTTTTTGAAGTCCAAAAATTATTTTTTTGGGTTCATTTTTTGTACATATTTGTTATACTTTATTATCTTTATATTTCTCGGTTTATACATAAATTGGACTTACACACAAGCGTTTACACCTTTTAAACACGTTACTCATTAATAAAACGAAAACGAAAACGGATGAGGCTTATTGCGTGGCTATTTCGTGGTTAAAAGTCAAAGAAAGTCAAAGAAAATGTTTGTGTTTATTGCGTGGCTAATGCTTTGCGTGGCTGATACGTGGAAAAATGTTGGTGGCTATTGCGTGGCTAAATTTGGGTGGTTATTGCGTGGCTAAATTTGGGTTGATATTGCGTGGTAGTTGCGTGGTTAATATATATAAATAGAAAACAATAAATACAGTCGTGTCTATTGCGTGGCTAATTAACCACGCATTAACCACGCACTGTCTGGTTGTGTGGTAAATGCGTGGTTAATTAGCCACGCAATAGCCACGACTGTATTTGTATTTTTCGTTTTTTGAAGGGTAAACATTATTTTTTTGGGTTCATTTTTTACACATCCTTATTATACTTTATTATCTTTATATTTCTCGGTTTATACGTGAATTCGAGTTACACACAAGCGTGTACACCTTCCAAACTCGTTACTCATTTCATGTTTTTCCTTTCAATGTGTATAAACGTATGTAGTTTTAATACACCAATTCATTGATGGACACACACACTCATACTTATATACACTCATTCTCATATACACTCATACTTATACTCATACACATGATTGTATGCGTATCAATGTGTTGGTGTGTTAAAATCACAAGTGCTTATACACCTTGAAAGGATAACGTTTGAAATGAACAATGGGTTTGGAAGGTGTACACGCTTGTGTGTAACTAGAATTCACGTATAAACCGAGAAATATAAAGATAATAAAGTATAATAAGGATGGGTAAAAAATGAACCCAAAAAAATAATGTTTACCCTTCAAAAAACGAAAAATACAAATAAAGTCGTGGATATTGCGTGGCTAATTAACCACGCATTTACCACACAACCAGACAGTGCGTGGTAATTGCGTGGCTAAATAGCCACGCAATAGCCACGACTGTATTTGTATTTTTTGTTTTTTGAAGTCCAAAAATTATTTTTTTGGGTTCATTTTTTGTACATATTTGTTATACTTTATTATCTTTATATTTCTCGGTTTATACATAAATTGGACTTACACACAAGCGTTTACACCTTTTAAACACGTTACTCATTAATAAAACGAAAACGAAAACGGATGAGGCTTATTGCGTGGCTATTTCGTGGTTAAAAGTCAAAGAAAGTCAAAGAAAATGTTTGTGTTTATTGCGTGGCTAATGCTTTGCGTGGCTGATACGTGGAAAAATGTTGGTGGCTATTGCGTGGCTAAATTTGGGTGGTTATTGCGTGGCTAAATTTGGGTTGATATTGCGTGGTAGTTGCGTGGTTAATATATATAAAAAGAAAACAATAAATACAGTCGTGTCTATTGCGTGGCTAATTAACCACGCATTAACCACGCACTGTCTGGTTGTGTGGTAAATGCGTGGTTAATTAGCCACGCAATAGCCACGACTGTATTTGTATTTTTCGTTTTTTGAAGGGTAAACATTATTTTTTTGGGTTCATTTTTTACACATCCTTATTATACTTTATTATCTTTATATTTCTCGGTTTATACGTGAATTCGAGTTACACACAAGCGTGTACACCTTCCAAACTCGTTACTCATTTCATGTTTTTCCTTTCAATGTGTATAAACGTATGTAGTTTTAATACACCAATTCATTGATGGACACACACACTCATACTTATATACACTCATTCTCATATACACTCATACTTATACTCATACACATGATTGTATGCGTATCAATGTGTTGGTGTGTTAAAATCACAAGTGCTTATACACCTTGAAAGGATAACGTTTGAAATGAACAATGGGTTTGGAAGGTGTACACGCTTGTGTGTAACTAGAATTCACGTATAAACCGAGAAATATAAAGATATTAAAGTATAATAAGGATGGGTAAAAAATGAACCCAAAAAAAATAATGTTTACCCTTCAAAAAACGAAAAATACAAATAAAGTCGTGGATATTGCGTGGCTAATTAACCACGCATTTACCACACAACCAGACAGTGCGTGGTAATTGCGTGGCTAAATAGCCACGCAATAGCCACGACTGTATTTGTATTTTTTGTTTTTTGAAGTCCAAAAATTATTTTTTTGGGTTCATTTTTTGTACATATTTGTTATACTTTATTATCTTTATATTTCTCGGTTTATACATAAATTGGACTTACACACAAGCGTTTACACCTTTTAAACACGCTACTCATTAATAAAACGAAAACGAAAACGGATGAGGCTTATTGCGTGGCTATTTCGTGGTTAAAAGTCAAAGAAAGTCAAAGAAAATGTTTGTGTTTATTGCGTGGCTAATGCTTTGCGTGGCTGATGCGTGGAAAAATGTTGGTGGCTATTGCGTGGCTAAATTTGGGTGGTTATTGCGTGGCTAAATTTGGGTTGATATTGCGTGGTAGTTGCGTGGTTAATATATATAAATAGAAAACAATAAATACAGTCGTGTCTATTGCGTGGCTAATTAACCACGCATTAACCACGCACTGTCTGGTTGTGTGATAAATGCGTGGTTAATTAGTCACACAATAGCCACGACTGTATTTGTATTTTTCGTTTTTTGAAGGGTAAACATTATTTTTTTGGGTTCATTTTTTACACATCCTTATTATACTTTATTATCTTTATATTTCTCGGTTTATACGTGAATTCGAGTTACACACAAGCGTGTACACCTTCCAAACTCGTTACTCATTTCAAGTTTTTCCTTTCAATGTGTATAAACGTATGTAGTTTTAATACACCAATTCATTGATGGACACACACACTCATACTTATATACACTCATTCTCATATACACTCATACTTATACTCGTACACATGATTGTATGCGTATCAATGTGTTGGTGTGTTAAAATCACAAGTGCTTATACACCTTGAAAGGATAACGTTTGAAATGAACAATGAGTTTGGAAGGTGTACACGCTTGTGTGTAACTAGAATTCACGTATAAACCGAGAAATATAAAGATAAGAAAGTATAATAAGGATGGGTAAAAAATGAACCCAAAAAAATAATGTTTACCCTTCAAAAAACGAAAAATACAAATAAAGTTGTGGATATTGCGTGGCTAATTAACCACGCATTTACCACACAACCAGACAGTGCGTGGTAATTGCGTGGCTAATTAGCCACGCAATAGCCACGACTGTATTTGTATTTTTTGTTTTTTGAAGGCCAAAAATTATTTTTTTGGGTTCATTTTTTGTACATATTTGTTATACTTTATTATCTTTATATTTCTCGGTTTATACATAAATTGGACTTACACACAAGCGTTTACACCTTTTAAACACGTTACTCATTAATAAAACGAAAACGAAAACGAAAACGGATGAGGCTTATTGCGTGGCTATTTCGTGGTTAAAAGTCAAAGAAAGTCAAAGAAAATGTTTGTGTTTATTGCGTGGCTAATGCTTTGCGTGGCTGATGCGTGGAAAAATGTTGGTGGCTATTGCGTGGCTAAATTTGGGTGGTTATTGCGTGGCTAAATTTGGGTTAATATTGCGTGGTAGTTGCGTGGTTAATATATATAAATAGAAAACAATAAATACAGTCGTGTCTATTGCGTGGCTAATTAACCACGCATTAACCACGCACTGTCTGGTTGTGTGATAAATGCGTGGTTAATTAGTCACACAATAGCCACGACTGTATTTGTATTTTTCGTTTTTTGAAGGGTAAACATTATTTTTTTGGGTTCATTTTTTACACATCCTTATTATACTTTATTATCTTTATATTTCTCGGTTTATACGTGAATTCGAGTTACACACAAGCGTGTACACCTTCCAAACTCGTTACTCATTTCATGTTTTTCCTTTCAATGTGTATAAACGTATGTAGTTTTAATACACCAATTCATTGATGGACACACACACTCATACTTATATACACTCATTCTCATATACACTCATACTTATACTCATACACATGATTGTATGCGTATCAATGTGTTGGTGTGTTAAAATCACAAGTGCTTATACACCTTGAAAGGATAACGTTTGAAATGAACAATGGGTTTGGAAGGTGTACACGCTTGTGTGTAACTAGAATTCACGTATAAACCGAGAAATATAAAGATATTAAAGTATAATAAGGATGGGTAAAAAATGAACCCAAAAAAATAATGTTTACCCTTCAAAAAACGAAAAATACAAATAAAGTCGTGGATATTGCGTGGCTAATTAACCACGCATTTACCACACAACCAGACAGTGCGTGGTAATTGCGTGGCTAAATAGCCACGCAATAGCCACGACTGTATTTGTATTTTTTGTTTTTTGAAGTCCAAAAATTATTTTTTTGGGTTCATTTTTTGTACATATTTGTTATACTTTATTATCTTTATATTTCTCGGTTTATACATAAATTGGACTTACACACAAGCGTTTACACCTTTTAAACACGCTACTCATTAATAAAACGAAAACGAAAACGGATGAGGCTTATTGCGTGGCTATTTCGTGGTTAAAAGTCAAAGAAAGTCAAAGAAAATGTTTGTGTTTATTGCGTGGCTAATGCTTTGCGTGGCTGATGCGTGGAAAAATGTTGGTGGCTATTGCGTGGCTAAATTTGGGTGGTTATTGCGTGGCTAAATTTGGGTTGATATTGCGTGGTAGTTGCGTGGTTAATATATATAAATAGAAAACAATAAATACAGTCGTGTCTATTGCGTGGCTAATTAACCACGCATTAACCACGCACTGTCTGGTTGTGTGATAAATGCGTGGTTAATTAGTCACACAATAGCCACGACTGTATTTGTATTTTTCGTTTTTTGAAGGGTAAACATTATTTTTTTGGGTTCATTTTTTACACATCCTTATTATACTTTATTATCTTTATATTTCTCGGTTTATACGTGAATTCGAGTTACACACAAGCGTGTACACCTTCCAAACTCGTTACTCATTTCAAGTTTTTCCTTTCAATGTGTATAAACGTATGTAGTTTTAATACACCAATTCATTGATGGACACACACACTCATACTTATATACACTCATTCTCATATACACTCATACTTATACTCATACACATGATTGTATGCGTATCAATGTGTTGGTGTGTTAAAATCACAAGTGCTTATACACCTTGAAAGGATAACGTTTGAAATGAACAATGGGTTTGGAAGGTGTACACGCTTGTGTGTAACTAGAATTCACGTATAAACCGAGAAATATAAAGATATTAAAGTATAATAAGGATGGGTAAAAAATGAACCCAAAAAAATAATGTTTACCCTTCAAAAAACGAAAAATACAAATAAAGTCGTGGATATTGCGTGGCTAATTAACCACGCATTTACCACACAACCAGACAGTGCGTGGTAATTGCGTGGCTAAATAGCCACGCAATAGCCACGACTGTATTTGTATTTTTTGTTTTTTGAAGTCCAAAAATTATTTTTTTGGGTTCATTTTTTGTACATATTTGTTATACTTTATTATCTTTATATTTCTCGGTTTATACATAAATTGGACTTACACACAAGCGTTTACACCTTTTAAACACGCTACTCATTAATAAAACGAAAACGAAAACGGATGAGGCTTATTGCGTGGCTATTTCGTGGTTAAAAGTCAAAGAAAGTCAAAGAAAATGTTTGTGTTTATTGCGTGGCTAATGCTTTGCGTGGCTGATGCGTGGAAAAATGTTGGTGGCTATTGCGTGGCTAAATTTGGGTGGTTATTGCGTGGCTAAATTTGGGTTGATATTGCGTGGTAGTTGCGTGGTTAATATATATAAATAGAAAACAATAAATACAGTCGTGTCTATTGCGTGGCTAATTAACCACGCATTAACCACGCACTGTCTGGTTGTGTGATAAATGCGTGGTTAATTAGTCACACAATAGCCACGACTGTATTTGTATTTTTCGTTTTTTGAAGGGTAAACATTATTTTTTTGGGTTCATTTTTTACACATCCTTATTATACTTTATTATCTTTATATTTCTCGGTTTATACGTGAATTCGAGTTACACACAAGCGTGTACACCTTCCAAACTCGTTACTCATTTCAAGTTTTTCCTTTCAATGTGTATAAACGTATGTAGTTTTAATACACCAATTCATTGATGGACACACACACTCATACTTATATACACTCATTCTCATATACACTCATACTTATACTCGTACACATGATTGTATGCGTATCAATGTGTTGGTGTGTTAAAATCACAAGTGCTTATACACCTTGAAAGGATAACGTTTGAAATGAACAATGAGTTTGGAAGGTGTACACGCTTGTGTGTAACTAGAATTCACGTATAAACCGAAAAATATAAAGATAAGAAAGTATAATAAGGATGGGTAAAAAATGAACCCAAAAAAATAATGTTTACCCTTCAAAAAACGAAAAATACAAATAAAGTTGTGGATATTGCGTGGCTAATTAACCACGCATTTACCACACAACCAGACAGTGCGTGGTAATTGCGTGGCTAATTAGCCACGCAATAGCCACGACTGTATTTGTATTTTTTGTTTTTTGAAGGCCAAAAATTATTTTTTTGGGTTCATTTTTTGTACATATTTGTTATACTTTATTATCTTTATATTTCTCGGTTTATACATAAATTGGACTTACACACAAGCGTTTACACCTTTTAAACACGTTACTCATTAATAAAACGAAAACGAAAACGGATGAGGCTTATTGCGTGGCTATTTCGTGGTTAAAAGTCAAAGAAAGTCAAAGAAAATGTTTGTGTTTATTGCGTGGCTGATGCGTGGAAAAATGTTGGTGGCTATTGCGTGGCTAAATTTGGGTGGTTATTGCGTGGCTAAATTTGGGTTGATATTGCGTGGTAGTTGCGTGGTTAATATATATAAATGGAAAACAATAAATACAGTCGTGTCTATTGCGTGGCTAATTAACCACGCATTAACCACGCACTGTCTGGTTGTGTGGTAAATGCGTGGTTAATTAGCCACGCAATAGCAACGACTGTATTTGTATTTTTCGTTTTTTGAAGGGTAAACATTATTTTTTTGGGTTCATTTTTTACACATCCTTATTATACTTTATTATCTTTATATTTCTCGGTTTATACGTGAATTCGAGTTACACACAAGCGTGTACACCTTCCAAACTCGTTACTCATTTCAAGTTTTTCCTTTCAATGTGTATAAACGTATGTAGTTTTAATACACCAATTCATTGATGGACACACACACTCATACTTATATACACTCATTCTCATATACACTCATACTTATACTCATACACATGATTGTATGCGTATCAATGTGTTGGTGTGTTAAAATCACAAGTGCTTATACACCTTGAAAGGATAACGTTTGAAATGAACAATGGGTTTGGAAGGTGTACACGCTTGTGTGTAACTAGCATTCACGTATAAACCGAGAAATATAAAGATAAGAAAGTATAATAAGGATGGGTAAAAAATGAACCCAAAAAAATAATGTTTACCCTTCAAAAAACGAAAAATACAAATAAAGTCGTGGATATTGCGTGGCTAATTAACCACGCATTTACCACACAACCAGACAGTGCGTGGTAATTGCGTGGCTAATTAGCCACGCAATAGCCACGACTGTATTTGTATTTTTTCTTTTTTGAAGGCCAAAAATTATTTTTTTGGGTTCATTTTTTGTACATATTTGTTATACTTTATTATCTTTATATTTCTCGGTTTATACATAAATTGGACTTACACACAAGCGTTTACACCTTTTAAACACGTTACTCATTAATAAAACGAAAACGAAAACGGATGAGGCTTATTGCGTGGCTATTTCGTGGTTAAAAGTCAAAGAAAGTCAAAGAAAATGTTTGTGTTTATTGCGTGGCTAATGCTTTGCGTGGCTGATGCGTGGAAAAATGTTGGTGGCTATTGCGTGGCTAAATTTGGGTGGTTATTGCGTGGCTAAATTTGGGTTGATATTGCGTGGTAGTTGCGTGGTTAATATATATAAATGGAAAACAATAAATACAGTCGTGTCTATTGCGTGGCTAATTAACCACGCATTAACCACGCACTGTCTGGTTGTGTGGTAAATGCGTGGTTAATTAGCCACGCAATAGCCACGACTGTATTTGTATTTTTCGTTTTTTGAAGGGTAAACATTATTTATTTGGGTTCATTTTTTACACATCCTTATTATACTTTATTATCTTTATATTTCTCGGTTTATACGTGAATTCGAGTTACACACAAGCGTGTACACCTTCCAAACTCGTTACTCATTTCAAGTTTTTCCTTTCAATGTGTATAAACGTATGTAGTTTTAATACACCAATTCATTGATGGACACACACACTCATACTAATATACACTCATTCTCATATACACTCATACTTATACTCATACACATGATTGTATGTGTATCAATGTGTTGGTGTGTTAAAATCACAAGTGCTTATACACCTTGAAAGGATAACGTTTGAAATGAACAATGGGTTTGGAAGGTGTACACGCTTGTGTGTAACTAGAATTCACGTATAAACCGAGAAATATAAAGATAAGAAAGTATAATAAGGATGGTTAAAAAATGAACCCAAAAAAATAATGTTTACCCTTCAAAAAACGAAAAATACAAATAAAGTCGTGGATATTGCGTGGCTAATTAACCACGCATTTACCACACAACCAGACAGTGCGTGGTAATTGCGTGGCTAATTAGCCACGCAATAGCCACGACTGTATTTGTATTTTTTGTTTTTTGAAGGCCAAAAATTATTTTTTTGGGTTCATTTTTTGTACATATTTGTTATACTTTATTATCTTTATATTTCTCGGTTTATACATAAATTGGACTTACACACAAGCGTTTACACCTTTTAAACACGTTACTCATTAATAAAACGAAAACGAAAACGGATGAGGCTTATTGCGTGGCTATTTCGTGGTTAAAAGTCAAAGAAAGTCAAAGAAAATGTTTGTGTTTCTTGCGTGGCTAATGCTTTGCGTGGCTGATGCGTGGAAAAATGTTGGTGGCTATTGCGTGGCTAAATTTGGGTGGTTATTGCGTGGCTAAATTTGGGTTGATATTGCGTGGTAGTTGCGTGGTTAATATATATAAATAGAAAACAATAAATACAGTCGTGTCTATTGCGTGGCTAATTAACCACGCATTAACCACGCACTGTCTGGTTGTGTGGTAAATGCGTGGTTAATTAGCCACGCAATAGCCACGACTGTATTTGTATTTTTCGTTTTTTGAAGGGTAAACATTATTTATTTGGGTTCATTTTTTACACATCCTTATTATACTTTATTATCTTTATATTTCTCGGTTTATACGTGAATTCGAGTTACACACAAGCGTGTACACCTTCCAAACTCGTTACTCATTTCAAGTTTTTCCTTTCAATGTGTATAAACGTATGTAGTTTTAATACACCAATTCATTGATGGACACACACACTCATACTAATATACACTCATTCTCATATACACTCATACTTATACTCATACACATGATTGTATGTGTATCAATGTGTTGGTGTGTTAAAATCACAAGTGCTTATACACCTTGAAAGGATAACGTTTGAAATAAACAATGGGTTTGGAAGGTGTACACGCTTGTGTGTAACTAGACTACACGTATAAACCGAGAAATATAAATATAAGAAAGTATAATAAGGATGGGTAAAAAATGAACCCAAAAAAATAATGTTTACCCTTCAAAAACCGAAAAATACAAATAAAGTCGTGGATATTGCGTGGCTAATTAACCACGCATTTACCACACAACCAGACAGTGCGTGGTAATTGCGTGGCTAATTAGCCACGCAATAGCCACGACTGTATTTGTATTTTTTGTTTTTTGAAGGCCAAAATTTTTTTTTTTGGGTTCATTTTTTGTACATATTTGTTATACTTTATTATCTTTATATTTCTCGGTTTATACATAAATTGGACTTACACACAAGCGTTTACACCTTTTAAACACGTTACTCATTAATAAAACGAAAACGAAAACGGATGAGGCTTATTGCGTGGCTATTTCGTGGTTAAAAGTCAAAGAAAGTCAAAGAAAATGTTTGTGTTTCTTGCGTGGCTAATGCTTTGCGTGGCTGATGCGTGGAAAAATGTTGGTGGCTATTGCGTGGCTAAATTTGGGTGGTTATTGCGTGGCTAAATTTGGGTTGATATTGCGTGGTAGTTGCGTGGTTAATATATATAAATAGAAAACAATAAATACAGTCGTGTCTATTGCGTGGCTAATTAACCACGCATTTACCACGCACTGTCTGGTTGTGTGGTAAATGCGTGGTTAATTAGCCACGCAATAGCCACGACTGTATTTGTATTTTTCGTTTTTTGAAGGGTAAACATTATTTTGTTGGGTTTATTTTTTACACATCCTTATTATAATTTATTATCTTTATATTTCTCGGTTTATACGTGAATTCGAGTTACACACAAGCGTGTACACCTTCCAAACTCGTTACTCATTTCAAGTTTTTCCTTTCAATGTGTATAAACGTATGTAGTTTTAATACACCAATTCATTGATGGACACACACACTCATACTTATATACACTCATTCTCATATACACTCATACTTATACTCATACACATGATTGTATGCGTATCAATGTGTTGGTGTGTTAAAATCACAAGTGCTTATACACCTTGAAAGGATAACGTTTGAAATGAACAATGGGTTTGGAAGGTGTACACGCTTGTGTGTAACTAGAATTCACGTATAAACCGAGAAATATAAAGATAATAAAGTATAATAAGGATGGGTAAAAAATGAACCCAAAAAAATAATGTTTACCCTTCAAAAAACGAAAAATACAAATAAAGTCGTGGATATTGCGTGGCTAATTAACCACGCATTTACCACACAACCAGACAGTGCGTGGTAATTGCGTGGCTAATTAGCCACGCAATAGCCACGACTGTATTTGTATTTTTTGTTTTTTGAAGGCCAAAAATTATTTTTTTGGGTTCATTTTTTGTACATATTTGTTATACTTTATTATCTTTATATTTCTCGGTTTATACATAAATTGGACTTACACACAAGCGTTTACACCTTTTAAACACGTTACTCATTAATAAAACGAAAACGAAAACGGATGAGGCTTATTGCGTGGCTATTTCATGGTTAAAAGTCAAAGAAAGTCAAAGAAAATGTTTGTGTTTATTGCGTGGCTGATGCGTGGAAAAATGTTGGTGGCTATTGCGTGGCTAAATTTGGGTGGTTATTGCGTGGCTAAATTTGGGTTGATATTGCATGGTAGTTGCGTGGTTAATATATATAAATGGAAAATAACAAATACAGTCGTGTCTATGGCGTGGCTAATTAACCACGCATTAACCACGCCCTGGTTGTGTGGTAAATGCGTGGTTAATTAGCCACGCAATAGCCACGACTGTATTTGTATTTTTCGTTTTTTGAAGGGTAAACATTATTTTTTTGGGTTCATTTTTTACACATCCTTATTATACTTTATTATCTTTATATTTCTCGGTTTATACGTGAATTCGAGTTACACACAAGCGTGTACACCTTCCAAACTCGTTACTCATTTCAAGTTTTTCCTTTCAATGTGTATAAACGTATGTAGTTTTAATACACCAATTCATTGATGGACACACACACTCATACTAATATACACTCATTCTCATATACACTCATACTTATACTCATACACATGATTGTATGTGTATCAATGTGTTGGTGTGTTAAAATCACAAGTGCTTATACACCTTGAAAGGATAACGTTTGAAATGAACAATGGGTTTGGAAGGTGTACACGCTTGTGTGTAACTAGAATTCACGTATAAACCGAGAAATATAAAGATAAGAAAGTATAATAAGGATGGTTAAAAAATGAACCCAAAAAAAATAATGTTTACCCTTCAAAAAACGAAAAATACAAATAAAGTCGTGGATATTGCGTGGCTAATTAACCACGCATTTACCACACAACCAGACAGTGCGTGGTAATTGCGTGGCTAATTAGCCACGCAATAGCCACGACTGTATTTGTATTTTTTGTTTTTTGAAGGCCAAAAATTATTTTTTTGGGTTCATTTTTTGTACATATTTGTTATACTTTATTATCTTTATATTTCTCGGTTTATACATAAATTGGACTTACACACAAGCGTTTACACCTTTTAAACACGTTACTCATTAATAAAACGAAAACGAAAACGGATGAGGCTTATTGCGTGGCTATTTCGTGGTTAAAAGTCAAAGAAAGTCAAAGAAAATGTTTGTGTTTCTTGCGTGGCTAATGCTTTGCGTGGCTGATGCGTGGAAAAATGTTGGTGGCTATTGCGTGGCTAAATTTGGGTGGTTATTGCGTGGCTAAATTTGGGTTGATATTGCGTGGTAGTTGCGTGGTTAATATATATAAATAGAAAACAATAAATACAGTCGTGTTTATTGCGTGGCTAATTAACCACGCATTAACCACGCACTGTCTGGTTGTGTGGTAAATGCGTGGTTAATTAGCCACGCAATAGCCACGACTGTATTTGTATTTTTCGTTTTTTGAAGGGTAAACATTATTTATTTGGGTTCATTTTTTACACATCCTTATTATACTTTATTATCTTTATATTTCTCGGTTTATACGTGAATTCGAGTTACACACAAGCGTGTACACCTTCCAAACTCGTTACTCATTTCAAGTTTTTCCTTTCAATGTGTATAAACGTATGTAGTTTTAATACACCAATTCATTGATGGACACACACACTCATACTAATATACACTCATTCTCATATACACTCATACTTATACTCATACACATGATTGTATGTGTATCAATGTGTTGGTGTGTTAAAATCACAAGTGCTTATACACCTTGAAAGGATAACGTTTGAAATAAACAATGGGTTTGGAAGGTGTACACGCTTGTGTGTAACTAGAATTCACGTATAAACCGAGAAATATAAAGATAAGAAAGTATAATAAGGATGGGTAAAAAATGAACCCAAAAAAATAATGTTTACCCTTCAAAAAACGAAAAATACAAATAAAGTCGTGGATATTGCGTGGCTAATTAACCACGCATTTACCACACAACCAGACAGTGCGTGGTAATTGCGTGGCTAATTAGCCACGCAATAGCCACGACTGTATTTGTATTTTTTGTTTTTTGAAGGCCAAAAATTATTTTTTTGGGTTCATTTTTTGTACATATTTGTTATACTTTATTATCTTTATATTTCTCGGTTTATACATAAATTGGACTTACACACAAGCGTTTACACCTTTTAAACACGTTACCCATTAATAAAACGAAAACGAAAACGGATGAGGCTTATTGCGTGGCTATTTCGTGGTTAAAAGTCAAAGAAAGTCAAAGAAAATGTTTGTGTTTCTTGCGTGGCTAATGCTTTGCGTGGCTGATGCGTGGAAAAATGTTGGTGGCTATTGCGTGGCTAAATTTGGGTGGTTATTGCGTGGCTAAATTTGGGTTGATATTGCGTGGTAGTTGCGTGGTTAATATATATAAATAGAAAACAATAAATACAGTCGTGTCTATTGCATGGCTAATTAACCACGCATTAACCACGCACTGTCTGGTTGTGTGGTAAATGCGTGGTTAATTAGCCACGCAATAGCCACGACTGTATTTGTATTTTTCGTTTTTTGAAGGGTAAACATTATTTTGTTGGGTTCATTTTTTACACATCTTTATTATAATTTATTATCTTTATATTTCTCGGTTTATACGTGAATTCGAGTTACACACAAGCGTGTACACCTTCCAAACTCGTTACTCATTTCAAGTTTTTCCTTTCAATGTGTATAAACGTATGTAGTTTTAATACACCAATTCATTGATGGACACACACACTCATACTTATATACACTCATTCTCATATACACTCATACTTATACTCATACACATGATTGTATGCGTATCAATGTGTTGGTGTGTTAAAATCACAAGTGCTTATACACCTTGAAAGGATAACGTTTGAAATGAACAATGGGTTTGGAAGGTGTACACGCTTGTGTGTAACTAGAATTCACGTATAAACCGAGAAATATAAAGATAATAAAGTATAATAAGGATGGGTAAAAAATGAACCCAAAAAAATAATGTTTACCCTTCAAAAAACGAAAAATACAAATAAAGTCGTGGATATTGCGTGGCTAATTAACCACGCATTTACCACACAACCAGACAGTGCGTGGTAATTGCGTGGCTAATTAGCCACGCAATAGCCACGACTGTATTTGTATTTTTTGTTTTTTGAAGGCCAAAAATTATTTTTTTGGGTTCATTTTTTGTACATATTTGTTATACTTTATTATCTTTATATTTCTCGGTTTATACATAAATTGGACTTACACACAAGCGTTTACACCTTTTAAACACGTTACTCATTAATAAAACGAAAACGAAAACGGATGAGGCTTATTGCGTGGCTATTTCATGGTTAAAAGTCAAAGAAAGTCAAAGAAAATGTTTGTGTTTATTGCGTGGCTGATGCGTGGAAAAATGTTGGTGGCTATTGCGTGGCTAAATTTGGGTGGTTATTGCGTGGCTAAATTTGGGTTGATATTGCATGGTAGTTGCGTGGTTAATATATATAAATGGAAAATAACAAATACAGTCGTGTCTATGGCGTGGCTAATTAACCACGCATTAACCACGCCCTGGTTGTGTGGTAAATGCGTGGTTAATTAGCCACGCAATAGCCACGACTGTATTTGTATTTTTCGTTTTTTGAAGGGTAAACATTATTTTTTTGGGTTCATTTTTTACACATCCTTATTATACTTTATTATCTTTATATTTCTCGGTTTATACGTGAATTCGAGTTACACACAAGCGTGTACACCTTCCAAACTCGTTACTCATTTCAAGTTTTTCCTTTCAATGTGTATAAACGTATGTAGTTTTAATACACCAATTCATTGATGGACACACACACTCATACTAATATACACTCATTCTCATATACACTCATACTTATACTCATACACATGATTGTATGTGTATCAATGTGTTGGTGTGTTAAAATCACAAGTGCTTATACACCTTGAAAGGATAACGTTTGAAATGAACAATGGGTTTGGAAGGTGTACACGCTTGTGTGTAACTAGAATTCACGTATAAACCGAGAAATATAAAGATAAGAAAGTATAATAAGGATGGTTAAAAAATGAACCCAAAAAAATAATGTTTACCCTTCAAAAAACGAAAAATACAAATAAAGTCGTGGATATTGCGTGGCTAATTAACCACGCATTTACCACACAACCAGACAGTGCGTGGTAATTGCGTGGCTAATTAGCCACGCAATAGCCACGACTGTATTTGTATTTTTTGTTTTTTGAAGGCCAAAAATTATTTTTTTGGGTTCATTTTTTGTACATATTTGTTATACTTTATTATCTTTATATTTCTCGGTTTATACATAAATTGGACTTACACACAAGCGTTTACACCTTTTAAACACGTTACTCATTAATAAAACGAAAACGAAAACGGATGAGGCTTATTGCGTGGCTATTTCGTGGTTAAAAGTCAAAGAAAGTCAAAGAAAATGTTTGTGTTTCTTGCATGGCTAATGCTTTGCGTGGCTGATGCGTGGAAAAATGTTGGTGGCTATTGCGTGGCTAAATTTGGGTGGTTATTGCGTGGCTAAATTTGGGTTGATATTGCGTGGTAGTTGCGTGGTTAATATATATAAATAGAAAACAATAAATACAGTCGTGTTTATTGCGTGGCTAATTAACCACGCATTAACCACGCACTGTCTGGTTGTGTGGTAAATGCGTGGTTAATTAGCCACGCAATAGCCACGACTGTATTTGTATTTTTCGTTTTTTGAAGGGTAAACATTATTTATTTGGGTTCATTTTTTACACATCCTTATTATACTTTATTATCTTTATATTTCTCGGTTTATACGTGAATTCGAGTTACACACAAGCGTGTACACCTTCCAAACTCGTTACTCATTTCAAGTTTTTCCTTTCAATGTGTATAAACGTATGTAGTTTTAATACACCAATTCATTGATGGACACACACACTCATACTAATATACACTCATTCTCATATACACTCATACTTATACTCATACACATGATTGTATGTGTATCAATGTGTTGGTGTGTTAAAATCACAAGTGCTTATACACCTTGAAAGGATAACGTTTGAAATAAACAATGGGTTTGGAAGGTGTACACGCTTGTGTGTAACTAGAATTCACGTATAAACCGAGAAATATAAAGATAAGAAAGTATAATAAGGATGGGTAAAAAATGAACCCAAAAAAATAATGTTTACCCTTCAAAAAACGAAAAATACAAATAAAGTCGTGGATATTGCGTGGCTAATTAACCACGCATTTACCACACAACCAGACAGTGCGTGGTAATTGCGTGGCTAATTAGCCACGCAATAGCCACGACTGTATTTGTATTTTTTGTTTTTTGAAGGCCAAAAATTATTTTTTTGGGTTCATTTTTTGTACATATTTGTTATACTTTATTATCTTTATATTTCTCGGTTTATACATAAATTGGACTTACACACAAGCGTTTACACCTTTTAAACACGTTACCCATTAATAAAACGAAAACGAAAACGGATGAGGCTTATTGCGTGGCTATTTCGTGGTTAAAAGTCAAAGAAAGTCAAAGAAAATGTTTGTGTTTCTTGCGTGGCTAATGCTTTGCGTGGCTGATGCGTGGAAAAATGTTGGTGGCTATTGCGTGGCTAAATTTGGGTGGTTATTGCGTGGCTAAATTTGGGTTGATATTGCGTGGTAGTTGCGTGGTTAATATATATAAATAGAAAACAATAAATACAGTCGTGTCTATTGCGTGGCTAATTAACCACGCATTAACCACGCACTGTCTGGTTGTGTGGTAAATGCGTGGTTAATTAGCCACGCAATAGCCACGACTGTATTTGTATTTTTCGTTTTTTGAAGGGTAAACATTATTTTGTTGGGTTCATTTTTTACACATCTTTATTATAATTTATTATCTTTATATTTCTCGGTTTATACGTGAATTCGAGTTACACACAAGCGTGTACACCTTCCAAACTCGTTACTCATTTCAAGTTTTTCCTTTCAATGTGTATAAACGTATGTAGTTTTAATACACCAATTCATTGATGGACACACACACTCATACTTATATACACTCATTCTCATATACACTCATACTTATACTCATACACATGATTGTATGCGTATCAATGTGTTGGTGTGTTAAAATCACAAGTGCTTATACACCTTGAAAGGATAACGTTTGAAATGAACAATGGGTTTGGAAGGTGTACACGCTTGTGTGTAACTAGAATTCACGTATAAACCGAGAAATATAAAGATAATAAAGTATAATAAGGATGGGTAAAAAATGAACCCAAAAAAATAATGTTTACCCTTCAAAAAACGAAAAATACAAATAAAGTCGTGGATATTGCGTGGCTAATTAACCACGCATTTACCACACAACCAGACAGTGCGTGGTAATTGCGTGGCTAATTAGCCACGCAATAGCCACGACTGTATTTGTATTTTTTGTTTTTTGAAGGCCAAAAATTATTTTTTTGGGTTCATTTTTTGTACATATTTGTTATACTTTATTATCTTTATATTTCTCGGTTTATACATAAATTGGACTTACACACAAGCGTTTACACCTTTTAAACACGTTACTCATTAATAAAACGAAAACGAAAACGGATGAGGCTTATTGCGTGGCTATTTCGTGGTTAAAAGTCAAAGAAAGTCAAAGAAAATGTTTGTGTTTATTGCGTGGCTGATGCGTGGAAAAATGTTGGTGGCTATTGCGTGGCTAAATTTGGGTGGTTATTGCGTGGCTAAATTTGAGTTGATATTGCATGGTAGTTGCGTGGTTAATATATATAAATGGAAAATAACAAATACAGTCGTGTCTATTGCGTGGCTAATTAACCACGCATTAACCGCGCCCTGTCTGGTTGTGTGGTAAATGCGTGGTTAATTAGCCACGCAATAGCCACGACTGTATTTGTATTTTTCGTTTTTTGAAGGGTAAACATTATTTTTTTGGGTTCATTTTTTACACATCCTTATTATACTTTATTATCTTTATATTTCTCGGTTTATACGTGAATTCGAGTTACACACAAGCGTGTACACCTTCCAAACTCGTTACTCATTTCAAGTTTTTCCTTTCAATGTGTATAAACGTATGTAGTTTTAATACACCAATTCATTGATGAACACACACACTCATACTTATATACACTCATTCTCATATACACTCATACTTATACTCATACACATGATTGTATGCGTATCAATGTGTTGGTGTGTTAAAATCACAAGTGCTTATACACCTTGAAAGGATAACGTTTGAAATGAACAATGGGTTTGGAAGGTGTACACGCTTGTGTGTAACTAGAATTCACGTATAAACCGAGAAATATAAAGATAATAAAGTATAATAAGGATGGGTAAAAAATGAACCCAAAAAAATAATGTTTACCCTTCAAAAAACGAAAAATACAAATAAAGTCGTGGATATTGCGTGGCTAATTAACCACGCATTTACCACACAACCAGACAGTGCGTGGTAATTGCGTGGCTAATTAGCCACGCAATAGCCACGACTGTATTTGTATTTTTTGTTTTTTGAAGGCCAAATATTATTTTTTTGGGTTCATTTTTTGTACATATTTGTTATACTTTATTATCTTTATATTTCTCGGTTTATACATAAATTGGACTTACACACAAGCGTTTACACCTTTTAAACACGTTACTCATTAATAAAACGAAAACGAAAACGGACGAGGCTTATTGCGTGGCTATTTCGTGGTTAAAAGTCAAAGAAAGTCAAAGAAAATGTTTGTGTTTATTGCGTGGCTGATGCGTGGAAAAATGTTGGTGGCTATTGCGTGGCTAAATTTGGGTGGTTATTGCGTGGCTAAATTTGGGTTGATATTGCGTGGTAGTTGCGTGGTTAATATATATAAATGGAAAACAATAAATACAGTCGTGTCTATTGCGTGGCTAATTAACCACGCATTAACCACGCACTGTCTGGTTGTGTGGTAAATGCGTGGTTAATTAGCCACGCAATAGCCACGACTGTATTTGTATTTTTCGTTTTTTGAAGGGTAAACATTATTTTTTTGGGTTCATTTTTTACACATCCTTATTATACTTTATTATCTTTATATTTCTCGGTTTATACGTGAATTCGAGTTACACACAAGCGTGTACACCTTCCAAACTCGTTACTCATTTCAAGTTTTTCCTTTCAATGTGTATAAACGTATGTAGTTTTAATACACCAATTCATTGATGGACACACACACTCATACTTATATACACTCATTCTCATATACACTCATACTTATACTCATACACATGATTGTATGCGTATCAATGTGTTGGTGTGTTAAAATCAGAAGTGCTTATATACCTTGAAAGGATAACGTTTGAAATGAACAATGGGTTTGGAAGGTGTACACGCTTGTGTGTAACTAGAATTCACGTATAAACCGAGAAATATAAAGATAATAAAGTATAATAAGGATGGGTAAAAAATGAACCCAAAAAAATAATGTTTACCCTTCAAAAAACGAAAAATACAAATAAAGTCGTGGATATTGCGTGGCTAATTAACCACGCATTTACCACACAACCAGACAGTGCGTGGTAATTGCGTGGCTAATTAGCCACGCAATAGCCACGACTGTATTTGTATTTTTTGTTTTTTGAAGGCCAAATATTATTTTTTTGGGTTCATTTTTTGTACATATTTGTTATACTTTATTATCTTTATATTTCTCGGTTTATACATAAATTGGACTTACACACAAGCGTTTACACCTTTTAAACACGTTACTCATTAATAAAACGAAAACGAAAACGGACGAGGCTTATTGCGTGGCTATTTCGTGGTTAAAAGTCAAAGAAAGTCAAAGAAAATGTTTGTGTTTATTGCGTGGCTGATGCGTGGAAAAATGTTGGTGGCTATTGCGTGGCTAAATTTGGGTGGTTATTGCGTGGCTAAATTTGGGTTGATATTGCGTGGTAGTTGCGTGGTTAATATATATAAATGGAAAACAATAAATACAGTCGTGTCTATTGCGTGGCTAATTAACCACGCATTAACCACGCACTGTCTGGTTGTGTGGTAAATGCGTGGTTAATTAGCCACGCAATAGCCACGACTGTATTTGTATTTTTCGTTTTTTGAAGGGTAAACATTATTTTTTTGGGTTCATTTTTTACACATCCTTATTATACTTTATTATCTTTATATTTCTCGGTTTATACGTGAATTCGAGTTACACACAAGCGTGTACACCTTCCAAACTCGTTACTCATTTCAAGTTTTTCCTTTCAATGTGTATAAACGTATGTAGTTTTAATACACCAATTCATTGATGGACACACACACTCATACTTATATACACTCATTCTCATATACACTCATACTTATACTCATACACATGATTGTATGCGTATCAATGTGTTGGTGTGTTAAAATCAGAAGTGCTTATATACCTTGAAAGGATAACGTTTGAAATGAACAATGGGTTTGGAAGGTGTACACGCTTGTGTGTAACTAGAATTCACGTATAAACCGAGAAATATAAAGATAATAAAGTATAATAAGGATGGGTAAAAAATGAACCCAAAAAAATAATGTTTACCCTTCAAAAAACGAAAAATACAAATAAAGTCGTGGATATTGCGTGGCTAATTAACCACGCATTTACCACACAACCAGACAGTGCGTGGTAATTGCGTGGCTAATTAGCCACGCAATAGCCACGACTGTATTTGTATTTTTTGTTTTTTGAAGGCCAAAAATTTTTTTTTTGGGTTCATTTTTTGTACATATTTGTTATACTTTATTATCTTTATATTTCTCGGTTTATACATAAATTGGACTTACACACAAGCGTTTACACCTTTTAAACACGTTACTCATTAATAAAACGAAAACGAAAACGGATGAGGCTTATTGCGTGGCTATTTCGTGGTTAAAAGTCAAAGAAAGTCAAAGAAAATGTTTGTGTTTATTGCGTGGCTGATGCGTGGAAAAATGTTGGTGGCTATTGCGTGGCTAAATTTGGGTGGTTATTGCGTGGCTAAATTTGGGTTGATATTGCGTGGTAGTTGCGTGGTTAATATATATAAATGGAAAACAATAAATACAGTCGTGTCTATTGCGTGGCTAATTAACCACACATTAACCACGCACTGTCTGGTTGTGTGGTAAATGCGTGGTTAATTAGCCACGCAATAGCCACGACTGTATTTGTATTTTTCGTTTTTTGAAGGGTAAACATTATTTTTTTGGGTTCATTTTTTACACATCCTTATTATACTTTATTATCTTTATATTTCTCGGTTTATACGTGAATTCGAGTTACACACAAGCGTGTACACCTTCCAAACTCGTTACTCATTTCAAGTTTTTCCTTTCAATGTGTATAAACGTATGTAGTTTTAATACACCAATTCATTGATGGACACACACACTCATACTAATATACACTCATTCTCATATACACTCATACTTATACTCATACACATGATTGTATGCGTATCAATGTGTTGGTGTGTTAAAATCACAGGTGCTTATACACCTTGAAAGGATAACGTTTGAAATGAACAATGGGTTTGGAAGGTGTACACGCTTGTGTGTAACTAGAATTCACGTATAAACCGAGAAATATAAAGATAATAAAGTATAATAAGGATGGGTAAAAAATGAACCCAAAAAAATAATGTTTACCCTTCAAAAAACGAAAAATACAAATAAAGTCGTGGATATTGCGTGGCTAATTAACCACGCATATACCACACAACCAGACAGTGCGTGGTAATTGCGTGGCTAATTAGCCACGCAATAGCCACGACTGTATTTGTATTTTTTGTTTTTTGAAGTCCAAAAATTATTTTTTTGGGTTCATTTTTTGTACATATTTGTTATACTTTATTATCTTTATATTTCTCGGTTTATACATAAATTGGACTTACACACAAGCGTTTACACCTTTTAAACACGTTACTCATTAATAAAACGAAAACGAAAACGGATGAGGCTTATTGCGTGGCTATTTCGTGGTTAAAAGTCAAAGAAAGTCAAAGAAAATGTTTGTGTTTATTGCGTGGCTGATGCGTGGAAAAATGTTGGTGGCTATTGCGTGGCTAAATTTGGGTGGTTATTGCGTGGCTAAATTTGGGTTGATATTGCGTGGTAGTTGCGTGGTTAATATATATAAATGGAAAACAATAAATACAGTCGTGTCTATTGCGTGGCTAATTAACCACACATTAACCACGCACTGTCCGGTTGTGTGGTAAATGCGTGGTTAATTAGCCACGCAATAACCACGACTGTATTTGTATTTTTCGTTTTTTGAAGGGTAAACATTATTTTTTTGGGTTCATTTTTTACACATCCTTATTATACTTTATTATCTTTATATTTCTCGGTTTATACGTGAATTCGAGTTACACACAAGCGTGTACACCTTCCAAACTCGTTACTCATTTCAAGTTTTTCCTTTCAATGTGTATAAACGTATGTAGTTTTAATACACCAATTCATTGATGGACACACACACTCATACTTATATACACTCATTCTCATATACACTCATACTTATACTCATACACATGATTGTATGCGTATCAATGTGTTGGTGTGTTAAAATCACAAGTGCTTATATACCTTGAAAGGATAACGTTTGAAATGAACAATGGGTTTGGAAGGTGTACATGCTTGTGTGTAACTAGAATTCACGTATAAACCGAGAAATATAAAGATAATAAAGTATAATAAGGATGGGTAAAAAATGAACCCAAAAAAATAATGTTTACCCTTCAAAAAACGAAAAATACAAATAAAGTCGTGGATATTGCGTGGCTAATTAACCACGCATTTACCACACAACCAGACAGTGCGTGGTAATTGCGTGGCTAATTAGCCACGCAATAGCCACGACTGTATTTGTATTTTTTGTTTTTTGAAGGCCAAAAATTATTTTTTTGGGTTCATTTTTTGTACATATTTGTTATACTTTATTATCTTTATATTTCTCGGTTTATACATAAATTGGACTTACACACAAGCGTTTACACCTTTTAAACACGTTACTCATTAATAAAACGAAAACGAAAACGGATGAGGCTTATTGCGTGGCTATTTCGTGGTTAAAAGTCAAAGAAAGTCAAAGAAAATGTTTGTGTTTATTGCGTGGCTGATGCGTGGAAAAATGTTGGTGGCTATTGCGTGGCTAAATTTGGGTGGTTATTGCGTGGCTAAATTTGGGTTGATATTGCGTGGTAGTTGCGTGGTTAATATATATAAATGGAAAACAATAAATACAGTCGTGTCTATTGCGTGGCTAATTAACCACACATTAACCACGCACTGTCTGGTTGTGTGGTAAATGCGTGGTTAATTAGCCACGCAATAGCCACGACTGTATTTGTATTTTTCGTTTTTTGAAGGGTAAACATTATTTTTTTGGGTTCATTTTTTACACATCCTTATTATACTTTATTATCTTTATATTTCTCGGTTTATACGTGAATTCGAGTTACACACAAGCGTGTACACCTTCCAAACTCGTTACTCATTTCAAGTTTTTCCTTTCAATGTGTATAAACGTATGTAGTTTTAATACACCAATTCATTGATGGACACACACACTCATACTTATATACACTCATTCTCATATACACTCATACTTATACTCATACACATGATTGTATGCGTATCAATGTGTTGGTGTGTTAAAATCACAAGTGCTTATATACCTTGAAAGGATAACGTTTGAAATGAACAATGGGTTTGGAAGGTGTACACGCTTGTGTGTAACTAGAATTCACGTATAAACCGAGAAATATAAAGATAATAAAGTATAATAAGGATGGGTAAAAAATGAACCCAAAAAAATAATGTTTACCCTTCAAAAAACGAAAAATACAAATAAAGTCGTGGATATTGCGTGGCTAATTAACCACGCATTTACCACACAACCAGACAGTGCGTGGTAATTGCGTGGCTAATTAGCCACGCAATAGCCACGACTGTATTTGTATTTTTTGTTTTTTGAAGGCCAAAAATTATTTTTTTGGGTTCATTTTTTGTACATATTTGTTATACTTTATTATCTTTATATTTCTCGGTTTATACATAAATTGGACTTACACACAAGCGTTTACACCTTTTAAACACGTTACTCATTAATAAAACGAAAACGAAAACGGATGAGGCTTATTGCGTGGCTATTTCGTGGTTAAAAGTCAAAGAAAGTCAAAGAAAATGTTTGTGTTTATTGCGTGGCTGATGCGTGGAAAAATGTTGGTGGCTATTGCGTGGCTAAATTTGGGTGGTTATTGCGTGGCTAAATTTGGGTTGATATTGCGTGGTAGTTGCGTGGTTAATATATATAAATGGAAAACAATAAATACAGTCGTGTCTATTGCGTGGCTAATTAACCACACATTAACCACGCACTGTCTGGTTGTGTGGTAAATGCGTGGTTAATTAGCCACGCAATAGCCACGACTGTATTTGTATTTTTCGTTTTTTGAAGGGTAAACATTATTTTTTTGGGTTCATTTTTTACACATCCTTATTATACTTTATTATCTTTATATTTCTCGGTTTATACGTGAATTCGAGTTACACACAAGCGTGTACACCTTCCAAACTCGTTACTCATTTCAAGTTTTTCCTTTCAATGTGTATAAACGTATGTAGTTTTAATACACCAATTCATTGATGGACACACACACTCATACTTATATACACTCATTCTCATATACACTCATACTTATACTCATACACATGATTGTATGCGTATCAATGTGTTGGTGTGTTAAAATCACAAGTGCTTATACACCTTGAAAGGATAACGTTTGAAATGAACAATGGGTTTGGAAGGTGTACACGCTTGTGTGTAACTAGAATTCACGTATAAACCGAGAAATATAAAGATAATAAAGTATAATAAGGATTGGTAAAAAATGAACCCAAAAAAATAATGTTTACCCTTCAAAAAACGAAAAATACAAATAAAGTCGTGGATATTGCGTGGCTAATTAACCACGCATTTACCACACAACCAGACAGTGCGTGGTAATTGCGTGGCTAATTAGCCACGCAATAGCCACGACTGTATTTGTATTTTTTGTTTTTTGAAGGCCAAAAATTATTTTTTTGGGTTCATTTTTTGTACATATTTGTTATAGTTTATTATCTTTATATTTCTCGGTTTATACATAAATTGGACTTACACACAAGCGTTTACACCTTTTAAACACGTTACTCATTAATAAAACGAAAACGAAAACGGATGAGGCTTATTGCGTGGCTATTTCGTGGTTAAAAGTCAAAGAAAGTCAAAGAAAATGTTTGTGTTTATTGCGTGGCTGATGCGTGGAAAAATGTTGGTGGCTATTGCGTGGCTAAATTTGGGTGGTTATTGCGTGGCTAAATTGGGGTTGATATTGCATGGTAGTTGCGTGGTTAATATATATAAATGG
Organism: Cichorium intybus; assembly: GCA_023525715.1. NCBI lineage: Eukaryota > Viridiplantae > Streptophyta > Magnoliopsida > Asterales > Asteraceae > Cichorium > Cichorium intybus. The sequence continues at coordinate 141,666,680 of CM042009.1, forward strand.
AAAACAATAAATACAGTCGTGTCTATTGCGTGGCTAATTAACCACGCATTAACCACGCATTGTCTGGTTGTGTGGTAAATGCGTGGTTAATTAGCCACGCAATAGCCACGACTGTATTTGTATTTTTCGTTTTTTGAAGGGTAAACATTATTTTTTTGGGTTCATTTTTTACACGTCCTTATTATACTTTATTATCTTTATATTTCTCGGTTTATACGTGAATTCGAGTTACACACAAGCGTGTACACCTTCCAAACTCGTTACTCATTTCAAGTTTTTCCTTTCAATGTGTATAAACGTATGTAGTTTTAATACACCAATTCATTGATGGACACACACACTCATACTAATATACACTCATTCTCATATACACTCATACTTATACTCATACACATGATTGTATGCGTATCAATGCGTTGGTGTGTTAAAATCACAAGTGCTTATACACCTTGAAAGGATAACGTTTGAAATGAACAATGGGTTTGGAAGGTGTACACGCTTGTGTGTAACTAGAATTCACGTATAAACCGAGAAATATAAAGATAATAAAGTATAATAAGGATGGGTAAAAAATGAACCCAAAAAAATAATGTTTACCCTTCAAAAAACGAAAAATACAAATAAAGTCGTGGATATTGCGTGGCTAATTAACCACGCATTTACCACACAACCAGACAGTGCGTGGTAATTGCGTGGCTAATTAGCCACGCAATAGCCACGACTGTATTTGTATTTTTTGTTTTTTGAAGGCCAAAAATTATTTTTTTGGTTTCATTTTTTGTACATATTTGTTATACTTTATTATCTTTATATTTCTCGGTTTATACGTAAATTGGACTTACACACAAGCGTTTACACCTTTTAAACACGTTACTCATTAATAAAACGAAAACGAAAACGAAAACGGATGAGGCTTATTGCGTGGCTATTTCGTGGTTAAAAGTCAAAGAAAGTCAAAGAAAATGTTTGTGTTTATTGCGTGGCTAATGCTTTGCGTGGCTGATGCGTGGAAAAATGTTGGTGGCTATTGCGTGGCTAAATTTGGGTGGTTATTGCGTGGCTAAATTTGGATTGATATTGCGTGGTAGTTGCGTGGTTAATATATATAAATGGAAAACAATAAATACAGTCGTGTCTATTGCGTGGCTAATTAACCACGCATTAACCACGCACTGTCTGGTTGTGTGGTTAATTAGCCACGCAATAGCCACGACTGTATTTGTATTTTTCGTTTTTTGAAGGGTAAACATTATTTTTTTGGGTTCATTTTTTACACATCCTTATTATACTTTATTATCTTTATATTTCTCGGTTTATACGTGAATTCGAGTTACACACAAGCGTGTACACCTTCCAAACTCGTTACTCATTTCAAGTTTTTCCTTTCAATGTGTATAAACGTATGTAGTTTTAATACACCAATTCATTGATGGACACACACACTCATACTTATATACACTCATTCTCATATACACTCATACTTATACTCATACACATGATTGTATGCGTATCAATGTGTTGGTGTGTTAAAATCACAAGTGCTTATACACCTTGAAAGGATAACGTTTGAAATGAACAATGGGTTTGGAAGGTGTACACGCTTGTGTGTAACTAGAATTCACGTATAAACCGAGAAATATAAAGATAATAAAGTATAATAAGGATGGGTAAAAAATGAACCCAAAAAAATAATGTTTACCCTTCAAAAAACGAAAAATACAAATAAAGTCGTGGATATTGCGTGGCTAATTAACCACGCATTTACCACACAACCAGACAGTGCGTGGTAATTGCGTGGCTAATTAGCCACGCAATAGCCACGACTGTATTTGTATTTTTTGTTTTTTGAAGGCCAAAAATTATTTTTTTTGGGTTCATTTTTTGTACATCTTTGTTATACTTTATTATCTTTATATTTATCGGTTTATACGTAAATTGGACTTACACACAAGCGTTTACACCTTTTAAACACGTTACTCATTAATAAAACGAAAACGAAAACGAAAACGTATGAGGCTTATTGCGTGGCTATTTCATGGTTAAAAGTCAAAGAAAGTCAAAGAAAATGTTTGTGTTTATTGCGTGGCTAATGCTTTGCGTGGCTGATGCGTGGAAAAATGTTGGTGGCTATTGCGTGGCTAAATTTGGGTGGTTATTGCGTGGCTAAATTTGGGTTGATATTGCGTGGTAGTTGCGTGGTTAATATATATAAATGGAAAACAATAAATACAGTCGTGTCTATTGCGTGGCTAATTAACCACGCATTAACCACGCATTGTCTGGTTGTGTGGTAAATGCGTGGTTAATTAGCCACGCAATAGCCACGACTGTATTTGTATTTTTCGTTTTTTGAAGGGTAAACATTATTTTTTTCGGTTCATTTTTTACACGTCCTTATTATACTTTATTATCTTTATATTTCTCGGTTTATACGTGAATTCGAGTTACGCACAAGCGTATACACCTTCCAAACTCGTTACTCATTTCAAGTTTTTCCTTTCAATGTGTATAAACGTATGTAGTTTTAATACACCAATTCATTGATGGACACACACACTCATACTAATATACACTCATTCTCATATACACTCATACTTATACTCATACACATGATTGTATGCGTATCAATGCGTTGGTGTGTTAAAATCACAAGTGCTTATACACCTTGAAAGGATAACGTTTGAAATGAACAATGGGTTTGGAAGGTGTAAACGCTTGTGTGTAACTAGAATTCACGTATAAACCGAGAAATATAAAGATAATAAAGTATAATAAGGATGGGTAAAAAATGAACCCAAAAAAATAATGTTTACCCTTCAAAAAACGATAAATACAAATAAAGTCGTGGATATTGCGTGGCTAATTAACCACGCATTTACCACACAACCAGACAGTGCGTGGTAATTGCGTGGCTAATTAGCCACGCAATAGCCACGACTGTATTTGTATTTTTTGTTTTTTGAAGGCCAAAAATTATTTTTTTGGTTTCATTTTTTGTACATATTTGTTATACTTTATTATCTTTATATTTCTCGGTTTATACGTAAATTGGACTTACACACAAGCGTTTACACCTTTTAAACACGTTACTCATTAATAAAACGAAAACGAAAACGAAAACGGATGAGGCTTATTGCGTGGCTATTTCGTGGTTAAAAGTCAAAGAAAGTCAAAGAAAATGTTTGTGTTTATTGCGTGGCTAATGCTTTGCGTGGCTGATGCGTGGAAAAATGTTGGTGGCTATTGCGTGGCTAAATTTGGGTGGTTATTGCGTGGCTAAATTTAGATTGATATTGCGTGGTAGTTGCGTGGTTAATATATATAAATGGAAAACAATAAATACAGTCGTGTCTATTGCGTGGCTAATTAACCACGCATTAACCACGCACTGTCTGGTTGTGTGGTTAATTAGCCACGCAATAGCCACGACTGTATTTGTATTTTTCGTTTTTTGAAGGGTAAACATTATTTTTTTGGGTTCATTTTTTACACATCCTTATTATACTTTATTATCTTTATATTTCTCGGTTTATACGTGAATTCGAGTTACACACAAGCGTGTACACCTTCCAAACTCGTTACTCATTTCAAGTTTTTCCTTTCAATGTGTATAAACGTATGTAGTTTTAATACACCAATTCATTGATGGACACACACACTCATACTTATATACACTCATTCTCATATACACTCATACTTATACTCATACACATGATTGTATGCGTATCAATGTGTTGGTGTGTTAAAATCACAAGTGCTTATACACCTTGAAAGGATAACGTTTGAAATGAACAATGGGTTTGGAAGGTGTACACGCTTGTGTGTAACTAGAATTCACGTATAAACCGAGAAATATAAAGATAATAAAGTATAATAAGGATGGGTAAAAAATGAACCCAAAAAAATAATGTTTACCCTTCAAAAAACGAAAAATACAAATAAAGTCGTGGATATTGCGTGGCTAATTAACCACGCATTTACCACACAACCAGACAGTGCGTGGTAATTGCGTGGCTAATTAGCCACGCAATAGCCACGACTGTATTTGTATTTTTTGTTTTTTGAAGGCCAAAAATTATTTTTTTTGGGTTCATTTTTTGTACATCTTTGTTATACTTTATTATCTTTATATTTATCGGTTTATACGTAAATTGGACTTACACACAAGCGTTTACACCTTTTAAACACGTTACTCATTAATAAAACGAAAACGAAAACGAAAACGTATGAGGCTTATTGCGTGGCTATTTCATGGTTAAAAGTCAAAGAAAGTCAAAGAAAATGTTTGTGTTTATTGCGTGGCTAATGCTTTGCGTGGCTGATGCGTGGAAAAATGTTGGTGGCTATTGCGTGGCTAAATTTGGGTGGTTATTGCGTGGCTAAATTTGGGTTGATATTGCGTGGTAGTTGCGTGGTTAATATATATAAATAGAAAACAATAAATACAGTCGTGTCTATTGCGTGGCTAATTAACCACGCATTAACCACGCACTGTCTGGTTGTGAGGTAAATGCGTGGTTAATTAGCCACGCAATAGCCACGACTGTATTTGTATTTTTCGTTTTTTGAAGGGTAAACATTATTTTTTTGGGTTCTTTTTTACACATCCTTATTATACTTTATTATCTTTATATTTCTCGGTTTATACGTGAATTCGAGTTACGCACAAGCGTATACACCTTCCAAACTCGTTACTCATTTCAAGTTTTTCCTTTCAATGTGTATAAACGTATGTAGTTTTAATACACCAATTCATTGATGGACACACACACTCATACTAATATACACTCATTCTCATATACACTCATACTTATACTCATACACATGATTGTATGCGTATCAATGCGTTGGTGTGTTAAAATCACAAGTGCTTATACACCTTGAAAGGATAACGTTTGAAATGAACAATGGGTTTGGAAGGTGTAAACGCTTGTGTGTAACTAGAATTCACGTATAAACCGAGAAATATAAAGATAATAAAGTATAATAAGGATGGGTAAAAAATGAACCCAAAAAAATAATGTTTACCCTTCAAAAAACGAAAAATACAAATAAAGTCGTGGATATTGCGTGGCTAATTAACCACGCATTTACCACACAACCAGACAGTGCGTGGTAATTGCGTGGCTAATTAGCCACGCAATAGCCACGACTGTATTTGTATTTTTTGTTTTTTGAAGGCCAAAAATTATTTTTTTGGTTTCATTTTTTGTACATATTTGTTATACTTTATTATCTTTATATTTCTCGGTTTATACGTAAATTGGACTTACACACAAGCGTTTACACCTTTTAAACACGTTACTCATTAATAAAACGAAAACGAAAACGAAAACGGATGAGGCTTATTGCGTGGCTATTTCGTGGTTAAAAGTCAAAGAAAGTCAAAGAAAATGTTTGTGTTTATTGCGTGGCTAATGCTTTGCGTGGCTGATGCGTGGAAAAATGTTGGTGGCTATTGCGTGGCTAAATTTGGGTGGTTATTGCGTGGCTAAATTTAGATTGATATTGCGTGGTAGTTGCGTGGTTAATATATATAAATGGAAAACAATAAATACAGTCGTGTCTATTGCGTGGCTAATTAACCACGCATTAACCACGCACTGTCTGGTTGTGTGGTTAATTAGCCACGCAATAGCCACGACTGTATTTGTATTTTTCGTTTTTTGAAGGGTAAACATTATTTTTTTGGGTTCATTTTTTACACATCCTTATTATACTTTATTATCTTTATATTTCTCGGTTTATACGTGAATTCGAGTTACACACAAGCGTGTACACCTTCCAAACTCGTTACTCATTTCAAGTTTTTCCTTTCAATGTGTATAAACGTATGTAGTTTTAATACACCAATTCATTGATGGACACACACACTCATACTTATATACACTCATTCTCATATACACTCATACTTATACTCATACACATGATTGTATGCGTATCAATGTGTTGGTGTGTTAAAATCACAAGTGCTTATACACCTTGAAAGGATAACGTTTGAAATGAACAATGGGTTTGGAAGGTGTACACGCTTGTGTGTAACTAGAATTCACGTATAAACCGAGAAATATAAAGATAATAAAGTATAATAAGGATGGGTAAAAAATGAACCCAAAAAAATAATGTTTACCCTTCAAAAAACGAAAAATACAAATAAAGTCGTGGATATTGCGTGGCTAATTAACCACGCATTTACCACACAACCAGACAGTGCGTGGTAATTGCGTGGCTAATTAGCCACGCAATAGCCACGACTGTATTTGTATTTTTTGTTTTTTGAAGGCCAAAAATTATTTTTTTTGGGTTCATTTTTTGTACATCTTTGTTATACTTTATTATCTTTATATTTATCGGTTTATACGTAAATTGGACTTACACACAAGCGTTTACACCTTTTAAACACGTTACTCATTAATAAAACGAAAACGAAAACGAAAACGTATGAGGCTTATTGCGTGGCTATTTCATGGTTAAAAGTCAAAGAAAGTCAAAGAAAATGTTTGTGTTTATTGCGTGGCTAATGCTTTGCGTGGCTGATGCGTGGAAAAATGTTGGTGGCTATTGCGTGGCTAAATTTGGGTGGTTATTGCGTGGCTAAATTTGGGTTGATATTGCGTGGTAGTTGCGTGGTTAATATATATAAATAGAAAACAATAAATACAGTCGTGTCTATTGCGTGGCTAATTAACCACGCATTAACCACGCACTGTCTGGTTGTGAGGTAAATGCGTGGTTAATTAGCCACGCAATAGCCACGACTGTATTTGTATTTTTCGTTTTTTGAAGGGTAAACATTATTTTTTTGGGTTCTTTTTTACACATCCTTATTATACTTTATTATCTTTATATTTCTCGGTTTATACGTGAATTCGAGTTACGCACAAGCGTATACACCTTCCAAACTCGTTACTCATTTCAAGTTTTTCCTTTCAATGTGTATAAACGTATGTAGTTTTAATACACCAATTCATTGATGGACACACACACTCATACTAATATACACTCATTCTCATATACACTCATACTTATACTCATACACATGATTGTATGCGTATCAATGCGTTGGTGTGTTAAAATCACAAGTGCTTATACACCTTGAAAGGATAACGTTTGAAATGAACAATGGGTTTGGAAGGTGTAAACGCTTGTGTGTAACTAGAATTCACGTATAAACCGAGAAATATAAAGATAATAAAGTATAATAAGGATGGGTAAAAAATGAACCCAAAAAAATAATGTTTACCCTTCAAAAAACGAAAAATACAAATAAAGTCGTGGATATTGTGTGGCTAATTAACCACGCATTTACCACACAACCAGACAGTGCGTGGTAATTGCGTGGCTAATTAGCCACGCAATAGCCACGACTGTATTTGTATTTTTTGTTTTTTGAAGGCCAAAAATTATTTTTTTGGTTTCATTTTTTGTACATATTTGTTATACTTTATTATCTTTATATTTCTCGGTTTATACGTAAATTGGACTTACACACAAGCGTTTACACCTTTTAAACACGTTACTCATTAATAAAACGAAAACGAAAACGAAAACGGATGAGGCTTATTGCGTGGCTATTTCGTGGTTAAAAGTCAAAGAAAGTCAAAGAAAATGTTTGTGTTTATTGCGTGGCTAATGCTTTGCGTGGCTGATGCGTGGAAAAATGTTGGTGGCTATTGCGTGGCTAAATTTGGGTGGTTATTGCGTGGCTAATTTTGGATTGATATTGCGTGGTAGTTGCGTGGTTAATATATATAAATGGAAAACAATAAATACAGTCGTGTTTATTGCGTGGCTAATTAACCACGCATTAACCACGCACTGTCTGGTTGTGTGGTTAATTAGCCACGCAATAGCCACGACTGTATTTGTATTTTTCGTTTTTTGAAGGGTAAACATTATTTTTTTGTGTTCATTTTTTACACATCCTTATTATACTTTATTATCTTTATATTTCTCGGTTTATACGTGAATTCGAGTTACACACAAGCGTGTACACCTTCCAAACTCGTTACTCATTTCAAGTTTTTCCTTTCAATGTGTATAAACGTATGTAGTTTTAATACACCAATTCATTGATGGACACACACACTCATACTTATATACACTCATTCTCATATACACTCATACTTATACTCATACACATGATTGTATGCGTATCAATGTGTTGGTGTGTTAAAATCACAAGTGCTTATACACCTTGAAAGGATAACGTTTGAAATGAACAATGGGTTTGGAAGGTGTACACGCTTGTGTGTAACTAGAATTCACGTATAAACCGAGAAATATAAAGATAATAAAGTATAATAAGGATGGGTAAAAAATGAACCCAAAAAAATAATGTTTACCCTTCAAAAAACGAAAAATACAAATAAAGTCGTGGATATTGCGTGGCTAATTAACCACGCATTTACCACACAACCAGACAGTGCGTGGTAATTGCGTGGCTAATTAGCCACGCAATAGCCACGACTGTATTTGTATTTTTTGTTTTTTGAAGGCCAAAAATTATTTTTTTTGGGTTCATTTTTTGTACATCTTTGTTATACTTTATTATCTTTATATTTATCGGTTTATACGTAAATTGGACTTACACACAAGCGTTTACACCTTTTAAACACGTTACTCATTAATAAAACGAAAACGAAAACGAAAACGAAAACGAAAACGTATGAGGCTTATTGCGTGGCTATTTCATGGTTAAAAGTCAAAGAAAGTCAAAGAAAATGTTTGTGTTTATTGCGTGGCTAATGCTTTGCGTGGCTGATGCGTGGAAAAATGTTGGTGGCTATTGCGTGGCTAAATTTGGGTGGTTATTGCGTGGCTAAATTTGGGTTGATATTGCGTGGTAGTTGCGTGGTTAATATATATAAATAGAAAACAATAAATACAGTCGTGTCTATTGCGTGGCTAATTAACCACGCATTAACCACGCACTGTCTGGTTGTGAGGTAAATGCGTGGTTAATTAGCCACGCAATAGCCACGACTGTATTTGTATTTTTCGTTTTTTGAAGGGTAAACATTATTTTTTTGGGTTCTTTTTTACACATCCTTATTATACTTTATTATCTTTATATTTCTCGGTTTATACGTGAATTCGAGTTACGCACAAGCGTATACACCTTCCAAACTCGTTACTCATTTCAAGTTTTTCCTTTCAATGTGTATAAACGTATGTAGTTTTAATACACCAATTCATTGATGGACACACACACTCATACTAATATACACTCATTCTCATATACACTCATACTTATACTCATACACATGATTGTATGCGTATCAATGCGTTGGTGTGTTAAAATCACAAGTGCTTATACACCTTGAAAGGATAACGTTTGAAATGAACAATGGGTTTGGAAGGTGTAAACGCTTGTGTGTAACTAGAATTCACGTATAAACCGAGAGATATAAAGATAATAAAGTATAATAAGGATGGGTAAAAAATGAACCCAAAAAAATAATGTTTACCCTTCAAAAAACGAAAAATACAAATAAAGTCGTGGATATTGCGTGGCTAATTAACCACGCATTTACCACACAACCAGACAGTGCGTGGTAATTGCGTGGCTAATTAGCCACGCAATAGCCACGACTGTATTTGTATTTTTTGTTTTTTGAAGGCCAAAAATTATTTTTTTGGTTTCATTTTTTGTACATATTTGTTATACTTTATTATCTTTATATTTCTCGGTTTATACGTAAATTGGACTTACACACAAGCGTTTACACCTTTTAAACACGTTACTCATTAATAAAACGAAAACGAAAACGAAAACGGATGAGGCTTATTGCGTGGCTATTTCGTGGTTAAAAGTCAAAGAAAGTCAAAGAAAATGTTTGTGTTTATTGCGTGGCTAATGCTTTGCGTGGCTGATGCGTGGAAAAATGTTGGTGGCTATTGCGTGGCTAAATTTGGGTGGTTATTGCGTGGCTAAATTTGGATTGATATTGCGTGGTAGTTGCGTGGTTAATATATATAAATGGAAAACAATAAATACAGTCGTGTCTATTGCGTGGCTAATTAACCACGCATTAACCACGCACTGTCTGGTTGTGTGGTTAATTAGCCACGCAATAGCCACGACTGTATTTGTATTTTTCGTTTTTTGAAGGGTAAACATTATTTTTTTGGGTTCATTTTTTACACATCCTTATTATACTTTATTATCTTTATATTTCTCGGTTTATACGTGAATTCGAGTTACACACAAGCGTGTACACCTTCCAAACTCGTTACTCATTTCAAGTTTTTCCTTTCAATGTGTATAAATGTATGTAGTTTTAATACACCAATTCATTGATGGACACACACACTCATACTTATATACACTCATTCTCATATACACTCATACTTATACTCATACACATGATTGTATGCGTATCAATGTGTTGGTGTGTTAAAATCACAAGTGCTTATACACCTTGAAAGGATAACGTTTGAAATGAACAATGGGTTTGGAAGGTGTACACGCTTGTGTGTAACTAGAATTCACGTATAAACCGAGAAATATAAAGATAATAAAGTATAATAAGGATGGGTAAAAAATGAACCCAAAAAAATAATGTTTACCCTTCAAAAAACGAAAAATACAAATAAAGTCGTGGATATTGCGTGGCTAATTAACCACGCATTTACCACACAACCACACAGTGCGTGGTAATTGCGTGGCTAATTAGCCACGCAATAGCCACGACTGTATTTGTATTTTTTGTTTTTTGAAGGCCAAAGATTATTTTTTTTGGGTTCATTTTTTGTACATCTTTGTTATACTTTATTATCTTTATATTTATCGGTTTATACGTAAATTGGACTTACACACAAGCGTTTACACCTTTTAAACACGTTACTCATTAATAAAACGAAAACGAAAACGAAAACGTATGAGGCTTATTGCGTGGCTATTTCATGGTTAAAAGTCAAAGAAAGTCAAAGAAAATGTTTGTGTTTATTGCGTGGCTAATGCTTTGCGTGGCTGATGCGTGGAAAAATGTTGGTGGCTATTGCGTGGCTAAATTTGGGTGGTTATTGCGTGGCTAAATTTGGGTTGATATTGCGTGGTAGTTGCGTGGTTAATATATATAAATAGAAAACAATAAATACAGTCGTGTCTATTGCGTGGCTAATTAACCACGCATTAACCACGCACTGTCTGGTTGTGAGGTAAATGCGTGGTTAATTAGCCACGCAATAGCCACGACTGTATTTGTATTTTTCGTTTTTTGAAGGGTAAACATTATTTTTTTGGGTTCTTTTTTACACATCCTTATTATACTTTATTATCTTTATATTTCTCGGTTTATACGTGAATTCGAGTTACGCACAAGCGTATACACCTTCCAAACTCGTTACTCATTTCAAGTTTTTCCTTTCAATGTGTATAAACGTATGTAGTTTTAATACACCAATTCATTGATGGACACACACACTCATACTTATATACACTCATTCTCATATACACTCATACTTATACTCATACACATGATTGTATGCGTATCAATGTGTTGGTGTGTTAAAATCACAAGTGCTTATACACCTTGAAAGGATAACGTTTGAAATGAACAATGGGTTTGGAAGGTGTACACGCTTGTGTGTAACTAGAATTCACGTATAAACCGAGAAATATAAAGATAATAAAGTATAATAAGGATGGGTAAAAAATGAACCCAAAAAAATAATGTTTACCCTTCAAAAAACGAAAAATACAAATAAAGTCGTGGATATTGCGTGGCTAATTAACCACGCATTTACCACACAACCAGACAGTGCGTGGTAATTGCGTGGCTAATTAGCCACGCAATAGCCACGACTGTATTTGTATTTTTTGTTTTTTGAAGGGTAAACATTATTTTTTTGGGTTCTTTTTTACACATCCTTATTATACTTTATTATCTTTATATTTCTCGGTTTATACGTGAATTCGAGTTACACACAAGCGTATACACCTTCCAAACTCGTTACTCATTTCAAGTTTTTCCTTTCAATGTGTATAAACGTATGTAGTTTTAATACACCAATTCATTGATGGACACACACACTCATACTTATATACACTCATTCTCATATACACTCATACTTATACTCATACACATGATTGTATGCGTATCAATGTGTTGGTGTGTTAAAATCACAAGTGCTTATACACCTTGAAAGGATAACGTTTGAAATGAACAATGGGTTTGGAAGGTGTACACGCTTGTGTGTAACTAGAATTCACGTATAAACCGAGAAATATAAAGATAATAAAGTATAATAAGGATGGGTAAAAAATGAACCCTAAAAAATAATGTTTACCCTTCAAAAAACGAAAAATACAAATAAAGTCGTGGATATTGCGTGGCTAATTAACCACGCATTTACCTCACAACCAGACAGTGCGTGGCTAATTAGCCACGCAATAGCCACGACTGTATTTGTATTTTTTGTTTTTTGAAGGCCAAAAATTATTTTTTTGGGTTCATTTTTTGTACATATTTGTTATACTTTATTATCTTTATATTTCTCGGTTTATACATAAATTGGACTTACACACAAGCGTTTACACCTTTTAAACACGTTACTCATTAATAAAATGAAAACGAAAACGGATGAGGCTTATTGCGTGGCTATTTCGTGGTTAAAAGTCAAAGAAAGTCAAAGAAAATGTTTGTGTTTATTGCGTGGCAGATGCGTGGAAAAATGTTGGTGGCTATTGCGTGGCTAAATTTGGGTGGTTATTGCGTGGCTAAATTTGGGTTGATATTGCGTGGTAGTTGCGTGGTTAATATATATAAATGGAAAACAAAAAATACAGTCGTGTCTATTGCGTGGCTAATTAACCACGCATTAACCACGCACTGTCTGGTTGTGTGGTAAATGCGTGGTTAATTAGCCACGCAATAGCCACGACTGTATTTGTATTTTTCGTTTTTTGAAGGGTAAACATTATTTTTTTGGGTTCATTTTTTACACATCCTTATTATACTTTATTATCTTTATATTTCTCGGTTTATACGTGAATTCGAGTTACACACAAGCGTGTACACCTTCCAAACTCGTTACTCATTTCAAGTTTTTCCTTTCAATGTGTATAAACGTGTGTAGTTTTAATACACCAATTCATTGATGGACACACACACTCATACTTATATACACTCATTCTCATACACACTCATACTTATACTCATACACATGATTGTATGCGTATCAATGTGTTGGTGTGTTAAAATCACAAGTGCTTATACACCTTGAAAGGATAACGTTTGAAATGAACAATGGGTTTGGAAGGTGTACACGCTTGTGTGTAACTAGAATTCACGTATAAACCGAGAAATATAAAGATAATAAAGTATAATAAGGATGGGTAAAAAATGAACCCAAAAAAATAATGTTTACCCTTCAAAAAACGAAAAATACAAATAAAGTCGTGGATATTGCGTGGCTAATTAACCACGCATTTACCACACAACCAGACAGTGCGTGGTAATTGCGTGGCTAATTAGCCACGCAATAGCCACGACTGTATTTGTATTTTTTGTTTTTTGAAGGCCAAAAATTATTTTTTTGGGTTCATTTTTTGTACATCTTTGTTATACTTTATTATCTTTATATTTCTCGGTTTATACATAAATTGGACTTACACACAAGCGTTTACACCTTTTAAACACGTTACTCATTAATAAAACGAAAACGAAAACGGATGATGCTTATTGCGTGGCTATTTCGTGGTTAAAAGTCAAAGAAAGTCAAAGAAAATGTTTGTGTTTATTGCGTGGCAGATGCGTGGAAAAATGTTGGTGGCTATTGCGTGGCTAAATTTGGGTGGTTATTGCGTGGCTAAATTTGGGTTGATATTGCGTGGTAGTTGCGTGGTTAATATATATAAATGGAAAACAATAAATACAGTCGTGTCTATTGCGTGGCTAATTAACCACGCATTAACCACGCACTGTCTGGTTGTGTGGTAAATGCGTGGTTAATTAGCCACGCAATAGCCACGACTGTATTTGTATTTTTCGTTTTTTGAAGGGTAAACATTATTTTTTTGGGTTCATTTTTTACACATCCTTATTATACTTTATTATCTTTATATTTCTCAGTTTATACGTGAATTCGAGTTACACACAAGCGTATACACCTTCCAAACTCGTTACTCATTTCAAGTTTTTCCATTCAATGTGTATAAACGTATGTAGTTTTAATACACCAATTCATTGATGGACACACACACTCATACTTATATACACTCATTCTCATACACACTCATACTTATACTCATACACATGATTGTATGCGTATCAATGTGTTGGTGTGTTAAAATCACAAGTGCTTATACACCTTGAAAGGATAACGTTTGAAATGAACAATGGGTTTGGAAGGTGTACACGCTTGTGTGTAACTAGAATTCACGTATAAACCGAGAAATATAAAGATAATAAAGTATAATAAGGATGGGTAAAAAATGAACCCAAAAAAATAATGTTTACCCTTCAAAAAACGAAAAATACAAATAAAGTCGTGGATATTGCGTGGCTAATTAACCACGCATTTACCACACAACCAGACAGTGCGTGGTAATTGCGTGGCTAATTAGCCACGCAATAGCCACGACTGTATTTGTATTTTTTGTTTTTTGAAGGCCAAAAATTATTTTTTTGGGTTCATTTTTTGTACATCTTTGTTATACTTTATTATCTTTATATTTATCGGTTTATACATAAATTGGACTTACACACAAGCGTTTACACCTTTTAAACACGTTACTCATTAATAAAACGAAAACGAAAACGGATGAGGCTTATTGCGTGGCTATTTCGTGGTTAAAAGTCAAAGAAAGTCAAAGAAAATGTTTGTGTTTATTGCGTGGCTAATGCTTTGCGTGGCTGATGCGTGGAAAAATGTTGGTGGCTATTGCGTGGCTAAATTTGGGTGGTTATTGCGTGGCTAAATTTGGGTTGATATTGCGTGGTAGTTGCGTGGTTAATATATATAAATAGAAAACAATAAATACAGTCGTGTCTATTGCGTGGCTAATTAACCACGCATTAACCACGCACTGTCTGGTTGTGTGGTAAATGCGTGGTTAATTAGCCACGCAATAGCCACGACTGTATTTGTATTTTTCGTTTTTTGAAGGGTAAACATTATTTTTTTGGGTTCATTTTTTACACATCCTTATTATACTTTATTATCTTTATATTTCTCGGTTTATACGTGAATTCGAGTTACACACAAGCGTATACACCTTCCAAACTCGTTACTCATTTCAAGTTTTTCCTTTCAATGTGTATAAACGTATGTAGTTTTAATACACCAATTCATTGATGGACACACACACTCATACTTATATACACTCATTCTCATATACACTCATACTTATACTCATACACATGATTGTATGCGTATCAATGTGTTGGTGTTAAAATCACAAGTGCTTATACACCTTGAAAAGATAACGTTTGAAATGAACAATGGGTTTGGAAGGTGTACACGCTTGTGTGTAACTAGAATTCACGTATAAACCGAGAAATATAAAGATAATAAAGTATAATAAGGATGGGTAAAAAATGAACCCAAAAAAATAATGTTTACCCTTCAAAAAACGAAAAATACAAATAAAGTCGTGGATATTGCGTGGCTAATTAACCACGCATTTACCACACAACCAGACAGTGCGTGGTAATTGCGTGGCTAATTAGCCACGCAATAGCCACGACTGTATTTGTATTTTTTGTTTTTTGAAGGCCAAAAATTATTTTTTTGGGTTCATTTTTTGTACATATTTGTTATACTTTATTATCTTTATATTTCTCGGTTTATACATAAATTGGACTTACACACAAGCGTTTACACCTTTTAAACACGTTACTCATTAATAAAATGAAAACGAAAACGGATGAGGCTTATTGCGTGGCTATTTCGTGGTTAAAAGTCAAAGAAAGTCAAAGAAAATGTTTGTGTTTATTGCGTGGCTGATGCGTGGAAAAATGTTGGTGGCTATTGCGTGGCTAAATTTGGGTGGTTATTGCGTGGCTAAATTTGGGTTGATATTGCGTGGTAGTTGCGTGGTTAATATATATAAATGGAAAACAAAAAATACAGTCGTGTCTATTGCGTGGCTAATTAACCACGCATTAACCACGCACTGTCTGGTTGTGTGGTAAATGCGTGGTTAATTAGCCACGCAATAGCCACGACTGTATTTGTATTTTTCGTTTTTTGAAGGGTAAACATTATTTTTTTGGGTTCATTTTTTACACATCCTTATTATACTTTATTATCTTTATATTTCTCGGTTTATACGTGAATTCGAGTTACACACAAGCGTGTACACCTTCCAAACTCGTTACTCATTTCAAGTTTTTCCTTTCAATGTGTATAAATGTATGTAGTTTTAATACACCAATTCATTGATGGACACACACACTCATACTTATATACACTCATTCTCATATACACTCATACTTATACTCATACACATGATTGTATGCGTATCAATGTGTTGGTGTGTTAAAATCACAAGTGCTTATACACCTTGAAAGGATAACGTTTGAAATGAACAATGGGTTTGGAAGGTGTACACGCTTGTGTGTAACTAGAATTCACGTATAAACCGAGAAATATAAAGATAATAAAGTATAATAAGGATGGGTAAAAAATGAACCCAAAAAATAATGTTTACCCTTCAAAAAACGAAAAATACAAATAAAGTCGTGGATATTGCGTGGCTAATTAACCACGCATTTACCACACAACCAGACAGTGCGTGGTAATTGCGTGTGTAAGAAATATAACAATCTGATTACCACGAATAAAAGGCTCGGTTACCAATTACTGGGTGATAGATAGATATATTTAATAAGGTTAGATGCGGAATAAATAATACGTGCGGAAATAAATAAATACTGGAAAGCTATAAATGACTGAAAGCTATAAATGAAATAAATACGAGAAAGCTATAAATAAATAAATACGATAAAGCTATAAATAAATAAATACGAGAAAGCTATAAATAAATAAGTACGAGAAAGCTATAAATAAATAAATACGAGAAAGCTATAAATAAATAAATACGAGAAAGCTATAAATAAATAAGTACGAGAAAGCTATAAATAAATAAATACGAGAAAGCTATAAATAAATAAATACGAGAAAGCTATAAATAAATAAATACGAGAAAGCTATAAATGACTGAAAGCAGTAATAAAATATATAAATACGTATATAGTAAGTTAGTAGGTGAAGTTAGAACGGGACTGTGGAACGGCTTCTTTGTCAAGTTGTTAGTCAAATAAATGACTAACAGGTTTGGGGTTGGACGGGATCCTAAAAGACTGTGTCTCTATTTGTTCAATGTTCGATCCAGTACTTAATTATGTAACAAAATATTTATTCAAAGTTTTGTCACACAGTTGTTTATATAGTATTACAAATTACACTGGTTTGAATGTAATAGGAAAGGGTAAGTAACACGGGGTAAGTTGGTATTTTGAGAGGGGTATTTTCGGAACGAAAATGAGCACGGGGCTTGTAGCTTTTGCTTGGTTTCAACACGGGAAGTGTTCGAGGCTTAGAAGGAATTCTGGGTTTTGATTATGAGCACGGTTCGTGTTTGTTATGCTTTGATCGACACGGGTCGTGTTCACGTAGTTTGCATGCAAAGATCAAGAAAAAAACAGCATGGATATCCGATTCTCTCTCGCGTCTCTCTGGTGTTTCTGGTGGTCAAAAAATTCGAGGAAAATTCCTGGATGTAGGTAAGGTCCTGAAGAATTTGTAGTAAAAAATCTCTCTCAATCTCTCTTCTGAGTTCTTGCCAGTAAATTCGTTTTTGACCTGATAAAAACTGATGTCGAAAATCAGCAAGGTGGTGATTGTTGAGGTGATTTGAAATTGTTTTTGGAGGAGGTTTTTGGATGGTTTTTGGAGGGTGTTTGGAGGATTTTTGGAGAGTATTTTGAGGTTGTTTTAGTTGTTCTTGAAGGTTGAAGTTTGCAAGAGTTGTTCTTGGTTTTGATCTTGGTGTTCTTGGTGTTTTTCTTGGTGTTCTTGGTGTTTTTGGTGTGTGTTCTTGGTGTTTTGGAGAGTGTTTGGACGTTGGAAATAAGATGGTGGAAGTTGGAGAGGATTTGGTGAATTTTTGGTGGTTAAAATGAAAGAAATGGTGTTGAAATGGTTTATATATGAATTTTAAAGGGTTTTGGGTTGTTTTTGAAGGTTTTCGGAAGTTCAGGGACCAAAATTGTAAAATGTTGGCTGAAAATCTCGCGGGTCTGTCGGATGGATCGGATCGGGTCGAAGCGCGGATCTGTATGTGTGACGAAATGGTTCTTCCGGATCGGGTAGTTGGTCGGATCTGGGGCGGGTAAAGTCCGCGTGTCACATGTGAGTGCGCCGGATCGGAGAGGTGGAGCGGACCGGGTCGGTAGGCGGGTCAACACGCGGAGCAGCGTGTGAGGAGAAACGGATGCCGGGGCGGGTCGGTTCCGGATCTGGAGCGGATGAAACGGGTCTGGGCGGATCTTGGGCCGGTGGAGTGGGCTTGGGCTGCGGATCTGATGTGCTGTTGCTGTAGCGGTCCAATTTCTTTGGTTTTTAATTTAAAATGATTTTAAAATACGAAATAAATTCAAATAAATTAGGAAAAATTATTTTTAATTTATAAAATTAATTAAGTCTAATAAAATAAATTATTTAGAAAATATATTTCCAAAAATTCATTTTAAATAGATTTAATTTAATTTTCTTTTATATTTTTCTTTGTTTTTTTTGACTTAAAACTCATTCTCTTTTATTTTCTCGTTTTCTCGTTCAATCTCGAATCCACGTAACCTGAAATAGACTTATAATATTTGTCAGATAATATAAAAACAGTTCGTCTTATTTCAATGATGGTCACATACAAAAACATTTTTCAACAATTTCCCCCTATGTGATCATTGATGAAATAAGGACAGATATAATCACATTAACAATTTTAACATTGAAGATTTGGGATAAAAGTTTTGTCAATGATAAGATATATATAAAGCCATTGTAATCATTTTGAAAGTTTGTGACTTGGTTTTACATATCTTATGTTTTGAAAAAGATTTTGAAGAATGTTTGTTTCCGAATCAAAGTCTCGGGTTCGATTATCAAAGGGTAGCCATATATGTATTTAAAGAAATTTCTTAAGATTTTATAGCATTATTGATGATGACAAGTGGTCTAACAGGTCGATTCAGATGAACGCTCATAGATATAGCTCACATTTCACTTGGGTGTTTGGTTGTTCTGGCAGCAGAACAAGTTAATGATCACTAAAAATGAGTGATATCTCTCTCTGACGACTCACACTCATATTAGAGGTGTTCATCTATGCTTTTCCTGTAAATTCACTTAGTCTCATTATTAGATAATCAATCACATAAGACTGGTTTCGGCATTACTCAGTGGGTTTCTTCATTCATGCCATTAACGTTCACTCTCTCTCCGTCAGGAAATACATGTAGAGGGGTTTAACAATTTTCATAGTGCAGTTTGCAACTAAGAAACTTCAGTGATGAAGGCTACAGTATCCCGGGAAATCCATTATTGTTGCAGCTTCTTCTTTGATGGTATCCTGTTTGTTGATCAATATCAATTTATTGTAAAAAGATATTTTGTTTTATCATTGAGAAGTTGCTACAATTGAGAATAATTTTTTGTGTAATTTTTTTTAAGAGTATTTATCTTGAGTGATTGAGATATCTGCTTTTCTGAAAAAGTAAATGGTTAAAAACAAATTGCGGGATTTGATGATGTTTGTTTTGAAATAACCATTTGGTTGAGAGTTTGTTTAACTTGGTATTTCTTCGGTGAGTGATTTGACTTTCTTGTTGACTCGTCTTTGAGGATTGGATGTTGATAAATCTTTGTTTCGCCTTTGATTTTCTTATAAGGATATGTCGTTGTTTGGAGTCTTTCCAATTTTGCGGCTGTCTTCATTTTTGGCTTTTAACTAGGTAGGGATAGGTGGCATAAAAGACATTTTGTCTAGTATGTAAGAAATGAATGTATCGTCCCTGGTCATTTTGATATCTAAGCAAAAATGAGACCGTGACAAGGCATAATCGGATATACCTTATAAGCAATAGTGACACACCTAAGCTCACAAGAAATGAATTCCACAATGATTTAGATCGACGAGGCACAAATTCTCACGTGGGTTTTGTTTTCATCTGAACCTCCTAACCTTATGTCCCTTGATTGTTTAAAATCGTCAATAATGAAATAAAATCGAAGGAAATAAAGTTATATACATTATGAAAAGTAGGAGATTTGAACCTTCACTCCAATTGAGAATCAATATGACTTAAAATCTTCATCGAGCATAAGCATCTGAAAATTAAGTCAAAAGACGATTAATCACAAGGTTCTATAAAAGCTTATTATGACAAGTCTTTTATTGTTTTTTTGAAAATTTGTTTTTTTGAATGTTTTTGGAAATTTTGGTTATTTGAATGTTTTTGGAAATTTTGGTTTTTTAAGGAAAGATATGAAAATTATAAAAATCTAAAATCTTTTTGTCTTTTGAAGTTTTGTAATTTTTTTGTTTTTCTTTTTGAATTAAAGTAAACACACGTTTCTACAAACAAAAAGTAACAGTTTAAGGATGGATGATATCTGGATTTAACATTCCTAGACGGCCTAGGAAGTATAGAAACTTTGTTTCATCGAGAGCCTTAGTGAAGACATCGGCAATTTGATCTTCGGTGTTTATGAAGTGTAATTCGATATGACCCTTTTGAATGTTGTCTTTAATGAAATGATATCGAATATCGATGTGCTTTGTCATGGAATGGTGAACGGGATTGTGAGAAATGGCTATTGCACTGGTTGAGTCACAAAATATGGGAATTTGTGAAACTCTGAAGCCATAGTCACGCAGTTGAGTTTGCATCCATATGACTTGTGAACAACAGCCGGCGGCAGCGACGTATTCAGCTTCTGCTGTTGATGTGGATACACAACTCTGTTTCTTTGAAGACCAACTCACTAGTCGACCTCCTAGGAATTGACAGCTACCAGATGTACTTTTCCTATCTAGCTTGCATCCTCCATAGTCTGAGTCGGTGAAAGCGTTCAGCTGAAAATCGGATTTAGCTGGATACCAAAGGCCAAGTTTGGGAGTGCCTTTTAGGTATTTGAAGATGCGTTTCACAGCAATGACATGGGATTCCATTGGATTTGCTTGGTATCTGGCACAGACACAAGTAGAAAACATAATGTCAGGTCTGCTGGCAGTGAGGTATAATAGTGATCCGATCATTCCACGATATTTTTTCTGATCAACCGGTTTGCCATCTAAGTCTGCATCGATTTTGTATCCAAAAGCCATCGGGGTTTTTACGGTATTGGATTTGTCCATTGAAAATCGAGTGAGTAGGTTTTTGACATAATTCTCTTGGTTGATGAAAATTCCATCAGTTGACTGTTTGATTTGAAGTCCGAGAAAAGTAGTCATCTCCCCAATCATGCTCATTTCAAATTTGCTTTTCATTAGATCTGCAAACTTAACACTCAAAGATTCATCAGTAGAACCGAAAATAATGTCATCAACATATATTTGTACGATTAAGAGATGTTTATTATAGATTTTTCGAAAGAGGGTTTGATCGATTGAACCCCTTTTGAAACCTGATTCTTCGAGGAACGTTGACAAGGTGGCATACCAGGCACGAGGTGCTTGTTTTAAGCCATAGACAGCTTTCTGCAATTTGAAGCTGTGATGAGGAAAGTTGGGATCTTCAAAGCCTGGTGGTTGTTGGATGTATACTTCACGATCTAACTCTCCATGTAGGAATGCACATTTAACATCCATTTGAAAAACTTTAAAGTTCTTATGTGCAGCATATGCGAGAAAGATGCGGATAGCTTCTATTCTGGCGACTGGAGCATATGTTTCATCGTAGTCTATTCCTTCTTGTTATGAATAGCCTTTGACTACGAGACGTGCCTTGTTTCGACACACGACTCCTTGATCGTCAGTCTTGTTTCTGAATACCCATCTTGAACCTATGATAGTAACATCGGGTGGTGTAGGAACAAGATTCCATACGTCATTTCTTTCGAATTCAGCTAGCTCTTCTTGCATAGCTTTTACCCAGTCTGGGTCTTTGAGAGCAGTATGTATGGTTTTGGGTTCAGTCATTGATAGGAAGGCTCCAAATAAACATTCATTTGCAGTTGCGGCTGTAGTTTGGATGCCTGAATTGGGATCTCCGATGATTAGGTCAGTGGGATGGTTTCTGGTCCATTTTATTAAACGATTTTCTTCCGTTGTAATAATAGGATTTTCAGTATCCCATTTGTTGAAAATATATTTTTGTATGTGACAATCACTGAAATAAGATGAACTGTTATTATCTAACAAATATTATCAGTTTATTCCAGATTGCGTGAATTCGAGATCAAAAAACAAGAATAAATCAAGACCCGAGATACTTTGAAAAAACATCCAAACCTGAGGAAGTAACGCTTCAAACCAAAGAGCAAAATACAACAATATCACACTGCTACAGCAATCACGACGCGACAGACATAGTGGTCGCGACGTGAAGAAGAAACAAAGACAGAAGACCAAAAACTCTACAGCGCTCGCGACGCGACGAAGGAGCTGGTCGCGACGCGAAGAGCTTGAACGCGAAGAGTTCCAACGTGACACCACCAACTTTCTAATCGCGAGACTACCAACCCAGCGCACTATTCTTCGCGACGCGATCAAAAGCAAACGCGACCAAAAGGAATCGCGACGAAAAGCTCGACATACCAGCGAAGACGCACTAACCCGACAAAAAGCGCACCGACCACCAGCTGAGCATCTTCGCGACGCGACGGACCTTCCGGTCGCGACGCGAGCACTGTTCAACAGCAACTATAAATTGAGCCTTTCTCTTGCTATTTTGTTACACCCAATCAACCAAGCATTATATTCTCATATACTCTCCAAGAAACCCACGACCAGAAACCTCAAGACTCTCAAATCTCTGCATTTGGCAACAAGAATCAAACCGCACAACCGCAAGAAACAAGATATCCTCCCGACACCAAAACTTCAAACCTCTAAAACAACCTCTACCCGACACCAAACCTCAAACCTCCAAACAACTTCTACCCGACACTAAATATCACCAAAACCTCATTCAACCCGAGCAAAGAACAAGAATCGAAGCTTCAAAGAAAATCGTCATATTCATCTGCTATCGATATGTTCTTTTGAAATTATCCGTGTTATTATTGATTTATTGAAACTGTTATAAATCAACTGTACCAAACATCCAAGACATAAAAATTGAACCGTGACAACGAAAACACATGTGGACTGTATTTAACCGAGACATCTAACTTCTAACTTCTAACCTTTTATTTATTGTAAAAACACGTTATCGTTGATAATGGCGTTTATTACATCTAACATCTAACTCCTAATTTCTAACCTTTTTATTTATTGTAAAAACACGTTATCGTTGATAATGGCGTTTATTACATCTAACCTCTAACTTCTAACTTTTACTTTATTTACCGCTTTCTGTCTATTTAAATACTGTCTAGTTTAGATTTACCATTTTATCTTATTCCGCAACTCTTATTTATTTCCGCATATTATAGATAAAATACATATCTGTCACACAGTAATTGGCTTAAAAATCCTTACTCGTGGAGATCGATCATCGTATTTTCAACAATTGGTATCAGAGCTTGTGTGATTTAATCTGAAATTTTTGTCGAGAACTTTTGTGTAGCGTTTTTATAAACCACCAATAAGTTTCCTTTGAAAATTTCATATTAATATCACTTGTTCAAAAAAAAAAAAAACAAAAAAAAAAAAAAACATTTAAAAATTACTTGTGTGATTTATTTTGAAAATTTTTGTCGAGAACTTTTGTGTAGCGTTTTTATAAACCACCAATAAGTTTCCTTAAATTTTTCATTTTAACATCACATTTTCGTTAACAAAAAAAAAAAAAAAACCAAAAATGTCTTCCGCAAACTACTCAAACATAAATTCTGTATCTATTGCTAACAGTATAGGTTCAGGTACTCGAGCACCCATTCTTATTCCCGAAGAATATAAATCATGGGTAGGTCGTATGAATCTTCATCTCAACTCTATAAGTGAAGACGTGTGGAAATGTGTAGACGGATCTCTACCAGATAACATGACTTCTCTTACGAGTAACTTGGATATACTGAATGAAAGGAAGAAACTCGAACTTCAAGCCAAAAAGGAACTTGTGTCTGGAATACCCCACAGTATTCTAAGCCAAATGAATGATATAATCCTTTTAACCGCAAACCAAATTTGGCAAACTTTGAAAAATCGTTTTGAAGGAAATGAGAGAATCATTGGAAACAAGAAAACATCTGTTTTAAACGAATTTGACAACTTCAAAATGTTTTCACATGAGACCATCCATGATGCTCATGACAGATTCAATCTCATTACCATCAAAATGAATAATTTAGGCATCAAAAAGTCACAGCATGAAATAAACCTCAAATTTTTAAACAACCTTTATGAAAGCTGGAAAATGGTCAAACTCATCATCCAGGGAAATCCGGCAATTCATACTGAATCTTTGTACAATCTGTACGGAGAATTACAATCGTATGAATCCTCGATTGACCCACCAACGTCTACTTCTTTTGGAGGACCGCTTGCTCTTTTGTCAACATCCTCTCAAAACCAAACACATTTTCCTGATCAAAGTCAAATTGATTTAAATCAAAACCAAGCTTTCTTAAGTAATCCTTGTGACTTGTCCGATCCAAATAATGAAGCTGACTACCATCAATTGTGTGCTTTGGTAGCAAACACTAATCTCGAAAGATTTTTGCCACATCATAGACCAAACTTTCAACAAAGATCCACTTTTGGACAAAACTTTCAGAATCGTGGTTTTCAAAATAATAACAACTCTTATAATAACCAAAGTTCTGGATTTCAGCAAAATCATTCAAAACCATCTCAACAGAAACAAACTCAAACATCCGAAAGACCTCCCGTTAAGAGCCAAAAGGCTGACAATAACGATGATGATGATGACGTAATCATTTGTCACAAATGCAAAGGACTAAATCATTATGCCCGAGATTGTCGAGCCAAAATCAAGGTCAAAGACTCAGCTTACTACGCTCAAAAAGCCGAAGAACTGAAGAAACAAGAAAAGAAAGCAAAGCAAAAAGCTTTGATGGCATTCTACGAACCTAGCGTGGAACACTGGCCAACTTCTGATGATGAAACAGATAATGAACCAGCTCAGTCAAACTTCTGCTTCATGGCTGACAATGAACCAACCACAAGAGCTCCATATGTCATCGATCAGGTATGGTCTATGATCTCAGATCTCGGTCTTTCAAGAACACCATTTGAGTCCCACATGACTAAGATTGAGAACAGTCTAAAAGCTGATCTCAGACTGTATCATGACACAATAGTCAAATCTGATATCTACAAATCTGAATTACAAACCTTGCAACTCAGATTTGGAGAATCCACAAGGACTAGAGACAAACTTGAAAGAGACATTGAACGAAAATCTGAAGAAAATAATCACGTCCTAGAACAATTAAATGAAGCTCTAAAATAAAAAAGGGACTTAGAAATAAAAAATCAATCGGTTATTTCATCTGAAATAAAAGATACCTTAGAAAAGGAAGTCCTTCAGTTAAAACAAAAAATTCAAGATTTAACTGACAAAAACACTAGTTTAATTCTAAAACTAGATGATTCTTCAAAGCAAATCAAGTTTCTTGAATCCGAAAATCAAAGATTTCAAGGGAAATTGGATTCTATCAATATTGCCAGAAAATTGAGTGATGATGTTTTCACTAAAGCAAACAACTTAGGAGCTGGCAAAATTGATACGAATTATAAACCAGGAATTGGAAGAGAATCTTTTGAAAATGAAGAAACTGAAAAGAAAAATGGGACAAATAGTGAAAACTCTAAATCACCACAACCAGATTTTTTCTCATCTGCTAATGAGGACGATTCAGATGATGAAACAGTTATCAACTGCAGCCCAGATGATACCTTTTTCAACAAATCATTCAAAAGAGTTGTAAAATCTGAATCAGACTCTGCTAGTTCAGTAACTCATCAATTGAGATCTACTAAACTAACAAGGAATGATGGCACGATCAAACTTGAAAATTTCTTAAATGGAGAAAATTCTGATCATCAAAATGGTAGTACTTCTGTTCCAACAGTCTTTCCCTCTTTAAACTCAACTTTTATTGGAAAGCACAGTCAGGGACAAAAGTATTCAAAGAAACAACAGACAAATAAACAACCCATTCAAGCTGTCTTTAAACCAAAAGAACAAAGCAAGCCCATTGTTTTCAAAGAAAAACCTTTGAAACCAGTCGCTGTGCCACAAAAACAAAAACCTTTTCAAAAACCGATTCAAAGTCACTTTCAAAAGATAAACTTCAATCTCTCAAGGAACTTTCAGAAACCATCATTTCACCAAACTCCATTCCATCATCATAATGTTTTCAAAAATCATCAAAATCCCGGATACAAAGAAATGTCATCAAACAGAACTTCACATATAGGATACTTTTCACAAAAACAGAAATCGTTTCAAATGACAGGTTTTCAAAGACAAATCTTAAATTGGGAAAATCTGATAAGTCAAATCAAGCCTCAACCACTTCGTCCAATTAACAGAAACCATAATGATTTCAGATTATCAAAAACCATTAACAAATCAGGACCCACCATGGTTTGGGTACCTAAAATTTCTGTCTAATTGCAGGCACTTTGTGCTGGAGAGCCCAAGGATGGCACATGGTATATCGATAGTGGCTGCTCGAAGCATATGACAGGAAACCAAAGCTTTCTACGAGACTTCAAACCCACAGAATCCAAACAAGATGTTACTTTTGGAAATAACATGACTGCAAGAATCAAAGGTTATGGAAACATAACAAATGGTAACTTCACCATCAAGAAAGTAGCCTATGTTGACGGCCTGAAACACAACCTAATCAGCGTATCACAACTTTGTGACAACAATCATGAAGTTCTTTTCACCAAACAACGAAGCATAATCACAGATGCCAAGACCAAAGCCATTCTAGTTAATTCTGATCGTCTAGGCAACATGTATCCACTAGATATGGACCTTATCTATGGAAAACCAGACATCTGTCTATTGTCCAAAGCTTCTGCTGATATTAGTTGGTTGTGGCATCGTCGTCTTTCCCATCTCAATTTCGGCTACATCAACAAGTTGATCGCAAATGATCTTGTTCGCGGACTGCCACTTCTGAAACTTGATAATGAAACTCTTTGTGCAGCTTGTGAAGGAGGAAAACTGTCCAAATCCTCTCATAAAAGCATTCCTGAATCTAGTGTATCCGAACCACTAGAATTACTGCACATTGATCTTTGCGGCCCTGCAAAAACCCAAAGCATAAAAGGGAAGAAATACATCCTTGTTATTATTGATGATTACTCACGTTTTACTTGGGTTTTCTTTTTAAGGCTAAAGTCAGAAGCACCTGAAGAAATAATCAACTTCATCAAACAGATTGAATTAAAGCTCAAACGACCAGTTCGAAGAATCCGAAGTGATAATGGTTTAGAGTTCAAAAACATAACTCTAGACTCATTTCTCAAAAACAAAGGCATCGAACACAACTTCTCAGCCCCTTACACTCCTCAACAAAACGGCGTTGTTGAAAGAAAGAACCGAACTCTGTGCGAAGCTGCAAGATCAATGCTTATCTTTGCTGATCTACCACAATACTTCTGGGCAGAAGCAATAGCCACAGCTTGCTACACTCAAAATCGTTCTTTAATCCATAAACAACTTCATAAAACACCATATGAAGTCATTAACAACCGAAAACCAAACATCAAATTCTTTCATATTTTTGGTTGTCGATGCTTCATAAAGAATAACAAAGATCACCTTTCAAAATTTGAATCAAGATCAGACGAAGGAATTTTCCTTGGTTACTCCTTTACCTCAGCTGCTTATCGAGTACTGAATAAACGTACTAGAGTAATTGAAGAAAGTACCGATATTCATTTCGATGAATTTTATGTCAGGAAATTGGATCGTAAACATTTTGGTCCTAAAATGATCGATAATATTTTTCAAAATCCAATTCAACAAATGCCTTCTACGGACATAGAAATTGATCTTGATTTACTTTTTGAACAACCCAAAACCGCCTATAATTCTGAATTTCTAACATCTTCTACTATTCCTACAGGAAACTCTGATGCAGAAACTTCACAATCAAACCAAGAAAATACAGATCAAGTCGAGGGGGAATTACCAACACCAAATCCCTCTTTGAACACTCCCAATCCACCTGTTCAAAATGATCCCAATGCATCATCTATGGGGGAACCTTCATTACCTCATTCTCACCCTATAATCCAAAAAGACATATCTGACAACAACCAAAATCTATTCCCAACAGAATCTCCTGACCAAGAAGAACAATGGGACATAGAAACAACAATCGAAATACCTGAAAAAACTCGCCTAAACAAATGGACCAGGAATCATCCTGCAGACCAAATCATAGGAGATCCCAATTCTGGTATTCAAACAAGAGCCGCTACCTCAAATGAATGTTTATACGGAGCATTCTTATCCATGACCGAACCCAAAACCATCCATTCAGCTCTCAAAGATCCAGACTGGGTCAAAGCCATGCAAGAAGAACTAGCTGAATTCGAAAGAAACCAAGTATGGGATCTTGTTCCTACTCCTCCCGATGTTACTGTAGTAGGTTCAAGATGGGTTTTCAGCATTGTCAACATTTCTAGAAGAATCAGGATTCAAAAGAGGTTCAATTGATCAAACTCTCTTTCGTAAAATTTTTAATAAGCATCTGTTAATCGTTCAAATATATGTCGATGACATTATTTTCGGATCTACTGATGAATCTTTGAGTATCAAGTTTGCAGATTTAATGAAGAGCAAATTTGAGATGAGCATGATAGGAGAAATGACTACCTTTCTTGGACTTCAAGTCAAACAATCATCAGATGGAATTTTCATCAATCAAGAAAACTATGTCAAAAATCTTCTAACTCGTTTTTCTCTTGACAAATCCAATACAGCAAAAACCCCAATGGCCCTTGGTTACAAATTAGATGCAGACTTAAATGGCAAGCCTGTCGATCAAAAGAAATATCGAGGAATGATAGGATCACTCCTATACCTCACAGCCAGCAGACCCGACATCATGTTTTCTACATGTGTCTGTGCCAGATACCAAGCCAATCCTATGGAATCTCATGCTATAGCTGTGAAAAGAATTTTTAAATATCTTAAAGGAACTCCATCTCTTGGCTTATGGTATCCTGCTAACTCTGATTTTCAGCTTAACGCCTTCACCGACTCCGACTATGGAGGATGCAGACTAGACAGGAAAAGCACATCTGGTTCTTGCCAATTTCTAGGAGGCAGACTCGTAAGCTGGACTTCAAAGAAACAATCATGCGTGTCTACTTCAACCGCAGAAGCTGAATATGTAGCTGCCGCAAGCTGCTGTTCACAAGTCATGTGGATGCAAACTCAATTACGTGACTATGGCTACAAAGTATCACAAATTCCCATATTTTGTGACTCAACCAGCGCAATTGCCATTTCTCACAATCCCGTGCACCATTCCATGACAAAGCACATCGACATTCGATATCATTTCCTCAAAGACAACATACAAAAAGGTCATATCGAATTGCACTTCATAAACACCGAAGATCAAATTGCCGATGTCTTTACTAAGGCTTTAGACGAAACCAAGTTTCAATACTTCCTAGGCCGTCTAGGAATGTTGAATCCAGATAACATCCATCCCTAATCTCTTACTTTTTGTTTGTACAAAAGAGTGTTTAATTTCATCCAAATAGAAAATTCAAAAATTTTCCAAAAAACATTCAAATAACCAAAATTTTCCAAAAACATCCATATAATCAAAAATCAAAAAATTTAGGATAAAGTTTTATTTTTTAAAGACTTTATAAAACCATGTGATTAACATCTTCTTGACTAAATTTTCAGATACTTATGCTCGATGAATGTTCTCAATCATATTGATTCTTAAATTAAAGTGAAGGTTCAAATCTCAAAATTTTCGTTATGTACATTCTCCTATTCCCTTTGAATTTATTTCAATTATAACGATTTTATCAATTAAGGGACATAAGATCAGGAGATTCAGATGAAAACCAAACCCATGTGAGAATTTGTGCCTCGTCTTTAAATGCTAAGTGGAATTCATTTCTGTGAGCAAAGGTGTTTTCATGATGACTTATAGGATTTATACTCTTATACCATGATGCTAGTCTCATTTTTGCTTAGATATCAAGATGATCAGGGACGATACAATCATTTTCTTATATATTAGACAAACTGTCTTTTATATCACCTATCCCTATCCTCAATCAAGCCATTCAAGAAAAGATTTTTCATCTTGCATAGCAAGTCTGACAATTGAAGAAACGACAAAGTCGTATCCAAGAAAACCAGAAGAAAACTCAAAATCTCAAAACGCAAAGTCATCTTCAACAAATGCTGTCAACAAATTACAATTGGCAACCACATCAAATATCTTTTCACAAATCAAGAGAAGATAAAGACAAAGGTGAACAATTCACCAAAGAAAAGGAAGATTTACAACAACAATCCATCAAAACAGACATCTCTCAAAACTTTCCAAACAAACAGATTCTCAAAAACCGAAGATTTACCGAGATACTGTAGCCTTCATAATTGAATATTCTAAGTTGCAAACTGCACTATGAATATTTCTAAACCCCTCTACATGTATTTCTCGACGGAGAGAGAGTGAACATCAATGGCATGAATGAAGAAACCCTCAGAGTAATGCCGAAACCAGTCTTATGTGATTGATTATCTAATATGAAGACCAAGTGACTAAAGTATATAGGTATAAATCCACATTAAGCATAAGTCAACACCTTCAAACTGAGAGATATCACTCATCTTTAGTGATTATACACCAGTTCTGCACCCAGAACAAACAAACACCTCAGTCAAGTGTGAGCTATACCTATGAGAAGTTCATCTGAATCGACCTATTAAGATCACTTGTCGTCTTTATAAATGTTATAAAATCTTAAGGAATATTATGAAAGTACATATACAAAAACCTTTTGATAATTGAACATGAAACCTTGATTCAGAAACAAATATTCTTGACAAACATTTTTCAAAACATAAGTAAAATCTAGTCACATTTTTTTTCAAAACAAGTGATATGGTTTTATAAATGTTTTATCCAAATTACAAGAATTTTCAACCTTACCTTTTAATATGTTCTTATTTCAGTAATGATCACATAGGGGGAAATTGTTGAAAATATATTTTTGTATGTGACAATCACTGAAATAAGATGAACTGTTATTATCTAACAAATATTATCAGTTTATTCCAGATTGCGTGAATTCGAGATCAAAAAACAAGAATAAATCAAGACCCGAGAAACTTTGAGAAAACATCCAAACCTGAGGAAGTAACGCTTCAAACCAAAGATCAAAATACAACAATATCACACTGCTACAGCAATCACGACGCGACAGACATAGTGGTCGCGACGTGAAGAAGAAACAAAGACAGAAGACCAAAAACTCTACAGCGCTCGCGACGCGACGAAGGAGCTGGTCGCGACGCGAAGAGCTTGAACGCGAAGAGTTCCAACGTGACACCACCAACTTTCTAATCGCGAGACTACCAACCCAGCGCACTATTCTTCGCAACGCGATCAAAAGCAAACGCGACCAAAAGGAATCGCGACGAAAAGCTCGACATACCAGCGAAGACGCACTAACCCGACAAAAAGCGCACCGACCACCAGCTGAGCATCTTCGCGACGCGACGGACCTTCCGGTCGCGACGCGAGCACTGTTCAACAGCAACTATAAATTGAGCCTTTCTCTTGCTATTTTGTTACACCCAATCAACCAAGCATTATATTCTCATATACTCTCCAAGAAACCCACGACCAGAAACCTCAAGACTCTCAAATCTCTGCATTTGGCAACAAGAATCAAACCGCACAACCGCAAGAAACAAGATATCCTCCCGACACCAAAACTTCAAACCTCTAAAACAACCTCTACCCGACACCAAACCTCAAACCTCCAAACAACTTCTACCCGACACTAAATATCACCAAAACCTCATTCAACCCGAGCAAAGAACAAGAATCGAAGCTTCAAAGAAAATCGTCATATTCATCTGCTATCGATAAGTTCTTTTGAAATTATCCGTGTTATTATTGATTTATTGAAACTGTTATAAATCAACTGTACCAAACATCCAAGACATAAAAATTGAACCGTGACAACGAAAACACATGTGGACTGTATTTAACCGAGACATCTAACTTCTAACTTCTAACCTTTTATTTATTGTAAAAACACGTTATCGTTGATAATGGCGTTTATTACATCTAACATCTAACTCCTAATTTCTAACCTTTTTATTTATTGTAAAAACACGTTATCGTTGATAATGGCGTTTATTACATCTAACCTTTAACTTCTAACTTTTACTTTATTTACCGCTTTCTGTCTATTTAAATACTGTCTAGTTTAGATTTACCATTTTATCTTATTCCGCAACTCTTATTTATTTCCGCATATTATAGATAAAATACATATCTGTCACACAGTAATTGGCTTAAAAATCCTTACTCGTGGAGATCGATCATCGTATTTTCAACACCATTGTTCTTCTCCAGTAGTTTCTTCTTGGAAGAGGTTTGAAGGTTCCCCCATAAATGTTGCATTGGGATTGTTTTGGATATTTGGGGATGGAGTGGTAAAATCTGGGGTGGTTAAATTTGGAGTGGTTAAAGGAGGATTTAGTGTTTGTTCTAATGAGGAAGTATGTGTTTGTGGTTCCCCCTCAACTTGATCTGCAACATTTCTGTTTCTTTGTGGAGTTCCTTCAGTGGGTGTTTCTGTAGGATCAATTTGAGTAGTTAGAATTTCAGAATTATAAGCAGTTTTAGGTTGTTCAAAAAGTAAATCAATATCAACTTCAATGTCTATGTCAGGAGATGGTGTTTGTGGAATTGGATTTTGAAAAATATTATCTATCATTTGTGAACCAAAATGTTCACGATCCAATTTTCTGACATAAAATTCATCGAAGTGGACATCGGTACTTTCTTCAATTACTCTTGTACGTTTGTTCAGTACTCGATAAGCAGCTGAAGAAAATGAGTAACCAAGGAAAATTCCTTCGTCCGACCTTGATTCAAATTTTGAAAGGTGGTCTTTATTATTCTTTATGAAGCATCGACAATCAAAAATATGAAAAAATTTGATATTTGGTTTTCGGTTGTTAATGACTTCATATGGTGTTTTATGAAGATTTTTGTGAATTAAGGAGCGATTTTGTGTGTAGCAAGCTGTGGCAATTGCTTCTGCCCAGAAGTATTGTGGCAGATCAGCAAAGATGAGCATTGATCTTGCAGCTTCGCACAGAGTTCGGTTCCTTCTTTCAACAACGCCGTTTTGTTGAGGAGTGTAAGGGGCTGAGAAGTTGTGTTCGATGCCTTTGTTTTTGAGAAATGAGTCTAGAGTTATGTTTTTGAACTCTAAACCATTGTCACTTCGGATTCTTCGAACTGGTCTTTTGAGCTTTAGTTCGATCTGTTTTATAAAGTTGATCATCTCTTCTGGTGCTTCTGATTTCAGTCTTAAGAAAAAGACCCATGTAAATCGAGTGAAGCCATCAACTATGACAAGGACATACTTCTTCCCGTGTATTGTTTGGATTTTGGCGGGGCCACAGAGGTCTATGTGCAGCAATTCTAGTGGTTCTGATACACTAGATTCTGTAATGCTTTTGTGAGAGGATTTGGAAAGTTTTCCCTTTTCACAAGCGGCACAAAGAGTTTCATTGTCGAGCTTCAGAAGTGGCAGTCCTCGAACTAGATCATCGCCGATCAATTTGTTGATGTACCCGAAATTTAGATGGGAAAGGCGGCGGTGCCATAACCAACTAATATCTGCTGGGGCTTTGGATAGCAGACAAATATCGGGTTTACCATAAATAAGATCTATGTCTAGTGGATACATATTTCCGGCACGGTGTGAATCAACAATGATTTCTTTGGAGTTGGCGTCCATGATCAAGCTTCTTTGTTTGGTAAATAGGACATCAAGATCGTTATCGCAGAGTTGAGAAACACTGATGAGGTTGTGTTTCAGGTCATCAACATAGGCAACTTTCTTTATGGTAAATTTACCATTTATTATGTTTCCATAACCTTTGATTTTTGCCGTCATGTTGTTGCCAAATGTAACGTCTTGATTGGTTTGGGTGGGTCTGAAGTCACGAAGGTAGTTTCTGTTTCCTGTCATATGCTTGGAGCAGCCACTATCAATGTACCATGTATCATCCTTGGGTTCTTCAGCATTAGATCCCTGCAATTAGACAGAAATTTTAGGTACCCAAATCTGAATGGGTCCTGGTTTGTTAGCTTTTGCTATTTTGGGTTTGTTGTTCAATGACTTTGGTTTATTGGGATAGAATGGTTGAGGTTTTATTTGATTTATCAAGTTTTCCCAAAATGATATTTGTTTTTGAAAACCAGTGGGTTGATAAAATCTGTGATTTGGTGATGAATATCCTAGATGTGAAGATGTGTTTGAAAAGTGTTTTTCATGTGTAGGATGAGACGGGCGGTTTTGAAAAAGTTTTTGATTATGATTGTTTAGAACTTTCTGATTTGAATGTTTTTGAAAGTTATTTGAACGGTTAAAGGTGATATCAAGAAAGCGGTTTTCATAATGTTTTTGAAAATATTTTGGTTTGGAAACTTGTTTTTGAGATATGACTTTAGGTTGAAGAGGTTTCTTTTGTTTGTTTTCAAAAACTTTTGGTTTGTTAAGTGGGGTTTTGATTGCTTCATTGGTATTTTTGATTTGTTGATTTGAAGAACTAGCAGAGTTTGATTTGGAAACATTGAAATCAGTATCATATGGGCTACAGTTGATAACTGTTTCGTCATCTGAATCTTCCTCATTAACAGATGTGAAAAGATCTGGTAGAGTTGATTCAGAGTTTTCACAAATTATTATGTTTTCTTGATTTTCTAGTTCTTTTTCAAACGTTTCTCTACCAATTCCTGGTCTGTAACTTGTATCAAATTTTCCAGTACCCAAGGTGTTTGCCTTGGTGAATATATCATCACTGAGTTTTCTGGCAATTTTGATAGATTCCACATTCTGTATCAATCTTTTATTTTCAGATTCAAGAAAAGTGATTTGATTTAAAGAATCAGTCAGTTTTTCATTTAAGATTTTGTGTTTTTCAGTTGACTCTTGAAAGTTTTGTGTCAACTGAATGATTTCCATTTCTAACATATCTTTTGTTTCAGAAGAAATGACTGATTGATTTTTTAATTCCAATTCCTTTTTCTGAATTAGAGATTGATTTAATTGTTCAAAGACGTGATTGTAATCTTCTGATTTTCTTTCAACGTCTCTTTCCAATTTGGTCCTTGTTCTGGTTAATTCTGCAAATTTGAGTTGTAGGGTTTGTAACTCACATTTGGAGATTTCAGAATTAACCACTGTGTCATGGTATTTCTTGAGATCAGCTTCTAAACTTTTCTCAATTTTGGATATATGGGACTCAAAAAGTATTTTAGAAAAACCGAGTTCAGAGATCATAGACCATACCTGTTCTATGACATTTGGAGCTCTTGAAGTTGTACCAACTACGAAGCAGAAGTTGGATTGTGTCGGTTCATTGTCGGCTTCGTCTTCAGAGGTTGGCCAGTATTCCACATTTGGTTCGTGGATTGCCATCAAAGCTCTTTGGTTTTCTTGGTTTTCCTTTTTCTTTAACTCATCGGCTTTTTGAGCGTAGTATGCCGAGTCTTTGATTTTTGTCTTGTTTTTGGCTCGGCACTCTCTTGCGTAGTGATTAGTTCCTTTGCAATTGTGACAGATAATCACTTCTTCATCACTTTCTTCCTTTTGACTTTTGATTGGAAGTCGTTCCGGTGCTTGAGTTTGGATTTGTTGGGAAGATTGGGAGGAGTTTTGTTGGAATCCAAGATTTTGGTTGTTTGAAAAACCATTATTTTGATTATTGTATCCTTGATTTTGGAATCCCCGGTTTTGGTTTTGAAGACCGTTGTTTTGGTTATTGTTTTGATGATTTGAGTTGGGATTGTTTTGAAATCCCTGGTTTGAGTTATTTTGGAAAGAGGGTCTTTGCGAATTTTGTCCAAAATGAGGTCTTGGTTGAAAACCTTGGTTGTTTTGACCAAATTGTGGTCTTGGTTGAAATCCGGAATTATTTTGTCCAAATTGTGGTCGGTTTTGAAAATTTGGTTTAAAATTCGATTGACCGTAATTTGGAATAAATCTTTGGAGATTTGTATTTGCAACCAAAGCACACAATTGTTGGTAGTCTGCTTCATCATTTAAATCAGTTTGATCAAAAGAGTTGTTCAAAAATGGTTGATTTTGAAACGATGTTTGATTAAAATGATTGGAGTTTTGTTCATGAAAAAGTGTTTGGTTTTGGTTTGATGTGGAAACGAGAGCAAGTGGTCCTCCAAAAGCTGTAGAGGTTGGTGGGTCAATCGAGGATTCATACGATTGAAGTTCTCCGTACAAATTGTATAGAGTTTCCGTATGAATGGCAGGATTTCCCTGAATGATGAGTTTAACCATCTTCCAGCTTTCGTAAAGATTGTTTAGAAATTTGAGATTGATCTCGTGTTGTGTCTTTTTGATGCCCAAGTTATTCAATTTTACCATGATAAAATTGAACCTATCATGTGCATCATGGATGGTTTCTGATGATAGCATCTTGAAATTATCGAATTCATTTAAAACAGATGTTCTTTTATTTCCAATAATTCTTTGATTTCCACAAAAACGGTTTTTTAAGTTTTCCCAAATTTGATTCGCAGTCAACAGTATTATGTCATCCATTTGACTTAAAATACTGTGGGGAATTCCGGACACAAGCTCCTTTTTGGCTTGGAGATTCAACCTTTTCTCGGTTTCATCAAGAGTTGCTTGAGTTGTAGCAAGGGTAGACAAATCCTCTGGAGTAGTATATGTTCCTTCTACACATTTCCAAACATTTTCACTTATGGAGTTAAGATGAAGATTCATACGGCCAACCCACGAATTATACTCTTCAGGTATAAGTATGGGTGCCCGTGAACCAGATCCTAAGCTGTTGGCAATTGAAACTGAATTCATGTTAGAATAATTAGCAGAAGACATGTTTTTAAGATTTTTAATTTTAATTTAAAAAGAAGGATTTTTTTAACAAGTGATATTAAAATGAAATATTCAAATAAACGCTTATGGAAGGTTTATATAAACGCTAACCAAAAGTATTTGATGAAAATTTCAAAGTAAATCACACGAGCTCTGATACCAATTGTAAGAAATATAACAATCTGATTACCACGAATAAAAGGCTCGGTTACCAATTACTGGGTGATAGATAGATATATTTAATAAGGTTAGATGCGGAATAAATAATAAGTGCGGAAATAAATAAATACTGGAAAGCTATAAATGACTGAAAGCTATAAATGAAATAAATACGAGAAAGCTATAAATAAATAAATACGATAAAGCTATAAATAAATAAATACGAGAAAGCTATAAATAAATAAGTACGAGAAAGCTATAAATAAATAAATACGAGAAAGCTATAAATAAATAAATACGAGAAAGCTATAAATAAATAAGTACGAGAAAGCTATAAATAAATAAATACGAGAAAGCTATAAATAAATAAATACGAGAAAGCTATAAATAAATAAATACGAGAAAGCTATAAATGACTGAAAGCAGTAATAAAATATATAAATACGTATATAGTAAGTTAGTAGGTGAAGTTAGAACGGGACTGTGGAACGGCTTCTTTGTCAAATTGTTAGTCAAATAAATGACTAACAGGTTTGGGGTTGGACGGGATCCTAAAAGACTGTGTCTCTATTTGTTCAATGTTCGATCCAGTACTTAATTATGTAACAAAATATTTATTCAAAGTTTTGTCACACAGTTGTTTATATAGTATTACAAATTACACTGGTTTGAATGTAATAGGAAAGGGTAAGTAACACGGGGTAAGTTGGTATTTTGAGAGGGGTATTTTCGGAACGAAAATGAGCACGGGGCTTGTAGCTTTTGCTTGGTTTCAACACGGGAAGTGTTCGAGGCTTAGAAGGAATTCTGGGTTTTGATTATGAGCACGGTTCGTGTTTGTTATGCTTTGATCGACACGGGTCGTGTTCACGTAGTTTGCATGCAAAGATCAAAAAAAAAACAGCATGGATATCCGATTCTCTCTCGCGTCTCTCTGGTGTTTCTGGTGGTCAAAAAATTCGAGGAAACTTCCTGGATGTAGGTAAGGTCCTGAAGAATTTGTAGTAAAAAATCTCTCTCAATCTCTCTTCTGAGTTCTTGCCAGTAAATTCGTTTTTGACCTGATAAAAACTGATGTCGAAAATCAGCAAGGTGGTGATTGTTGAGGTGATTTGAAATGGTTTTTGGAGGAGGTTTTTGGAGGGTGTTTGGAGGATTTTTGGAGAGTATTTTGAGGTTGTTTTAGTTGTTCTTGAAGGTTGAAGTTTGCAAGAGTTGTTCTTGGTTTTGATCTTGGTGTTCTTGGTGTTTTTCTTGGTGTTCTTGGTGTTTTTGGTGTGTGTTCTTGGTGTTTTGGAGAGTGTTTGGACGTTGGAAATAAGATGGTGGAAGTTGGAGAGGATTTGGTGAATTTTTGGTGGTTAAAATGAAAGAAATGGTGTTGAAATGGTTTATATATGAATTTTAAAGGGTTTTGGGTTGTTTTTGAAGGTTTTCGGAAGTTCAGGGACCAAAATTGTAAAATGTTGGCTGAAAATCTCGCGGGTCTGTCGGATGGATCGGATCGGGTCGAAGCGCGGATCTGTATGTGTGACGAAATGGTTCTTCCGGATCGGGTAGTTGGTCGGATCTGGGGCGGGTAAAGTCCGCGTGTCACATGTGAGTGCGCCGGATCGGAGAGGTGGAGCGGACCGGGTCGGTAGGCGGGTCAACACGCGGAGCAGCGTGTGAGGAGAAACGGATGCCGGGGCGGGTCGGTTCCGGATCTGGAGCGGATGAAACGGGTCTGGGCGGATCATGGGCCGGTGGAGTGGGCTTGGGCTGCGGATCTGATGGGCTGTTGCTGTAGCGGTCCAATTTCTTTGGTTTTTAATTTAAAATGATTTTAAAATACGAAATAAATTCAAATAAATTAGGAAAAATTATTTTTAATTTATAAAATTAATTAAGTCTAATAAAATAAATTATTTAGAAAATATATTTCCAAAAATTCATTTTAAATAGATTTAATTTAATTTTCTTTTATATTTTTCTTTGTTTTTTTTGACTTAAAACTCATTCTCTTTTATTTTCTCGTTTTCTCGTTCAATCTCGAATCCACGTAACCTGAAATAGACTTATAATATTTGTCAGATAATATAAAAACAGTTCGTCTTATTTCAATGATGGTCACATACAAAAACATTTTTCAACAGCGTGGCTAATTAGCCACGCAATAGCCACGACTGTATTTGTATTTTTTGTTTTTTGAAGGCCAAAAATTATTTTTTTGGGTTCATTTTTTGTACATATTTGTTATACTTTATTATCTTTATATTTCTCGGTTTATACATAAATTGGACTTACACACAAGCGTTTACACCTTTTAAACACGTTACTCATTAATAAAACGAAAACGAAAACGGATGAGGCTTATTGCGTGGCTATTTCGTGGTTAAAAGTCAAAGAAAGTCAAAGAAAATGTTTGTGTTTATTGTGTGGCTGATGCGTGGAAAAATGTTGGTGGCTATTGCGTGGCTAAATTTGGGTGGTTATTGCGTGGCTAAATTTGGGTTGATATTGCGTGGTAGTTGCGTGGTTAATATATATAAATGGAAAACAATAAATACAGTCGTGTCTATTGCGTGGCTAATTAACCACGCATTAACCACGCACTGTCTGGTTGTGTGGTAAATGCGTGGTTAATTAGCCACGCAATAGCCACGACTGTATTTGTATTTTTCGTTTTTTGAAGGGTAAACATTATTTTTTTGGGTTCATTTTTTACACATCCTTATTATACTTTATTATCTTTATATTTCTCGGTTTATACGTGAATTCGAGTTACACACAAGCGTGTACACCTTCCAAACTCGTTACTCATTTCAAGTTTTTCCTTTCAATGTGTATAAACGTATGTAGTTTTAATACACCAATTCATTGATGGACACACACACTCATACTTATATACACTCATTCTCATATACACTCATACTTATACTCATACACATGATTGTATGCGTATCAATGTGTTGGTGTGTTAAAATCACAAGTGCTTATACACCTTGAAAGGATAACGTTTGAAATGAAAAATGTGTTTGGAAGGTGTACACGCTTGTGTGTAACTAGAATTCACATTTAAACCGAGAAATATAAAGATAATAAAGTATAATAAGGATGGGTAAAAAATGAACCCAAAAAAATAATGTTTACCCTTCAAAAAACGAAAAATACAAATAAAGTCGTGGATATTGCGTGGCTAATTAACCACGCATTTACCACACAACCAGACAGTGCGTGGTAATTGCGTGGCTAATTAGCCACGCAATAGCCACGACTGTATTTGTATTTTTTGTTTTTTGAAGGCCAAAAATTATTTTTTTGGGTTCATTTTTTGTACATCTTTGTTATACTTTATTATCTTTATATTTCTCGGTTTATACGTAAATTGGACTTACACACAAGCGTTTACACCTTTTAAACACGTTACTCATTAATAAAACGAAAACGAAAACGAAAACGGATGAGGCTTATTGCGTGGCTATTTCGAGGTTAAAAGTCAAAGAAAGTCAAAGAAAATGTTTGTGTTTATTGCGTGGCTAATGCTTTGCGTGGCTGATGCGTGGAAAAATGTTGGTGGCTATTGCGTGGCTAAATTTGGGTGGTTATTGCGTGGCTAAATTTGGGTTGATATTGCGTGGTAGTTGCGTGGAAAACAATGAATACAGTCGTGTCTATTGCGTGGCTAATTAACCACGCATTAACCACGCACTGTCTGGTTGTGTGTTAAATGCGTGGTTAATTAGCCACGCAATAGCCACGACTGTATTTGTATTTTTCGTTTTTTGAAGGGTAAACATTATTTTTTTGGGTTCATTTTTTACACATCCTTATTATACTTTATTATCTTTATATTTCTCGGTTTATACGTGAATTCGAGTTACACACAAGCGTGTACACCTTCCAAACTCGTTACTCATTTCAAGTTTTTCCTTTCAATGTGTATAAACGTATGTAGTTTTAATACACCAATTCATTGATGGACACACACACTCATACTTATATACACTCATTCTCATATACACTCATACTTATACTCATACACATGATTGTATGCGTATCAATGTGTTGGTGTGTTAAAATCACAAGTGCTTATACACCTTGAAAGGATAACGTTTGAAATGAACAATGGGTTTGGAAGGTGTACACGCTTGTGTGTAACTAGAATTCATGTATAAACCGAGAAATATAAAGATAATAAAGTATAATAAGGATGGGTAAAAAATGAACCCAAAAAAATAATGTTTACCCTTCAAAAAACGAAAAATACAAATAAAGTCGTGGATATTGCGTGGCTAATTAACCACGCATTTACCACACAACCAGACAGTGCGTGTTAATTGCGTGGCTAATTAGCCACGCAATAGCCACGACTGTATTTGTATTTTTTGTTTTTTGAAGGCCAAAAATTATTTTTTTGGGTTCATTTTTTGTACATCTTTGTTATACTTTATTATCTTTATATTTCTCGGTTTATACGTAAATTGGACTTACACACAAGCGTTTACACCTTTTAAACACGTTACTCATTAATAAAACGAAAACGAAAACGAAAACGGATGAGGCTTATTGCGTGGCTATTTCGTGGTTAAAAGTCAAAGAAAGTCAAAGAAAATGTTTGTGTTTATTGCGTGGCTAATGCTTTGCGTGGCTGATGCGTGGAAAAATGTTGGTGGCTATTCCGTGGCTAAATTTGGGTGGTTATTGCGTGGCTAAATTTGGGTTGATAGTGCGTGGTAGTTGCGTGGTTAATATATATAAATGGAAAACAATAAATACAGTCGTGTTTATTGCGTGGATAATTAACCACGCATTAACCACGCACTGTCTGGTTGTGTGGTAAATGCGTGGTTAATTAGCCACGCAATAGCCACGATTGTATTTGTATTTTTCGTTTTTTGAAGGGTAAACATTATTTTTTTGGGTTCATTTTTTACACATCCTTATTATACTTTATTATCTTTATATTTCTCGGTTTATACGTGAATTCGAGTTACACACAAGCGTGTACACCTTCCAAACTCGTTACTCATTTCAAGTTTTTCCTTTCAATGTGTATAAACGTATGTAGTTTTAATACACCAATTCATTGATGGACACACACACTCATACTAATATACACTCATTCTCATATACACTCATACTTATACTCATACACATGATTGTATGCGTATCAATGTGTTGGTGTGTTAAAATCACAGGTGCTTATACACCTAGAAATGATAACGTTTGAAATGAACAATGGGTTTGGAAGGTGTACACGCTTGTGTGTAACTAGAATTCACGTATAAACCGAGAAATATAAAGATAATAAAGTATAATAAGGATGGGTAAAAAATGAACCCAAAAAAATAATGTTTACCCTTCAAAAAACGAAAAATACAAATAAAGTCGTGGATATTGCGTGGCTAATTAACCACGCATTTACCACACAACCAGACAGTGCGTGGTAATTGCGTGGCTAATTAGCCACGCAATAGCCACGACTGTATTTGTATTTTTTGTTTTTTGAATGCCAAAAATTATTTTTTTGGGTTCATTTTTTGTACATATTTGTTATACTTTATTATCTTTATATTTCTCGGTTTATACATAAATTAGACTTACACACAAGCGTTTACACCTTTTAAACACGTTACTCATTAATAAAACGAAAACGAAAACGGATGAGGCTTATTGCGTGGCTATTTCGTGGTTAAAAGTCAAAGAAAGTCAAAGAAAATGTTTGTGTTTATGGCGTGTCTAATGCTTTGCGTGGCTGATGCGTGGAAAAATGTTGGTGGCTATTGCGTGGCTAAATTTGGGTGATTATTGCGTGGCTAAATTTGGGTTGATATTGCGTGGTAGTTGCGTGGTTAATATATATAAATGGAAAACAATAAATACAGTCGTGTCTATTGCGTGGCTTATTAACCACGCATTAACCACGCACTGTCTGGTTGTGTGGTAAATGCGTGGTTAATTAGCCACGCAATAGCCACGACTGTATTTGTATTTTTCGTTTTTTGAAGGGTAAACATTATTTTTTTGGGTTCATTTTTTACACATCCTTATTATACTTTATTATCTTTATATTTCTCGGTTTATACGTGAATTCGAGTTACACACAAGCGTGTACACCTTCCAAACTCGTCACTCATTTCAAGTTTTTCCTTTCAATGTGTATAAACGTATGTAGTTTTAATACACCAATTCATTGATGGACACACACACTCATACTTATATACACTCATTCTCATATACACTCATACTTATACTCATACACATGATTGTATGCGCATCAATGTGTTGGTGTGTTAAAATCACAAGTGCTTATACACCTTGAAAGGATAACGTTTGAAATGAACAATGGGTTTGGCAGGTGTACACGCTTGTGTGTAACTAGAATTCACGTATAAACCGAGAAATATAAAGATAATAAAGTATAATAAGGATGGGTAAAAAATGAACCCAAAAAAATAATGTTTACCCTTCAAAAAACGAAAAATACAAATAAAGTCGTGGATATTGCGTGGCTAATTAACCACGCATTTACCACACAACCAGACAGTGCGTGGTAATTGCGTGGCTAATTAACCATGCAATAACCACGACTGTATTTGTATTTTTTGTTTTTTGAAGGCCAAAAATTATTTTTTTGGGTTCATTTTTTGTACATCTTTGTTATACTTTATTATCTTTATATTTCTCGGTTTATACGTAAATTGGACTTACACACAAGCGTTTACACCTTTTAAACACGTTACTCATTAATAAAACGAAAACGAAAACGAAAACGGATGAGGCTTATTGCGTGGCTATTTCGTGGTTAAAAGTCAAAGAAAGTCAAAAAAAATGTTTGTGTTTATTGCGTGGCTAATGCTTTGCGTGGCTGATGCGTGGAAAAATGTTGGTGGCTATTGCGTGGCTAAATTTGGGTTGATATTGCGTGGCTAAATTTGGGTTGATATTGCGTGGTAGTTGCGTGGTTAATATATATAAATGGAAAACAATAAATACAGTCGTGTCTATTGCGTGGCTAATTAACCACGCATTAACCACGCACTGTCTGGTTGTGTGGTAAATGCGTGGTTAATTAGCCACGCAATAGCCACGACTGTATTTGTATTTTTCGTTTTTTGAAGGGTAAACATTATTTTTTTGGGTTCATTTTTTACACATCCTTATTATACTTTATTATCTTTATATTTCTCGGTTTATACGTGAATTCGAGTTACACACAAGCGTGTACACCTTCCAAACTCGTTACTCATTTCAAGTTTTTCCTTTCAATGTGTATAAACGTATGTAGTTTTAATACACCAATTCATTGATGGACACACACACTCATACTTATATACACTCATTCTCATATACACTCATACTTATACTCATACACATGATTGTATGCGTATCAATGTGTTGGTGTGTTAAAATCACAAGTGCTTATACACCTTGAAAGGATAACCTTTGAAATGAACAATGGGTTTGGAAGGTGTACACGCTTGTGTG
The DNA here is from genome assembly GCA_023525715.1 of Cichorium intybus. NCBI lineage: Eukaryota > Viridiplantae > Streptophyta > Magnoliopsida > Asterales > Asteraceae > Cichorium > Cichorium intybus. The sequence goes on from CM042009.1 coordinate 141,711,573, forward strand.
TAACTAGAATTCACGTATAAACCGAGAAATATAAAGATAATAAAGTATAATAAGGATGGGTAAAAAATGAACCCAAAAAAATAATGTTTACCCTTCAAAAAACAAAAAATACAAATAAAGTCGTGGATATTGCGTGGCTAATTAACCACACATTTACCACACAACCAGACAGTGCGTGGTAATTGCGTGGCTAATTAGCCACGCAATAGCCACGACTGTATTTGTATTTTTTGTTTTTTGAAGGCCAAAAATTATTTTTTTGGGTTCATTTTTTGTACATATTTGTTATACTTTATTATCTTTATATTTCTCGGTTTATACATAAATTGGACTTACACACAAGCGTTTACACCTTTTAAACACGTTACTCATTAATAAAACGAAAACGAAAACGGATGAGGCTTATTGCGTGGCTATTTCGTGGTTAAAAGTCAAAGAAAATGTTTGTGTTTATTGCGTGGCTGATGCGTGGAAAAATTTTGGTGGCTATTGCGTGGCTAAATTTGGGTGGTTATTGCGTGGCTAAATTTGGGTTGATATTGCGTGGTAGTTGCGTGGTTAATATATAAAAATGGAAAACAATAAATACAGTCGTGTCTATTGCGTGGCTAATTAACCACGCATTAACCACGCACTGTCTGGTTGTGTGGTAAATGCGTGGTTAATTAGCCACGCAATAGCCACGACTGTATTTGTATTTTTCGTTTTTTGAAGGGTAAACATTATTTTTTTGGGTTCATTTTTTACACATCCTTATTATACTTTATTATCTTTATATTTCTCGGTTTATACGTGAATTCGAGTTACACACAAGCGTGTACACCTTCCAAACTCGTTACTCATTTCAAGTTTTTCCTTTCAATGTGTATAAACGTATGTAGTTTTAATACACCAATTCATTGATGGACACACACACTCATACTAATATACACTCATTCTCATATACACTCATACTTATACTCATACACATGATTGTATGCGTATCAATGTGTTGGTGTGTTAAAATCACAGGTGCTTATACACCTTGAAAGGATAACGTTTGAAATGAACAATGGGTTTGGAAGGTGTACACGCTTGTGTGTAACTAGAATTCACGTATAAACCGAGAAATATAAAGATAATAAAGTATAATAAGGATGGGTAAAAAATGAACCCAAAAAAATAATGTTTACCCTTCAAAAAACAAAAAATACAAATAAAGTCGTGGATATTGCGTGGCTAATTAACCACGCATTTACCACACAACCAGACAGTGCGTGGTAATTGCGTGGCTAATTAGCCACGCAATAGCCACGACTGTATTTGTATTTTTTGTTTTTTGAAGGCAAAAAATTATTTTTTTGGGTTCATTTTTTGTACATATTTGTTATACTTTATTATCTTTATATTTCTCGGTTTATACATAAATTGGACTTACACACAAGCGTTTACACCTTTTAAACACGTTACTCATTAATAAAACGAAAACGAAAACGGATGAGGCTTATTGCGTGGCTATTTCGTGGTTAAAAGTCAAAGAAAGTCAAAAAAAATGTTTGTGTTTATTGCGTGGCTAATGCTTTGCGTGGCTGATGCGTGGAAAAATTTTGGTGGCTATTGCGTGGCTAAATTTGGGTGGTTATTGCGTGGCTAAATTTGGGTTGATATTGCGTGGTAGTTGCGTGGTTAATATATAAAAATGGAAAACAATAAATACAGTCGTGTCTATTGCGTGGCTAATTAACCACGCATTAACCACGCACTGTCTGGTTGTGTGGTAAATGCGTGGTTAATTAGCCACGCAATAGCCACGACTGTATTTGTATTTTTCGTTTTTTGAAGGGTAAACATTATTTTTTTGGGTTCATTTTTTACACATCCTTATTATACTTTATTATCTTTATATTTCTCGGTTTATACGTGAATTCGAGTTACACACAAGCGTGTACACCTTCCAAACTCGTTACTCATTTCAAGTTTTTCCTTTCAATGTGTATAAACGTATGTAGTTTTAATACACCAATTCATTGATGGACACATACACTCATACTAATATACACTCATTCTCATATACACTCATACTTATACTCATACACATGATTGTATGCGTATCAATGTGTTGGTGTGTTAAAATCACAGGTGCTTATACACCTTGAAAGGATAACGTTTGAAATGAACAATGGGTTTGGAAGGTGTACACGCTTGTGTGTAACTAGAATTCACGTATAAACCGAGAAATATAAAGATAATAAAGTATAATAAGGATGGGTAAAAAATGAACCCAAAAAAATAATGTTTACCCTTCAAAAAACAAAAAATACAAATAAAGTCGTGGATATTGCGTGGCTAATTAACCACGCATTTACCACACAACCAGACAGTGCGTGGTAATTGCGTGGCTAATTAGCCACGCAATAGCCACGACTGTATTTGTATTTTTTGTTTTTTGAAGGCAAAAAATTATTTTTTTGGGTTCATTTTTTGTACATATTTGTTATACTTTATTATCTTTATATTTCTCGGTTTATACATAAATTGGACTTACACACAAGCGTTTACACCTTTTAAACACGTTACTCATTAATAAAACGAAAACGAAAACGGATGAGGCTTATTGCGTGGCTATTTCGTGGTTAAAAGTCAAAGAAAGTCAAAGAAAATGTTTGTGTTTATTGCGTGGCTAATGCTTTGCGTGGCTGATGCGTGGAAAAATTTTGGTGGCTATTGCGTGGCTAAATTTGGGTGGTTATTGCGTGGCTAAATTTGGGTTGATATTGCGTGGTAGTTGCGTGGTTAATATATAAAAATGGAAAACAATAAATACAGTCGTGTCTATTGCGTGGCTAATTAACCACGCATTAACCACGCACTGTCTGGTTGTGTGGTAAATGCGTGGTTAATTAGCCACGCAATAGCCACGACTGTATTTGTATTTTTCGTTTTTTGAAGGGTAAACATTATTTTTTTGGGTTCATTTTTTACACATCCTTATTATACTTTATTATCTTTATATTTCTCGGTTTATACGTGAATTCGAGTTACACACAAGCGTGTACACCTTCCAAACTCGTTACTCATTTCAAGTTTTTCCTTTCAATGTGTATAAACGTATGTAGTTTTAATACACCAATTCATTGATGGACACACACACTCATACTAATATACACTCATTCTCATATACACTCATACTTATACTCATACACATGATTGTATGCGTATCAATGTGTTGGTGTGTTAAAATCACAGGTGCTTATACACCTTGAAAGGATAACGTTTGAAATGAACAATGGGTTTGGAAGGTGTACCCGCTTGTGTGTAACTAGAATTCACGTATAAACCGAGAAATATAAAGATAATAAAGTATAATAAGGATGGGTAAAAAATGAACCCAAAAAAATAATGTTTACCCTTCAAAAAACAAAAAATACAAATAAAGTCGTGGATATTGCGTGGCTAATTAACCACGCATTTACCACACAACCAGACAGTGCGTGGTAATTGCGTGGCTAATTAGCCACGCAATAGCCACGACTGTATTTGTATTTTTTGTTTTTTGAAGGCCAAAAATTATTTTTTTGGGTTCATTTTTTGTACATCATTGTTATACTTTATTATCTTTATATTTCTCGGTTTATACGTAAATTGGACTTACACACAAGCGTTTACACCTTTTAAACACGTTACTCATTAATAAAACGAAAACGAAAACGAAAACGGATGAGGCTTATTGCGTGGCTATTTCGTGGTTAAAAGTCAAAGAAAGTCAAAGAAAATGTTTGTGTTTATTGCGTGGCTAATGCTTTGCGTGGCTGATGCGTGGAAAAATGTTGGTGGCAATTGCGTGGCTAAATTTGGGTGGTTATTGCGTGGCTAAATTTGGGTTGATATTGCGTGGTAGTTGCATGGTTAATATATATAAATGGAAAACAATAAATACAGTCGTGTCTATTGCGTGGCTAATTAACCACGCATTAACCACGCACTGTCTGGTTGTGTGGTAAATGCGTGGTTAATTAGCCACGCAATAGCCACGACTGTATTTGTATTTTTCGTTTTTTGAAGGGTAAACATTATTTTTTTGGGTTCATTTTTTACACATCCTTATTATACTTTATTATCTTTATATTTCTCGGTTTATACGTGAATTCGAGTTACACACAAGCGTGTACACCTTCCAAACTCGTTACTCATTTCAAGTTTTTCCTTTCAATGTGTATAAACGTATGTAGTTTTAATACACCAATTCATTGATGGACACACACACTCATACTTATATACACTCATTCTCATATACACTCATACTTATACTCATACACATGATTGTATGCGCATCAATGTGTTGGTGTGTTAAAATCACAAGTGCTTATACACCTTGAAAGGATAACGTTTGAAATGAACAATGGGTTTGGCAGGTGTACACGCTTGTGTGTAACTAGAATTCACGTATAAACCGAGAAATATAAAGATAATAAAGTATAATAAGGATGGGTAAAAAATGAACCCAAAAAAATAATGTTTACCCTTCAAAAAACGAAAAATACAAATAAAGTCGTGGATATTGCGTGGCTAATTAACCACGCATTTACCACACAACCAGACAGTGCGTGGTAATTGCGTGGCTAATTAACCACGCAATAGCCACGACTGTATTTGTATTTTTTTGTTTTTTGAAGGCCAAAAATTATTTTTTTGGGTTCATTTTTTGTACATCTTTGTTATACTTTATTATCTTTATATTTCTCGGTTTATACGTAAATTGGACTTACACACAAGCGTTTACACCTTTTAAACACGTTAGTCATTAATAAAACGAAAACGAAAACGAAAACGGATGAGGCTTATTGCGTGGCTATTTCGTGGTTAAAAGTCAAAGAAAGTCAAAAAAAATGTTTGTGTTTATTGCGTGGCTAATGCTTTGCGTGGCTGATGCGTGGAAAAATGTTGATGGCTATTGCGTGGCTAAATTTGGGTGGTTATTGCGTGGCTAAATTTGGGTTGATATTGCGTGGTAGTTGCGTGGTTAATATATATAAATGGAAAACAATAAATACAGTCGTGTCTATTGCGTGGCTAATTAACCACGCATTAACCACGCACTGTCTGGTTGTGTGGTAAATGCGTGGTTAATTAGCCACGCAATAGCCACGACTGTATTTGTATTTTTCGTTTTTTGAAGGGTAAACATTATTTTTTTGGGTTCATTTTTTACACATCCTTATTATACTTTATTATCTTTATATTTCTCGGTTTATACGTGAATTCGAGTTACACACAAGCGTGTACACCTTCCAAACTCGTTACTCATTTCAAGTTTTTCCTTTCAATGTGTATAAACGTATGTAGTTTTAATACACCAATTCATTGATGGACACACACACTCATACTTATATACACTCATTCTCATATACACTCATACTTATACTCATACACATGATTGTATGCGCATCAATGTGTTGGTGTGTTAAAATCACAAGTGCTTATACACCTTGAAAGGATAACGTTTGAAATGAACAATGGGTTTGGCAGGTGTACACGCTTGTGTGTAACTAGAATTCACGTATAAACCGAGAAATATAAAGATAATAAAGTATAATAAGGATGGGTAAAAAATGAACCCAAAAAAATAATGTTTACCCTTCAAAAAACGAAAAATACAAATAAAGTCGTGGATATTGCGTGGCTAATTAACCACGCATTTACCACACAACCAGACAGTGCGTGGTAATTGCGTGGCTAATTAGCCACGCAATAGCCACGACTGTATTTGTATTTTTTGTTTTTTGAATGCCAAAAATTATTTTTTTGGGTTCATTTTTTGTACATCATTGTTATACTTTATTATCTTTATATTTCTCGGTTTATACGTAAATTGGACTTACACACAAGCGTTTACACCTTTTAAACACGTTACTCATTAATAAAACGAAAACGAAAACGAAAACGGATGAGGCTTATTGCGTGGCTATTTCGTGGTTAAAAGTCAAAGAAAGTCAAAGAAAATGTTTGTGTTTATTGCGTGGCTAATGCTTTGCGTGGCTGATGCGTGGAAAAATGTTGGTGGCAATTGCGTGGCTAAATTTGGGTGGTTATTGCGTGGCTAAATTTGGGTTGATATTGCGTGGTAGTTGCGTGGTTAATATATATAAATGGAAAACAATAAATACAGTCGTGTCTATTGCGTGGCTAATTAACCTCGCATTAACCACGCACTGTCTGGTTGTGTGGTAAATGCGTGGTTAATTAGCCACGCAATAGCCACGACTTTATTTGTATTTTTCGTTTTTTGAATGGTAAACATTATTTTTTTGGGTTCATTTTTTACACATCCTTATTATACTTTATTATCTTTATATTTCTCGGTTTATACGTGAATTCGAGTTACACACAAGCGTGTACACCTTCCAAACTCGTTACTCATTTCAAGTTTTTCCTTTCAATGTGTATAAACGTATGTAGTTTTAATACACCAATTCATTGATGGACACACACACTCATACTTATATACACTCATTCTCATATACACTCATACTTATACTCATACACATGATTGTATGCGCATCAATGTGTTGGTGTGTTAAAATCACAAGTGCTTATACACCTTGAAAGGATAACGTTTGAAATGAACAATGGGTTTGGCAGGTGTACACGCTTGTGTGTAACTAGAATTCACGTATAAACCGAGAAATATAAAGATAATAAAGTATAATAAGGATGGGTAAAAAATGAACCCAAAAAAATAATGTTTACCCTTCAAAAACCGAAAAATACAAATAAAGTCGTGGATATTGCGTGGCTAATTAACCACGCATTTACCACACAACCAGACAGTGCGTGGTAATTGCGTGGCTAATTAACCACGCAATAGCCACGATTGTATTTGTATTTTTTTGTTTTTTGAAGGCCAAAAATTATTTTTTTGGGTTCATTTTTTGTACATCTTTGTTATACTTTATTATCTTTATATTTCTCGGTTTATACGTAAATTGGACTTACACACAAGCGTTTACACCTTTTAAACACGTTACTCATTAATAAAACGAAAACGAAAACGAAAACGGATGAGGCTTATTGCGTGGCTATTTCGTGGTTAAAAGTCAAAGAAAGTCAAAAAAATGTTTGTGTTTATTGCGTGGCTAATGCTTTGCGTGGCTGATGCGTGGAAAAATGTTGGTGGCTATTGCGTGGCTAAATTTGGGTGGTTATTGCGTGGCTAAATTTGGGTTGATATTGCGTGGTAGTTGCGTGGTTAATATATATAAATGGAAAACAATAAATACAGACGTGTCTATTGCGTGGCTAATTAACCACCCATTAACCACGCACTGTCTGGTTGTGTGGTAAATGCGTGGTTAATTAGCCACGCAATAGCCACGACTGTATTTGTATTTTTCGTTTTTTGAAGGGTAAACATTATTTTTTTGGGTTCATTTTTTACACATCCTTATTATACTTTATTATCTTTATATTTCTCGGTTTATACGTGAATTCGAGTTACACACAAGCGTGTACACCTTCCAAACTCGTTACTCATTTCAAGTTTTTCCTTTCAATGTGTATAAACGTATGTAGTTTTAATACACCAATTCATTGATGGACACACACACTCATACTTATATACACTCATTCTCATATACACTCATACTTATACTCATACACATGATTGTATGCGTATCAATGTGTTGGTGTGTTAAAATCACAAGTGCTTATACACCTTGAAAGGATAACGTTTGAAATGAACAATGGGGTTGGAAGGTGTACACGCTTGTGTGTAACTAGAATTCACGTATAAACCGAGAAATATAAAGATAATAAAGTATAATAAGGATGGGTAAAAAATGAACCCAAAAAAATAATGTTTACCCTTCAAAAAACAAAAAATACAAATAAAGTCGTGGATATTGCGTGGCTAATTAACCACGCATTTACCACACAACCAGACAGTGCGTGGTAATTGCGTGGCTAATTAGCCACGCAATAGCCACGACTGTATTTGTATTTTTTGTTTTTTGAAGGCCAAAAATTATTTTTTTGGGTTCATTTTTTGTACATATTTGTTATACTTTATTATCTTTATATTTCTCGGTTTATACATAAATTCGACTTACACACAAGCGTTTACACCTTTTAAACACGTTACTCATTAATAAAACGAAAACGAAAACGGATGAGGCTTATTGCGTGGCTATTTCGTGGTTAAAAGTCAAAGAAAGTCAAAGAAAATGTTTGTGTTTATTGTGTGGCTAATGCTTTGCGTGGCTGATGCGTGGAAAAATTTTGGTGGCTATTGCGTGGCTAAATTTGGGTGGTTATTGCGTGGCTAAATTTGGGTTGATATTGCGTGGTAGTTGCGTGGTTAATATATAAAAATGGAAAACAATAAATACAGTCGTGTCTATTGCGTGGCTAATTAACCACGCATTAACCACGCACTGTCTGGTTGTGTGGTAAATGCGTGGTTAATTAGCCACGCAATAGCCACGACTGTATTTGTATTTTTCGTTTTTTGAAGGGTAAACATTATTTTTTTGGGTTCATTTTTTACACATCCTTATTATACTTTATTATCTTTATATTTCTCGGTTTATACGTGAATTCGAGTTACACACAAGCGTGTACACCTTCCAAACTCGTTACTCATTTCAAGTTTTTCCTTTCAATGTGTATAAACGTATGTAGTTTTAATACACCAATTCATTGATGGACACACACACTCATACTTATATACACTCATTCTCATATACACTCATACTTATACTCATACACATGATTGTATGCGTATCAATGTGTTGGTGTGTTAAAATCACAAGTGCTTATACACCTTGAAAGGACAACGTTTGAAATGAACAATGGGTTTGGAAGGTGTACACGCTTGTGTGTAACTAGAATTCACGTATAAACCGAGAAATATAAAGATAATAAAGTATAATAAGGATGGGTAAAAAATGAACCCAAAAAAATAATGTTTACCCTTCAAAAAACGAAAAATACAAATAAAGTCATGGATATTGCGTGGCTAATTAACCACGCATTTACCACACAACCAGACAGTGCGTGGTAATTGCGTGGCTAATCAGCCACGCAATAGCCACGACTGTATTTGTATTTTTTGTTTTTTGAAGGCCAAAAATTATTTTTTTGGGTTCATTTTTTGTACATGTTTGTTATACTTTATTATCTTTATATTTCTCGGTTTATACATAAATTGGACTTACACACAAGCGTTTACACCTTTTAAACACGTTACTCATTAATAAAACGAAAATGAAAACGGATGAGGCTTATTGCGTGGCTATTTCGTGGTTAAAAGTCAAAGAAAGTCAAAGAAAATGTTTGTGTTTATTGCGTGGCTAATGCTTTGCGTGGCTGATGCGTGGAAAAATGTTGGTGGCTATTGCGTGGCTAAATTTGTGTGGTTATTGCGTGGCTAAATTTGGGTTGTATTTTGCGTGGTAGTTGCGTGGTTAATATATATAAATGGAAAACAATAAATACAGTCGTGTCTATTGCGTGGCTAGTTAACCACGCATTAACCACGCGCTGTCTGGTTGTGTGGTAAATGCGTGGTTAATTAGCCACGCAATAGCCACGACTGTATTTGTATTTTTCGTTTTTTGAAGGGTAAACATTATTTTTTTGGGTTCATTTTTTACACATCCTTATTATACTTTATTATCTTTATATTTCTCGGTTTATACGTGAATTCGAGTTACACACAAGCGTGTACACCTTCCAAACTCGTTACTCATTTCAAGTTTTTCCTTTCAATGTGTATAAACGTATGTAGTTTTAATACACCAATTCATTGATGGACACACACACTCATACTTATATACACTCATTCTCATATACACTGATACTTATACTCATACACATGATTGTATGCGTATCAATGTGTTGGTGTGTTAAAATCACAAGTGCTTATACACCTTGAAAGGATAACGTTTGAAATGAACAATGGGTTTGGAAGGTGTACACGCTTGTGTGTAACTAGAATTCATGTATAAACCGAGAAATATAAAGATAATAAAGTATAATAAGGATGGGTAAAAAATGAACCCAAAAAAATAATGTTTACCCTTCAAAAAACGAAAAATACAAATAAAGTCGTGGATATTGCGTGGCTAATTAACCACGCATTTACCACACAACCAGACAGTGCGTGGTAATTGCGTGGCTAATTAGCCACGCAATAGCCACGACTGTATTTGTATTTTTTGTTTTTTGAAGGCCAAAAATTATTTTTTTTGGGTTCATTTTTTGTACATATTTGTTATACTTTATTATCTTTATATTTCTCGGTTTATACATAAATTGGACTTACACACAAGCGTTTACACCTTTTAAACACGTTACTCATTAATAAAACGAAAATGAAAACGGATGAGGCTTATTGCGTGGCTATTTCGTGGTTAAAAGTCAAAGAAAGTCAAAGAAAATGTTTGTGTTTATTGCGTGGCTAATGCTTTGCGTGGCTGATGCGTGGAAAAATGTTGGTGGCTATTGCGTGGCTAAATTTGGGTGGTTATTGCGTGGCTAAATTTGGGTTGTATTTTGCGTGGTAGTTGCGTGGTTAATATATATAAATGGAAAACAATAAATACAGTCGTGTCTATTGCGTGGCTAGTTAACCACGCATTAACCACGCACTGTCTGGTTGTGTGGTAAATGCGTGGTTAATTAGCCACGCAATAGCCACGACTGTATTTGTATTTTTCGTTTTTTGAAGGGTAAACATTATTTTTTTGGGTTCATTTTTTACACATCCTTATTATACTTTATTATCTTTATATTTCTCGGTTTATACGTGAATTCGAGTTACACACAAGCGTGTACACCTTCCAAACTCGTTACTCATTTCAAGTTTTTCCTTTCAATGTGTATAAACGTATGTAGTTTTAATACACCAATTCATTGATGGACACACACACTCATACTTATATACACTCATTCTCATATACACTCATACTTATACTCATACACATGATTGTATGCGTATCAATGTGTTGGTGTGTTAAAATCACAAGTGCTTATACACCTTGAAAGGATAACGTTTGAAATGAACAATGGGTTTGGAAGGTGTACACGCTTGTGTGTAACTAGAATTCACGTATAAACCGAGAAATATAAAGATAATAAAGTATGTTAAGGATGGGTAAAAAATGAACCCAAAAAAATAATGTTTACCCTTCAAAAAACGAAAAATACAAATAAAGTCGTGGATATTGCGTGGCTAATTAACCACGCATTTACCACACAACCAGACAATGCGTGGTAATTGCGTGGCTAATTAGCCACGCAATAGCCACGACTGTATTTGTATTTTTTGTTTTTTGAAGGCCAAAAATTATTTTTTTTGGGTTCATTTTTTGTACATATTTGTTATACTTTATTATCTTTATATTTCTCGGTTTATACATAAATTGGACTTACACACAAGCGTTTACACCTTTTAAACACGTTACTCATTAATAAAACGAAAATGAAAACGGATGAGGCTTATTGCGTGGCTATTTCGTGGTTAAAAGTCAAAGAAAGTCAAAGAAAATGTTTGTGTTTATTGCGTGGCTAATGCTTTGCGTGGCTGATGCGTGGAAAAATGTTGGTGGCTATTGCGTGGCTAAATTTGGGTGGTTATTGCGTGGCTAAATTTGGGTTGTATTTTGCGTGGTAGTTGCGTGGTTAATATATATAAATGGAAAACAATAAATACAGTCGTGTCTATTGCGTGGCTAGTTAACCACGCATTAACCACGCACTGTCTGGTTGTGTGGTAAATGCGTGGTTAATTAGCCACGCAATAGCCACGACTGTATTTGTATTTTTCGTTTTTTGAAGGGTAAACATTATTTTTTTGGGTTCATTTTTTACACATCCTTATTATACTTTATTATCTTTATATTTCTCGGTTTATACGTGAATTCGAGTTACACACAAGCGTGTACACCTTCCAAACTCGTTACTCATTTCAAGTTTTTCCTTTCAATGTGTATAAACGTATGTAGTTTTAATACACCAATTCATTGATGGACACACACACTCATACTTATATACACTCATTCTCATATACACTCATACTTATACTCATACACATGATTGTATGCGTATCAATGTGTTGGTGTGTTAAAATCACAAGTGCTTATACACCTTGAAAGGACAACGTTTGAAATGAACAATGGGTTTGGAAGGTGTACACGCTTGTGTGTAACTAGAATTCACGTATAAACCGAGAAATATAAAGATAATAAAGTATAATAAGGATGGGTAAAAAATGAACCCAAAAAAATAATGTTTACCCTTCAAAAAACGAAAAATACAAATAAAGTCATGGATATTGCGTGGCTAATTAACCACGCATTTACCACACAACCAGACAGTGCGTGGTAATTGCGTGGCTAATCAGCCACGCAATAGCCACGACTGTATTTGTATTTTTTGTTTTTTGAAGGCCAAAAATTATTTTTTTGGGTTCATTTTTTGTACATGTTTGTTATACTTTATTATCTTTATATTTCTCGGTTTATACATAAATTGGACTTACACACAAGCGTTTACACCTTTTAAACACGTTACTCATTAATAAAACGAAAACGAAAACGAAAACGGATGAGGCTTATTGCGTGGCTATTTCGTGGTTAAAAGTCAAAGAAAGTCAAAGAAAATGTTTGTGTTTATTGCGTGGCTAATGCTTTGCGTGGCTGATGCGTGGAAAAATGTTGGTGGCTATTGCGTGGCTAAATTTGGGTGGTTATTGCGTGGCTAAATTTGGGTTGATATTGCGTGGTAGTTGCGTGGTTAATATATATAAATGGAAAACAATAAATATAGTCGTGTCTATTGCGTGGCTAATTAACCACGCATTAACCACGCACTGTCTGGTTGTGTGGTAAATGCGTGGTTAATTAGCCACGCAATAGCCACGACTGTATTTGTATTTTTCGTTTTTTTGAAGGGTAAACATTATTTTTTTGGGTTCATTTTTTACACATCCTTATTATACTTTATTATCTTTATATTTCTCGGTTTATACGTGAATTCGAGTTACACACAAGCGTGTACACCTTCCAAACTCGTTACTCATTTCAAGTTTTTCCTTTCAATGTGTATAAACGTATGTAGTTTTAATACACCAATTCATTGATGGACACACACACTCATACTTATATACACTCATTCTCATATACACTCATACTTATACTCATACACATGATTGTATGCGCATCAATGTGTTGGTGTGTTAAAATCACAAGTGCTTATACACCTTGAAAGGATAACGTTTGAAATGAACAATGGGTTTGGCAGGTGTACACGCTTGTGTGTAACTAGAATTCACGTATAAACCGAGAAATATAAAGATAATAAAGTATAATAAGGATGGGTAAAAAATGAACCCAAAAAAATAATGTTTACCCTTCAAAAAACGAAAAATACAAATAAAGTCGTGGATATTGCGTGGCTAATTAACCACGCATTTACCACACAACCAGACAGTGCGTGGTAATTGCGTGGCTAATTAGCCACGCAATAGCCACGACTGTATTTGTATTTTTTGTTTTTTGAAGGCCAAAAATTATTTTTTTTGGGTTCATTTTTTGTACATATTTGTTATACTTTATTATCTTTATATTTCTCGGTTTATACATAAATTGGACTTACACACAAGCGTTTACACCTTTTAAACACGTTACTCATTAATAAAACGAAAACGAAAACGGATGAGGCTTATTGCGTGGCTATTTCGTGGTTAAAAGTCAAAGAAAGTCAAAGAAAATGTTTGTGTTTATTGCGTGGCTAATGCTTTGCGTGGCTGATGCGTGGAAAAATGTTGGTGGCTATTGCGTGGCTAAATTTGGGTGGTTATTGCGTGGCTAAATTTGGGTTGATATTGCGTGGTAGTTGTGTGGTTAATATATATAAATGGAAAACAATAAATACAGTCGTGTCTATTGCGTGGCTAATTAACCACGCATTAACCACGCACTGTCTGGTTGTGTGGTAAATGCGTGGTTAATTAGCCACGCAATAGCCACGACTGTATTTGTATTTTTCGTTTTTTTGAGGGGTAAACATTATTTTTTTGGGTTCATTTTTTACACATCCTTATTATACTTTATTATCTTTATATTTCTCGGTTTATACGTGAATTCGAGTTACACACAAGCGTGTACACCTTCCAAACTCGTTACTCATTTCAAGTTTTTCCTTTCAATGTGTATAAACGTATGTAGTTTTAATACACCAATTCATTGATGGACACACACACTCATACTTATATACACTCATTCTCATATACACTCATACTTATACTCATACACATGATTGTATGCGTATCAATGTGTTGGTGTGTTAAAATCACAAGTGCTTATACACCTTGAAAGGATAACGTTTGAAATGAACAATGGGTTTGGAAGGTGTACACGCTTGTGTGTAACTAGAATTCACGTATAAACCGAGAAATATAAAGATAATAAAGTATATTAAGGATGGGTAAAAAATGAACCCAAAAAAATAATGTTTACCCTTCAAAAAACGAAAAATACAAATAAAGTCGTGGATATTGCGTGGCTAATTAACCACGCATTTACCACACAACCAGACAGTGCGTGGTAATTGCGTGGCTAATTAGCCACGCAATAGCCACGACTGTATTTGTATTTTTTGTTTTTTGAAGGCCAAAAATTATTTTTTTGGGTTCATTTTTTGTACATCTTTGTTATACTTTATTATCTTTATATTTCTCGGTTTATACGTAAATTGGACTTACACACAAGCGTTTACACCTTTTAAACACGTTACTCATTAATAAAACGAAAACGAAAACGAAAACGGATGAGGCTTATTGCGTGGCTATTTCGTGGTTAAAAGTCAAAGAAAGTCAAAGAAAATGTTTGTGTTTATTGCGTGGCTAATGCTTTGCGTGGCTGATGCGTGGAAAAATGTTGGTGGCTATTGCGTGGCTAAATTTGGGTGGTTATTGCGTGGCTAAATTTGGGTTGATATTGCGTGGTAGTTGCGTGGTTAATATATATAAATGGAAAACAATAAATACAGTCGTGTCTATTGCGTGGCTAATTAACCACGCATTAACCACGCACTGTCTGGTTGTGTGGTAAATGCGTGGTTAATTAGCCACGCAATAGCCACGACTGTATTTGTATTTTTCGTTTTTTTGAAGGGTAAACATTATTTTTTTGGGTTCATTTTTTACACATCCTTATTATACTTTATTATCTTTATATTTCTCGGTTTATACGTGAATTCGAGTTACACACAAGCGTGTACACCTTCCAAACTCGTTACTCATTTCAAGTTTTTCCTTTCAATGTGTATAAACGTATGTAGTTTTAATACACCAATTCATTGATGGACACACACACTCATACTTATATACACTCATTCTCATATACACTCATACTTATACTCATACACATGATTGTATGCGCATCAATGTGTTGGTGTGTTAAAATCACAAGTGCTTATACACCTTGAAAGGATAACGTTTGAAATGAACAATGGGTTTGGCAGGTGTACACGCTTGTGTGTAACTAGAATTCACGTATAAACCGAGAAATATAAAGATAATAAAGTATAATAAGGATGGGTAAAAAATGAACCCAAAAAAATAATGTTTACCCTTCAAAAAACGAAAAATACAAATAAAGTCGTGGATATTGCGTGGCTAATTAACCACGCATTTACCACACAACCAGACAGTGCGTGGTAATTGCGTGGCTAATTAACCACGCAATAGCCACGACTGTATTTGTATTTTTTTGTTTTTTGAAGGCCAAAAATTATTTTTTTGGGTTCATTTTTTGTACATCTTTGTTATACTTTATTATCTTTATATTTCTCGGTTTATACGTAAATTGGACTTACACACAAGCGTTTACACCTTTTAAACACGTTACTCATTAATAAAACGAAAACGAAAACGAAAACGGATGAGGCTTATTGCGTGGCTATTTCGTGGTTAAAAGTCAAAGAAAGTCAAAAAAAATGTTTGTGTTTATTGCGTGGCTAATGCTTTGCGTGGCTGATGCGTGGAAAAATGTTGGTGGCTATTGCGTGGCTAAATTTGGGTGGTTATTGCGTGGCTAAATTTGGGTTGATATTGCGTGGTAGTTGCGTGGTTAATATATATAAATGGAAAACAATAAATACAGTCGTGTCTATTGCGTGGCTAATTAACCACGCATTAACCACGCACTGTCTGGTTGTGTGGTAAATGCGTGGTTAATTAGCCACGCAATAGCCACGACTGTATTTGTATTTTTCGTTTTTTGAAGGGTAAACATTATTTTTTTGGGTTCATTTTTTACACATCCTTATTATACTTTATTATCTTTATATTTCTCGGTTTATACGTGAATTCGAGTTACACACAAGCGTGTACACCTTCCAAACTCGTTACTCATTTCAAGTTTTTCCTTTCAATGTGTATAAACGTATGTAGTTTTTATACACCAATTCATTGATGGACACACACACTCATACTTATATACACTCATTCTCATATACACTCATACTTATACTCATACACATGATTGTATGTGTATCAATGTGTTGGTGTGTTAAAATCACAAGTGCTTATACACCTTGAAAGGATAACGTTTGAAATGAACAATGGGGTTGGAAGGTGTACACGCTTGTGTGTAACTAGAATTCACGTATAAACCGAGAAATATAAAGATAATAAAGTATAATAAGGATGGGTAAAAAATGAACCCAAAAAAATAATGTTTACCCTTCAAAAAACAAAAAATACAAATAAAGTCGTGGATATTGCGTGGCTAATTAACCACGCATTTACGACACAACCAGACAGTGCGTGGTAATTGCGTGGCTAATTAGCCACGCAATAGCCACGACTGTATTTGTATTTTTTGTTTTTTGAAGGCCAAAAATTATTTTTTTGGGTTCATTTTTTGTACATATTTGTTATACTTTATTATCTTTATATTTCTCGGTTTATACATAAATTCGACTTACATACAAGCGTTTACACCTTTTAAACACGTTACTCATTAATAAAACGAAAACGAAAACGAAAACGGATGAGGCTTATTGCGTGGCTATTTCGTGGTTAAAAGTCAAAGAAAGTCAAAGAAAATGTTTGTGTTTATTGCGTGGCTAATGCTTTGCGTGGCTGATGCGTGGAAAAATGTTGGTGGCTATTGCGTGGCTAAATTTGGGTGGTTATTGCGTGGCTAAATTTGGGTTGATATTGCGTGGTAGTTGCGTGGTTAATATATATAAATGGAAAACAATAAATACAGTCGTGTCTATTGCGTGGCTAATTAACCACGCATTAACCACGCACTGTCTGGTTGTGTGGTAAATGCGTGGTTAATTAGCCACGCAATAGCCACGACTGTATTTGTATTTTTCGTTTTTTTGAAGGGTAAACATTATTTTTTTGGGTTCATTTTTTACACATCCTTATTATACTTTATTATCTTTATATTTCTCGGTTTATACGTGAATTCGAGTTACACACAAGCGTGTACACCTTCCAAACTCGTTACTCATTTCAAGTTTTTCCTTTCAATGTGTATAAACGTATGTAGTTTTAATACACCAATTCATTGATGGACACACACACTCATACTTATATACACTCATTCTCATATACACTCATACTTATACTCATACACATGATTGTATGCGCATCAATGTGTTGGTGTGTTAAAATCACAAGTGCTTATACACCTTGAAAGGATAACGTTTGAAATGAACAATGGGTTTGGCAGGTGTACACGCTTGTGTGTAACTAGAATTCACGTATAAACCGAGAAATATAAAGATAATAAAGTATAATAAGGATGGGTAAAAAATGAACCCAAAAAAATAATGTTTACCCTTCAAAAAACGAAAAATACAAATAAAGTCGTGGATATTGCGTGGCTAATTAACCACGCATTTACCACACAACCAGACAGTGCGTGGTAATTGCGTGGCTAATTAACCACGCAATAGCCACGACTGTATTTGTATTTTTTTGTTTTTTGAAGGCCAAAAATTATTTTTTTGGGTTCATTTTTTGTACATCTTTGTTATACTTTATTATCTTTATATTTCTCGGTTTATACGTAAATTGGACTTACACACAAGCGTTTACACCTTTTAAACACGTTACTCATTAATAAAACGAAAACGAAAACGAAAACGGATGAGGCTTATTGCGTGGCTATTTCGTGGTTAAAAGTCAAAGAAAGTCAAAGAAAATGTTTGTGTTTATTGCGTGGCTAATGCTTTGCGTGGCTGATGCGTGGAAAAATGTTGGTGGCAATTGCGTGGCTAAATTTGGGTGGTTATTGCGTGGCTAAATTTGGGTTGATATTGCGTGGTAGTTGCGTGGTTAATATATATAAATGGAAAACAATAAATACAGTCGTGTCTATTGCGTGGCTAATTAACCACGCATTAACCACGCACTGTCTGGTTGTGTGGTAAATGCGTGGTTAATTAGCCACGCAATAGCCACGACTGTATTTGTATTTTTCGTTTTTTGAAGGGTAAACATTATTTTTTTGGGTTCATTTTTTACACATCCTTATTATACTTTATTATCTTTATATTTCTCGGTTTATACGTGAATTCGAGTTACACACAAGCGTGTACACCTTCCAAACTCGTTACTCATTTCAAGTTTTTCCTTTCAATGTGTATAAACGTATGTAGTTTTAATACACCAATTCATTGATGGACACACACACTCATACTTATATACACTCATTCTCATATACACTCATACTTATACTCATACACATGATTGTATGTGTATCAATGTGTTGGTGTGTTAAAATCACAAGTGCTTATACACCTTGAAAGGATAACGTTTGAAATGAACAATGGGGTTGGAAGGTGTACACGCTTGTGTGTAACTAGAATTCACGTATAAACCGAGAAATATAAAGATAATAAAGTATAATAAGGATGGGTAAAAAATGAACCCAAAAAAATAATGTTTACCCTTCAAAAAACAAAAAATACAAATAAAGTCGTGGATATTGCGTGGCTAATTAACCACGCATTTACCACACAACCAGACAGTGCGTGGTAATTGCGTGGCTAATTAGCCACGCAATAGCCACGACTGTATTTGTATTTTTTGTTTTTTGAAGGCCAAAAATTATTTTTTTGGGTTCATTTTTTGTACATATTTGTTATACTTTATTATCTTTATATTTCTCGGTTTATACATAAATTCGACTTACACACAAGCGTTTACACCTTTTAAACACGTTACTCATTAATAAAACGAAAACGAAAACGGATGAGGCTTATTGCGTGGCTATTTCGTGGTTAAAAGTCAAAGAAAGTCAAAGAAAATGTTTGTGTTTATTGTGTGGCTAATGCTTTGCGTGGCTGATGCGTGGAAAAATTTTGGTGGCTATTGCGTGGCTAAATTTGGGTGGTTATTGCGTGGCTAAATTTGGGTTGATATTGCGTGGTAGTTGCGTGGTTAATATATAAAAATGGAAAACAATAAATACAGTCGTGTCTATTGCGTGGCTAATTAACCACGCATTAACCACGCACTGTCTGGTTGTGTGGTAAATGCGTGGTTAATTAGCCACGCAATAGCCACGATTGTATTTGTATTTTTCGTTTTTTGAAGGGTAAACATTATTTTTTTGGGTTCATTTTTTACACATCCTTATTATACTTTATTATCTTTATATTTCTCGGTTTATACGTGAATTCGAGTTACACACAAGCGTGTACACCTTCCAAACTCGTTACTCATTTCAAGTTTTTCCTTTCAATGTGTATAAACGTATGTAGTTTTAATACACCAATTCATTGATGGACACACACACTCATACTTATATACACTCATTCTCATATACACTCATACTTATACTCATACACATGATTGTATGCGTATCAATGTGTTGGTGTGTTAAAATCACAAGTGCTTATACACCTTGAAAGGACAACGTTTGAAATGAACAATGGGTTTGGAAGGTGTACACGCTTGTGTGTAACTAGAATTCACGTATAAACCGAGAAATATAAAGATAATAAAGTATAATAAGGATGGGTAAAAAATGAACCCAAAAAAATAATGTTTACCCTTCAAAAAACGAAAAATACAAATAAAGTCGTGGATATTGCGTGGCTAATTAACCACGCATTTACCACACAACCAGACAGTGCGTGGTAATTGCGTGGCTAATCAGCCACGCAATAGCCACGACTGTATTTGTATTTTTTGTTTTTTGAAGGCCAAAAATTATTTTTTTGGGTTAATTTTTTGTACATGTTTGTTATACTTTATTATCTTTATATTTCTCGGTTTATACATAAATTGGACTTACACACAAGCGTTTACACCTTTTAAACACGTTACTCATTAATAAAACGAAAATGAAAACGGATGAGGCTTATTGCGTGGCTATTTCGTGGTTAAAAGTCAAAGAAAGTCAAAGAAAATGTTTGTGTTTATTGCGTGGCTAATGCTTTGCGTGGCTGATGCGTGGAAAAATGTTGGTGGCTATTGCGTGGCTAAATTTGGGTGGTTATTGCGTGGCTAAATTTGGGTGGTTATTGCGTGGCTAAATTTGGGTTGTATTTTGCGTGGTAGTTGCGTGGTTAATATATATAAATGGAAAACAATAAATACAGTCGTGTCTATTGCGTGGCTAGTTAACCACGCATTAACCACGCACTGTATGGTTGTGTGGTAAATGCGTGGTTAATTAGCCACGCAATAGCCACGACTGTATTTGTATTTTTCGTTTTTTGAAGGGTAAACATTATTTTTTTGGGTTCATTTTTTACACATCCTTATTATACTTTATTATCTTTATATTTCTCGGTTTATACGTGAATTCGAGTTACACACAAGCGTGTACACCTTCCAAACTCGTTACTCATTTCAAGTTTTTCCTTTCAATGTGTATAAACGTATGTAGTTTTAATACACCAATTCATTGATGGACACACACACTCATACTTATATACACTCATTCTCATATACACTGATACTTATACTCATACACATGATTGTATGCGTATCAATGTGTTGGTGTGTTAAAATCACAAGTGCTTATACACCTTGAAAGGATAACGTTTGAAATGAACAATGGGTTTGGAAGGTGTACACGCTTGTGTGTAACTAGAATTCATGTATAAACCGAGAAATATAAAGATAATAAAGTATAATAAGGATGGGTAAAAAATGAACCCAAAAAAATAATGTTTACCCTTCAAAAAACGAAAAATACAAATAAAGTCGTGGATATTGCGTGGCTAATTAACCACGCATTTACCACACAACCAGACAGTGCGTGGTAATTGCGTGGCTAATTAGCCACGCAATAGCCACGACTGTATTTGTATTTTTTGTTTTTTGAAGGCCAAAAATTATTTTTTTTGGGTTCATTTTTTGTACATATTTGTTATACTTTATTATCTTTATATTTCTCGGTTTATACATAAATTGGACTTACACACAAGCGTTTACACCTTTTAAACACGTTACTCATTAATAAAACGAAAACGAAAACGGATGAGGCTTATTGCGTGGCTATTTCGTGGTTAAAAGTCAAAGAAAGTCAAAGAAAATGTTTGTGTTTATTGCGTGGCTAATGCTTTGCGTGGCTGATGCGTGGAAAAATGTTGGTGGCTATTGCGTGGCTAAATTTGGGTGGTTATTGCGTGGCTAAATTTGGGTTGATATTGCGTGGTAGTTGCGTGGTTAATATATATAAATGGAAAACAATAAATACAGTCGTGTCTATTGCGTGGCTAATTAACCACGCATTAACCACGCACTGTCTGGTTGTGTGGTAAATGCGTGGTTAATTAGCCACGCAATAGCCACGACTGTATTTGTATTTTTCGTTTTTTTGAGGGGTAAACATTATTTTTTTGGGTTCATTTTTTACACATCCTTATTATACTTTATTATCTTTATATTTCTCGATTTATACGTGAATTCGAGTTACACACAAGCGTGTACACCTTCCAAACTCGTTACTCATTTCAAGTTTTTCCTTTCAATGTGTATAAACGTATGTAGTTTTAATACACCAATTCATTGATGGACACACACACTCATACTTATATACACTCATTCTCATATACACTCATACTTATACTCATACACATGATTGTATGCGTATCAATGTGTTGGTGTGTTAAAATCACAAGTGCTTATACACCTTGAAAGGATAACGTTTGAAATGAACAATGGGTTTGGAAGGTGTACACGCTTGTGTGTAACTAGAATTCACGTATAAACCGAGAAATATAAAGATAATAAAGTATATTAAGGATGGGTAAAAAATGAACCCAAAAAAATAATGTTTACCCTTCAAAAAACGAAAAATACAAATAAAGTCGTGGATATTGCGTGGCTAATTAACCACGCATTTACCACACAACCAGACAGTGCGTGGTAATTGCGTGGCTAATTAGCCACGCAATAGCCACGACTGTATTTGTATTTTTTGTTTTTTGAAGGCCAAAAATTATTTTTTTGGGTTCATTTTTTGTACATCTTTGTTATACTTTATTATCTTTATATTTCTCGGTTTATACGTAAATTGGACTTACACACAAGCGTTTACACCTTTTAAACACGTTACTCATTAATAAAACGAAAACGAAAACGAAAACGGATGAGGCTTATTGCGTGGCTATTTCGTGGTTAAAAGTCAAAGAAAGTCAAAGAAAATGTTTGTGTTTATTGCGTGGCTAATGCTTTGCGTGGCTGATGCGTGGAAAAATGTCGGTGGCTATTGCGTGGCTAAATTTGGGTGGTTATTGCGTGGCTAAATTTGGGTTGATATTGCGTGGTAGTTGCGTGGTTAATATATATAAATGGAAAACAATAAATACAGTCGTGTCTATTGCGTGGCTAATTAACCACGCATTAACCACGCACTGTCTGGTTGTGTGGTAAATGCGTGGTTAATTAGCCACGCAATAGCCACGACTGTATTTGTATTTTTCGTTTTTTTGAAGGGTAAACATTATTTTTTTGGGTTCATTTTTTACACATCCTTATTATACTTTATTATCTTTATATTTCTCGGTTTATACGTGAATTCGAGTTACACACAAGCGTGTACACCTTCCAAACTCGTTACTCATTTCAAGTTTTTCCTTTCAATGTGTATAAACGTATGTAGTTTTAATACACCAATTCATTGATGGACACACACACTCATACTTATATACACTCATTCTCATATACACTCATACTTATACTCATACACATGATTGTATGCGTATCAATGTGTTGGTGTGTTAAAATCACAAGTGCTTATACACCTTGAAAGGATAACGTTTGAAATGAACAATGGGTTTGGAAGGTGTACACGCTTGTGTGTAACTAGAATTCACGTATAAACCGAGAAATATAAAGATAATAAAGTATAATAAGGATGGGTAAAAAATGAACCCAAAAAAATAATGTTTACCCTTCAAAAAACGAAAAATACAAATAAAGTCGTGGATATTGCGTGGCTAATTAACCACGCATTTACCACACAAGCAGACAGTGCGTGGTAATTGCGTGGCTAATTAGCCACGCAATAGCCACGACTGTATTTGTATTTTTTGTTTTTTGAAGGCCAAAAATTATTTTTTTGGGTTCATTTTTTGTACATCTTTGTTATACTTTATTATCTTTATATTTCTCGGTTTATACGTAAATTGGACTTACACACAAGCGTTTACACCTTTTAAACACGTTACTCATTAATAAAACGAAAACGAAAACGAAAACGGATGAGGCTTATTGCGTGGCTATTTCGTGGTTAAAAGTCAAAGAAAGTCAAAGAAAATGTTTGTGTTTATTGCGTGGCTAATGCTTTGCGTGGCTGATGCGTGGAAAAATGTTGGTGGCTATTGCGTGGCTAAATTTGGGTGGTTATTGCGTGGCTAAATTTGGGTTGATATTGCGTGGTAGTTGCGTGGTTAATATATATAAATGGAAAACAATAAATACAGTCGTGTCTATTGCGTGGCTAATTAACCACGCATTAACCACGCACTGTCTGGTTGTGTCGTAAATGCGTGGTTAATTAGCCACGCAATAGCCACGACTGTATTTGTATTTTTCGTTTTTTTGAGGGGTAAACATTATTTTTTTGGGTTCATTTTTTACACATCCTTATTATACTTTATTATCTTTATATTTCTCGATTTATACGTGAATTCGAGTTACACACAAGCGTGTACACCTTCCAAACTCGTTACTCATTTCAAGTTTTTCCTTTCAATGTGTATAAACGTATGTAGTTTTAATACACCAATTCATTGATGGACACACACACTCATACTTATATACACTCATTCTCATATACACTCATACTTATACTCATACACATGATTGTATGCGTATCAATGTGTTGGTGTGTTAAAATCACAAGTGCTTATACACCTTGAAAGGATAACGTTTGAAATGAACAATGAGTTTGGAAGGTGTACACGCTTGTGTGTAACTAGAATTCACGTATAAACCGAGAAATATAAAGATAATAAAGTATATTAAGGATGGGTAAAAAATGAACCCAAAAAAATAATGTTTACCCTTCAAAAAACGAAAAATACAAATAAAGTCGTGGATATTGCGTGGCTAATTAACCACGCATTTACCACACAACCAGACAGTGCGTGGTAATTGCGTGGCTAATTAGCCACGCAATAGCCACGACTGTATTTGTATTTTTTGTTTTTTGAAGGCCAAAAATTATTTTTTTGGGTTCATTTTTTGTACATCTTTGTTATACTTTATTATCTTTATATTTCTCGGTTTATACGTAAATTGGACTTACACACAAGCGTTTACACCTTTTAAACACGTTACTCATTAATAAAACGAAAACGAAAACGAAAACGGATGAGGCTTATTGCGTGGCTATTTCGTGGTTAAAAGTCAAAGAAAGTCAAAGAAAATGTTTGTGTTTATTGCGTGGCTAATGCTTTGCGTGGCTGATGCGTGGAAAAATGTTGGTGGCTATTGCGTGGCTAAATTTGGGTGGTTATTGCGTGGCTAAATTTGGGTTGATATTGCGTGGTAGTTGCGTGGTTAATATATATAAATGGAAAACAATAAATACAGTCGTGTCTATTGCGTGGCTAATTAACCACGCATTAACCACGCACTGTCTGGTTGTGTCGTAAATGCGTGGTTAATTAGCCACGCAATAGCCACGACTGTATTTGTATTTTTCGTTTTTTTGAGGGGTAAACATTATTTTTTTGGGTTCATTTTTTACACATCCTTATTATACTTTATTATCTTTATATTTCTCGATTTATACGTGAATTCGAGTTACACACAAGCGTGTACACCTTCCAAACTCGTTACTCATTTCAAGTTTTTCCTTTCAATGTGTATAAACGTATGTAGTTTTAATACACCAATTCATTGATGGACACACACACTCATACTTATATACACTCATTCTCATATACACTCATACTTATACTCATACACATGATTGTATGCGTATCAATGTGTTGGTGTGTTAAAATCACAAGTGCTTATACACCTTGAAAGGATAACGTTTGAAATGAACAATGAGTTTGGAAGGTGTACACGCTTGTGTGTAACTAGAATTCACGTATAAACCGAGAAATATAAAGATAATAAAGTATATTAAGGATGGGTAAAAAATGAACCCAAAAAAATAATGTTTACCCTTCAAAAAACGAAAAATACAAATAAAGTCGTGGATATTGCGTGGCTAATTAACCACGCATTTACCACACAACCAGACAGTGCGTGGTAATTGCGTGGCTAATTAGCCACGCAATAGCCACGACTGTATTTGTATTTTTTGTTTTTTGAAGGCCAAAAATTATTTTTTTGGGTTCATTTTTTGTACATCTTTGTTATACTTTATTATCTTTATATTTCTCGGTTTATACGTAAATTGGACTTACACACAAGCGTTTACACCTTTTAAACACGTTACTCATTAATAAAACGAAAACGAAAACGAAAACGGATGAGGCTTATTGCGTGGCTATTTCGTGGTTAAAAGTCAAAGAAACTCAAAGAAAATGTTTGTGTTTATTGCGTGGCTAATGCTTTGCGTGGCTGATGCGTGGAAAAATGTTGGTGGCTATTGCGTGGCTAAATTTGGGTGGTTATTGCGTGGCTAAATTTGGGTTGATATTGCGTGGTAGTTGCGTGGTTAATATATATAAATGGAAAACAATAAATACAGTCGTGTCTATTGCGTGGCTAATTAACCACGCATTAACCACGCACTGTCTGGTTGTGTGGTAAATGCGTGGTTAATTAGCCACGCAATAGCCACGACTGTATTTGTATTTTTCGTTTTTTTTGAAGGGTAAACATTATTTTTTTGGGTTCATTTTTTACACATCCTTATTATACTTTATTATCTTTATATTTCTCGGTTTATACGTGAATTCGAGTTACACACAAGCGTGTACACCTTCCAAACTCGTTACTCATTTCAAGTTTTTCCTTTCAATGTGTATAAACGTATGTAGTTTTAATACACCAATTCATTGATGGACACACACACTCATACTTATATACACTCATTCTCATATACACTCATACTTATACTCATACACATGATTGTATGCGTATCAATGTGTT
Organism: Cichorium intybus; assembly: GCA_023525715.1. NCBI lineage: Eukaryota > Viridiplantae > Streptophyta > Magnoliopsida > Asterales > Asteraceae > Cichorium > Cichorium intybus. Next base: position 141,738,151 of record CM042009.1, read on the forward strand.
GGTGTGTTAAAATCACAAGTGCTTATACACCTTGAAAGGATAACGTTTGAAATGAACAATGGGTTTGGAAGGTGTACACGCTTGTGTGTAACTAGAATTCACGTATAAACCGAGAAATATAAAGATAATAAAGTATAATAAGGATGGGTAAAAAATGAACCCAAAAAAATAATGTTTACCCTTCAAAAAACGAAAAATACAAATAAAGTCGTGGATATTGCGTGGCTAATTAACCACGCATTTACCACACAACCAGACAGTGCGTGGTAATTGCGTGGCTAATTAGCCACGCAATAGCCACGACTGTATTTGTATTTTTTGTTTTTTGAAGGCCAAAAATTATTTTTTTGGGTTCATTTTTTGTACATCTTTGTTATACTTTATTATCTTTATATTTCTCGGTTTATACGTAAATTGGACTTACACACAAGCGTTTACACCTTTTAAACACGTTACTCATTAATAAAACGAAAACGAAAACGAAAACGGATGAGGCTTATTGCGTGGCTATTTCGTGGTTAAAAGTCAAAGAAAGTCAAAGAAAATGTTTGTGTTTATTGCGTGGCTAATGCTTTGCGTGGCTGATGCGTGGAAAAATGTTGGTGGCTATTGCGTGGCTAAATTTGGGTGGTTATTGCGTGGCTAAATTTGGGTTGATATTGCGTGGTAGTTGCGTGGTTAATATATATAAATGGAAAACAATAAATACAGTCGTGTCTATTGCGTGGCTAATTAACCACGCATTAACCACGCAATGTCCGGTTGTGTGGTAAATGCGTGGTTAATTAGCCACGCAATAGCCACGACTGTATTTGTATTTTTTCGTTTTTTGAAGGATAAACATTATTTTTTTGGGTTCATTTTTTACACATCCTTATTATACTTTATTATCTTTATATTTCTCGGTTTATACGTGAATTCGAGTTACACACAAGCGTGTACACCTTCCAAACTCGTTACTCATTTCAAGTTTTTCCTTTCAATGTGTATAAACGTATGTAGTTTTAATACACCAATTCATTGATGGACACACACACTCATACTTATATACACTCATTCTCATACACACTCATACTTATACTCATACACATGATTGTATGCATATCAATGTGTTGGTGTGTTAAAATCACAAGTGCTTATACACCTTGAAAGGATAACGTTTGAAATGAACAATGGGTTTGGAAGGTGTACACGCTTGTGTGTAACTAGAATTCACGTATAAACCGAGAAATATAAAGATAATAAAGTATAATAAGGATGGGTAAAAAATGAACCCAAAAAAATAATGTTTACCCTTCAAAAAACGAAAAATACAAATAAAGTCGTGGATATTGCGTGGCTAATTAACCACGCATTTACCACACAACCAGACAGTGCGTGGTAATTGCGTGGCTAATTAGCCACGCAATAGCCACGACTGTATTTGTATTTTTTGTTTTTTGAAGGCCAAAAATTATTTTTTTGGGTTCATTTTTTGTACATCTTTGTTATACTTTATTATCTTTATATTTCTCGGTTTATACATAAATTGGACTTACACACAAGCGTTTACACCTTTTAAACACGTTACTCATTAATAAAACGAAAACGAAAACGGATGAGGCTTATTGCGTGGCTATTTCGTGGTTAAAAGTCAAAGAAAGTCAAAGAAAATGTTTGTGTTTATTGCGTGGCTAATGCTTTGCGTGGCTGATGCGTGGAAAAATGTTGGTGGCTATTGCGTGGCTAAATTTGGGTGGTTATTGCGTGGCTAAATTTGGGTTGATATTGCGTGGTAGTTGCGTGGTTAATATATAAAAATGGAAAACAATAAATACAGTCGTGTCTATTGCGTGACTAATTAACCACGCACTGTCTGGTTGTGTGGTAAATGCGTGGTTAATTAGCCACGCAATAGCCACGACTGTATTTGTATTTTTCGTTTTTTGAAGGGTAAACATTATTTTTTTGGGTTCATTTTTTACACATCCTTATTATACTTTATTATCTTTATATTTCTCGGTTTATACGTGAATTCGAGTTACACACAAGCGTGTACACCTTCCAAACTCGTTACTCATTTCAAGTTTTTCCTTTCAATGTGTATAAACGTATGTAGTTTTAATACACCAATTCATTGATGGACACACACACTCATACTTATATACACTCATTCTCATACACACTCATACTTATACTCATACACATGATTGTATGCGTATCAATGTGTTGGTGTGTTAAAATCACAAGTGCTTATACACCTTGAAAGGATAACGTTTGAAATGAACAATGGGTTTGGAAGGTGTACACGCTTGTGTGTAACTAGAATTCACGTATAAACCGAGAAATATAAAGATAATAAAGTATAATAAGGATGGGTAAAAAATGAACCCAAAAAAATAATGTTTACCCTTCAAAAAACGAAAAATACAAATAAAGTCGTGGATATTGCGTGGCTAATTAACCACGCATTTACCACACAACCAGACAGTGCGTGGTAATTGCGTGGCTAATTAGCCACGCAATAGCCACGACTGTATTTGTATTTTTTGTTTTTTGAAGGCCAAAAATTATTTTTTTGGGTTCATTTTTTGTACATATTTGTTATACTTTATTATCTTTATATTTCTCGGTTTATACATAAATTGGACTTACACACAAGCGTTTACACCTTTTAAACACGTTACTCATTAATAAAACGAAAACGAAAACGGATGAGGCTTATTGTGTGGCTATTTCGTGGTTAAAAGTCAAAGAAAGTCAAAGAAAATGTTTGTGTTTATTGCGTGGCTAACGCTTTGCGTGGCTGATGCGTGGAAAAATGTTGGTGGCTATTGCGTGGCTAAATTTGGGTGGTTATTGCGTGGCTAAATTTGGGTTGATATTGCGTGGTAGTTGCGTGGTTAATATATATAAATGGAAAACAATAAATACAGTCGTGTCTATTGCGTGGCTAATCAACCACGCATTAACCATGCACTGTCTGGTTGTGTGGTAAATGCGTGGTTAATTAGCCACGCAATAGCCACGACTGTATTTGTATTTTTCGTTTTTTGAAGGGTAAACATTATTTTTTTGGGTTCATTTTTTACACATCCTTATTATACTTTATTATCTTTATATTTCTCGGTTTATACGTGAATTCGAGTTACACACAAGCGTGTACACCTTCCAAACTCGTTACTCATTTCAAGTTTTTCCTTTCAATGTGTATAAACGTATGTAGTTTTAATACACCAATTCATTGATGGACACACACACTCATACTTATATACACTCATTCTCATACACACTCATACTTATACTCATACACATGATTGTATGCGTATCAATGTGTTGGTGTGTTAAAATCACAAGTGCTTATACACCTTGAAAGGATAACGTTTGAAATGAACAATGGGTTTGGAAGGTGTACACGCTTGTGTGTAACTAGAATTCACGTATAAACCGAGAAATATAAAGATAATAAAGTATAATAAGGATGGGTAAAAAATGAACCCAAAAAAATAATGTTTACCCTTCAAAAAACGAAAAATACAAATAAAGTCGTGGATATTGCGTGGCTAATTAACCACGCATTTACCACACAACCAGACAGTGCGTGGTAATTGCGTGGCTAATTAGCCACGCAATAGCCACGACTGTATTTGTATTTTTTGTTTTTTGAAGGCCAAAAATTATTTTTTTGGGTTCATTTTTTGTACATATTTGTTATACTTTATTATCTTTATATTTCTCGGTTTATACATAAATTGGACTTACACACAAGCGTTTACACCTTTTAAACACATTACTCATTAATAAAACGAAAACGAAAACGGATGAGGCTTATTGCGTGGCTATTTCGTGGTTAAAAGTCAAAGAAAGTCAAAGAAAATATTTGTGTTTATTGCGTGGCTAACGCTTTGCGTGGCTGATGCGTGGAAAAATGTTGGTGGCTATTGCGTGGCTAAATTTGGGTGGTTATTGCGTGGCTAAATTTGGGTTGATATTGCGTGGTAGTTGCGTGGTTAATATATATAAATGGAAAACAATAAATACAGTCGTGTCTATTGCGTGGCTAATCAACCACGCATTAACCATGCACTGTCTGGTTGTGTGGTAAATGCGTGGTTAATTAGCCACGCAATAGCCACGACTGTATTTGTATTTTTCGTTTTTTGAAGGGTAAACATTATTTTTTTGGGTTCATTTTTTACACATCCTTATTATACTTTATTATCTTTATATTTCTCGGTTTATACGTGAATTCGAGTTACACACAAGCGTGTACACCTTCCAAACTCGTTACTCATTTCAAGTTTTTCCTTTCAATGTGTATAAACGTATGTAGTTTTAATACACCAATTCATTGATGGACACACACACTCATACTTATATACACTCATTCTCATACACACTCATACTTATACTCATACACATGATTGTATGCGTATCAATGTGTTGGTGTGTTAAAATCACAAGTGCTTATACACCTTGAAAGGATAACGTTTGAAATGAACAATGGGTTTGGAAGGTGTACACGCTTGTGTGTAACTAGAATTCACGTATAAACCGAGAAATATAAAGATAATAAAGTATAATAAGGATGGGTAAAAAATGAACCCAAAAAAATAATGTTTACCCTTCAAAAAACGAAAAATACAAATAAAGTCGTGGATATTGCGTGGCTAATTAACCACGCATTTACCACACAACCAGACAGTGCGTGGTAATTGCGTGGCTAATTAGCCACGCAATAGCCACGACTGTATTTGTATTTTTTGTTTTTTGAAGGCCAAAAATTATTTTTTTGGGTTCATTTTTTGTACATATTTGTTATACTTTATTATCTTTATATTTCTCGGTTTATACATAAATTGGACTTACACACAAGCGTTTACACCTTTTAAACACGTTACTCATTAATAAAACGAAAACGAAAACGGATGAGGCTTATTGCGTGGCTATTTCGTGGTTAAAAGTCAAAGAAAGTCAAAGAAAATGTTTGTGTTTATTGCGTGGCTAACGCTTTGCGTGGCTGATGCGTGGAAAAATGTTGGTGGCTATTGCGTGGCTAAATTTGGGTGGTTATTGTGTGGCTAAATTTGGGTTGATATTGCGTGGTAGTTGCGTGGTTAATATATATAAATGGAAAACAATAAATACAGTCGTGTCTATTGCGTGGCTAATCAACCACGCATTAACCACGCACTGTCTGGTTGTGTGGTAAATGCGTGGTTAATTAGCCACGCAATAGCCACGACTGTATTTGTATTTTTCGTTTTTTGAAGGGTAAACATTATTTTTTTGGGTTCATTTTTTACACATCCTTATTATACTTTATTATCTTTATATTTCTCGGTTTATACGTGAATTCGAGTTACACACAAGCGTGTACACCTTCCAAACTCGTTACTCATTTCAAGTTTTTCCTTTCAATGTGTATAAACGTATGTAGTTTTAATACACCAATTCATTGATGGACACACACACTCATACTTATATACACTCATTCTCATACACACTCATACTTATACTCATACACATGATTGTATGCGTATCAATGTGTTGGTGTGTTAAAATCACAAGTGCTTATACACCTTGAAAGGATAACGTTTGAAATGAACAATGGGTTTGGAAGGTGTACACGCTTGTGTGTAACTAGAATTCACGTATAAACCGAGAAATATAAAGATAATAAAGTATAATAAGGATGGGTAAAAAATAAACCCAAAAAAATAATGTTTACCCTTCAAAAAACGAAAAATACAAATAAAGTCGTGGATATTGCGTGGCTAATTAACCACGCATTTACCACACAACCAGACAGTGCGTGGTAATTGCGTGGCTAATTAGCCACGCAATAGCCACGACTGTATTTGTATTTTTTGTTTTTTGAAGGCCAAAAATTATTTTTTTGGGTTCATTTTTTGTACATATTTGTTATACTTTATTATCTTTATATTTCTCGGTTTATACATAAATTGGACTTACACACAAGCGTTTACACCTTTTAAACACGTTACTCATTAATAAAACGAAAACGAAAACGGATGAGGCTTATTGCGTGGCTATTTCGTGGTTAAAAGTCAAAGAAAGTCAAAGAAAATGTTTGTGTTTATTGCGTGGCTAATGCTTTGCGTGGCTGATGCGTGGAAAAATGTTGGTGGCTATTGCGTGGCTAAATTTGGGTGGTTATTGCGTGGCTAAATTTGGGTTGATATTGCGTGGTAGTTGCGTGGTTAATATATATAAATGGAAAACAATAAATACAGTAGTGTCTATTGCGTGGCTAATCAACCACGCATTAACCACGCACTGTCTGGTTGTGTGGTAAATGCGTGGTTAATTAGCCACGCAATAGCCACGACTGTATTTGTATTTTTCGTTTTTTGAAGGGTAAACATTATTATTTTGGGTTCATTTTTTACACATCCTTATTATACTTTATTATCTTTATATTTCTCGTTTTATACGTGAATTCGAGTTACACACAAGCGTGTACACCTTCCAAACTCGTTACTCATTTCAAGTTTTTCCTTTCAATGTGTATAAACGTATGTAGTTTTAATACACCAATTCATTGATGGACACACACACTCATACTTATATACACTCATTCTCATATACACTCATACTTATACTCATACACATGATTGTATGCGTATCAATGTGTTGGTGTGTTAAAATCACAAGTGCTTATACACCTTGAAAGGATAACGTTTGAAATGAACAATGGGTTTGGAAGGTGTACACGCTTGTGTGTAACTAGAATTCACGTATAAACCGAGAAATATAAAGATAATAAAGTATAATAAGGATGGGTAAAAAATGAACCCAAAAAAATAATGTTTACCCTTCAAAAAACGAAAAATACAAATAAAGTCGTGGATATTGCGTGGCTAATTAACCACGCATTTACCACACAACCAGACAGTGCGTGGTAATTGCGTGGCTAATTAGCCACGCAATAGCCACGACTGTATTTGTATTTTTTGTTTTTTGAAGGCCAAAAATTATTTTTTTGGGTTCATTTTTTGTACATCTTTGTTATACTTTATTATCTTTATATTTCTCGGTTTATACGTAAATTGGACTTACACACAAGCGTTTACACCTTTTAAACACGTTACTCATTAATAAAACGAAAACGAAAACGAAAACGGATGAGGCTTATTGCGTGGCTATTTCGTGGTTAAAAGTCAAAGAAAGTCAAAGAAAATGTTTGTGTTTATTGCGTGGCTAATGCTTTGCGTGGCTGATGCGTGGAAAAATGTTGGTGGCTATTGCGTGGCTAAATTTGGGTGGTTATTGCGTGGCTAAATTTGGGTTGATATTGCGTGGTAGTTGCGTGGTTAATATATATAAATGGAAAACAATAAATACAGTCGTGTCTATTGCGTGGCTAATCAACCACGCATTAACCACGCACTGTCTGGTTGTGTGGTAAATGCGTGGTTAATTAGCCACGCAATAGCCACGACTGTATTTGTATTTTTCGTTTTTTGAAGGGTAAACATTATTTTTTTGGGTTCATTTTTTACACATCCTTATTATACTTTATTATCTTTATATTTCTCGTTTTATACGTGAATTCGAGTTACACACAAGCGTGTACACCTTCCAAACTCGTTACTCATTTCAAGTTTTTCCTTTCAATGTGTATAAACGTATGTAGTTTTAATACACCAATTCATTGATGGATACACACACTCATACTTATATACACTGATTCTCATATACACTCATACTTATACTCATACACATGATTGTATGCGTATCAATGTGTTGGTGTGTTAAAATCACAAGTGCTTATACACCTTGAAAGGATAACGTTTGAAATGAACAATGGGTTTGGAAGGTGTACACGCTTGTGTGTAACTAGAATTCACGTATAAACCGACAAATATAAAGATAATAAAGTATAATAAGGATGGGTAAAAAATGAACCCAAAAAAATAATGTTTACCCTTCAAAAAACGAAAAATACAAATAAAGTCGTGGATATTGCGTGGCTAATTAACCACGCATTTACCACACAACCAGACAGTGCGTGGTAATTGCGTGGCTAATTAGTCACGCAATAGCCACGACTGTATTTGTATTTTTTGTTTTTTGAAGGCCAAAAATTATTTTTTTGGGTTCATTTTTTGTACATCTTTGTTATACTTTATTATCTTTATATTTCTCGGTTTATACGTAAATTGGACTTACACACAAGCGTTTACACCTTTTAAACACGTTACTCATTAATAAAACGAAAACGAAAACGAAAACGGATGAGGCTTATTGCGTGGCTATTTCGTGGTTAAAAGTCAAAGAAAGTCAAAGAAAATGTTTGTGTTTATTGCGTGGCTAATGCTTTGCGTGGCTGATGCGTCGAAAAATGTTGGTGGCTATTGCGTGGCTAAATTTGGGTGGTTATTGCGTGGCTAAATTTGGGTTGATATTGCGTGGTAGTTGCGTGGTTAATATATATAAATGGAAAACAATAAATACAGTCGTGTCTATTGCGTGGCTAATTAACCACGCATTAACCACGCACTGTCTGGTTGTGTGGTAAATGCGTGGTTAATTAGCCACGCAATAGCCACGACTGTATTTGTATTTTTTCGTTTTTTGAAGGATAAACATTATTTTTTTGGGTTCATTTTTTACACATCCTTATTATACTTTATTATCTTTATATTTCTCGGTTTATACGTGAATTCGAGTTACACACAAGCGTGTACACCTTCCAAACTCGTTACTCATTTCAAGTTTTTCCTTTCAATGTGTATAAACGTATGTAGTTTTAATACACTAATTCATTGATGGACACACACACTCATACTTATATACACTCATTCTCATACACACTCATACTTATACTCATACACATGATTGTATGCGTATCAATGTGTTGGTGTGTTAAAATCACAAGTGCTTATACACCTTGAAAGGATAACGTTTGAAATGAACAATGGGTTTGGAAGGTGTACACGCTTGTGTGTAACTAGAATTCACGTATAAACCGAGAAATATAAAGATAATAAAGTATAATAAGGATAGGTAAAAAATGAACCCAAAAAAATAATGTTTACCCTTCAAAAAACGAAAAATACAAATAAAGTCGTGGATATTGCGTGGCTAATTAACCACGCATTTACCACACAACCAGACAGTGCGTGGTAATTGCGTGGCTAATTAGCCACGCAATAGCCACGACTGTATTTGTATTTTTTGTTTTTTGAAGGCCAAAAATTATTTTTTTGGGTTCATTTTTTGTACATATTTGTTATACTTTATTATCTTTATATTTCTCGGTTTATACATAAATTGGACTTACACACAAGCGTTTACACCTTTTAAACACGTTACTCATTAATAAAACGAAAACGAAAACGGATGAGGCTTATTGCGTGGCTATTTCGTGGTTAAAAGTCAAAGAAAGTCAAAGAAAATGTTTGTGTTTATTGCGTGGCTAACGCTTTGCGTGGCTGATGCGTGGAAAAATGTTGGTGGCTATTGCGTGGCTAAATTTGGGTGGTTATTGTGTGGCTAAATTTGGGTTGATATTGCGTGGTAGTTGCGTGGTTAATATATATAAATGGAAAACAATAAATACAGTCGTGTCTATTGCGTGGCTAATCAACCACGCATTAACCACGCACTGTCTGGTTGTGTGGTAAATGCGTGGTTAATTAGCCACGCAATAGCCACGACTGTATTTGTATTTTTCGTTTTTTGAAGGGTAAACATTATTTTTTTGGGTTCATTTTTTACACATCCTTATTATACTTTATTATCTTTATATTTCTCGGTTTATACGTGAATTCGAGTTACACACAAGCGTGTACACCTTCCAAACTCGTTACTCATTTCAAGTTTTTCCTTTCAATGTGTATAAACGTATGTAGTTTTAATACACCAATTCATTGATGGACACACACGATTATACTTATATACACTCATTCTCATACACACTCATACTTATACTCATACACATGATTGTATTCGTATCAATGTGTTGGTGTGTTAAAATCACAAGTGCTTATACACCTTGAAAGGATAACGTTTGAAATGAACAATGGGTTTGGAAGGTGTACACGCTTGTGTGTAACTAGAATTCACGTATAAACCGAGAAATATAAAGATAATAAAGTATAATAAGGATGGGTAAAAAATAAAACCAAAAAAATAATGTTTACCCTTCAAAAAACGAAAAATACAAATAAAGTCGTGGATATTGCGTGGCTAATTAACCACGCATTTACCACACAACCAGACAGTGCGTGGTAATTGCGTGGCTAATTAGCCACGCAATAGCCACGACTGTATTTGTATTTTTTGTTTTTTGAAGGCCAAAAATTATTTTTTTGGGTTCATTTTTTGTACATATTTGTTATACTTTATTATCTTTATATTTCTCGGTTTATACATAAATTGGACTTACACACAAGCGTTTACACCTTTTAAACACGTTACTCATTAATAAAACGAAAACGAAAACGGATGAGGCTTATTGCGTGGCTATTTCGTGGTTAAAAGTCAAAGAAAGTCAAAGAAAATGTTTGTGTTTATTGCGTGGCTAATGCTTTGCGTGGCTGATGCGTGGAAAAATGTTGGTGGCTATTGCGTGGCTAAATTTGGGTGGTTATTGCGTGGCTAAATTTGGGTTGATATTGCGTGGTAGTTGCGTGGTTAATATATATAAATGGAAAACAATAAATACAGTCGTGTATATTGCGTGGCTAATCAACCACGCATTAACCACGCACTGTCTGGTTGTGTGGTAAATGCGTGGTTAATTAGCCACGCAATAGCCACGACTGTATTTGTATTTTTCGTTTTTTGAAGGGTAAACATTATTTTTTTGGGTTCATTTTTTACACATCCTTATTATACTTTATTATCTTTATATTTCTCGTTTTATACGTGAATTCGAGTTACACACAAGCGTGTACACCTTCCAAACTCGTTACTCATTTCAAGTTTTTCCTTTCAATGTGTATAAACGTATGTAGTTTTAATACACCAATTCATTGATGGACACACACACTCATACTTATATACACTCATTCTCATATACACTCATACTTATACTCATACACATGATTGTATGCGTATCAATGTGTTGGTGTGTTAAAATCACAAGTGCTTATACACCTTGAAAGGATAACGTTTGAAATGAACAATGGGTTTGGAAGGTGTACACGCTTGTGTGTAACTAGAATTCACGTATAAACCGAGAAATATAAAGATAATAAAGTATAATAAGGATGGGTAAAAAATGAACCCAAAAAAATAATGTTTACCCTTCAAAAAACGAAAAATACAAATAAAGTCGTGGATATTGCGTGGCTAATTAACCACGCATTTACCACACAACCAGACAGTGCGTGGTAATTGCGTGGCTAATTAGCCACGCAATAGCCACGACTGTATTTGTATTTTTTGTTTTTTGAAGGCCAAAAATTATTTTTTTGGGTTCATTTTTTGTACATCTTTGTTATACTTTATTATCTTTATATTTCTCGGTTTATACGTAAATTGGACTTACACACAAGCGTTTACACCTTTTAAACACGTTACTCATTAATAAAACGAAAACGAAAACGAAAACGGATGAGGCTTATTGCGTGGCTATTTCGTGGTTAAAAGTCAAAGAAAGTCAAAGAAAATGTTTGTGTTTATTGCGTGGCTAATGCTTTGCGTGGCTGATGCGTGGAAAAATGTTGGTGGCTATTGCGTGGCTAAATTTGGGTGGTTATTGCGTGGCTAAATTTGGGTTGATATTGCGTGGTAGTTGCGTGGTTAATATATATAAATGGAAAACAATAAATACAGTCGTGTCTATTGCGTGGCTAATCAACCACGCATTAACCACGCACTGTCTGGTTGTGTGGTAAATGCGTGGTTAATTAGCCACGCAATAGCCACGACTGTATTTGTATTTTTCGTTTTTTGAAGGGTAAACATTATTTTTTTGGGTTCATTTTTTACACATCCTTATTATACTTTATTATCTTTATATTTCTCGTTTTATACGTGAATTCGAGTTACACACAAGCGTGTACACCTTCCAAACTCGTTACTCATTTCAAGTTTTTCCTTTCAATGTGTATAAACGTATGTAGTTTTAATACACCAATTCATTGATGGATACACACACTCATACTTATATACACTGATTCTCATATACACTCATACTTATACTCATACACATGATTGTATGCGTATCAATGGGTTGGTGTGTTAAAATCACAAGTGCTTATACACCTTGAAAGGATAACGTTTGAAATGAACAATGGGTATGGAAGGTGTACACGCTTGTGTGTAACTAGAATTCACGTATAAACCGACAAATATAAAGATAATAAAGTATAATAAGGATGGGTAAAAAATGAACCCAAAAAAATAATGTTTACCCTTCAAAAAACAAAAAATACAAATAAAGTCGTGGATATTGCGTGGCTAATTAACCACGCATTTACCACACAACCAGACAGTGCGTGGTAATTGCGTGGCTAATTAGTCACGCAATAGCCACGACTGTATTTGTATTTTTTGTTTTTTGAAGGCCAAAAATTATTTTTTTGGGTTCATTTTTTGTACATCTTTGTTATACTTTATTATCTTTATATTTCTCGGTTTATACGTAAATTGGACTTACACACAAGCGTTTACACCTTTTAAACACGTTACTCATTAATAAAACGAAAACGAAAACGAAAACGGATGAGGCTTATTGCGTGGCTATTTCATGGTTAAAAGTCAAAGAAAGTCAAAGAAAATGTTTGTGTTTATTGCGTGGCTAATGCTTTGCGTGGCTGATGCGTGGAAAAATGTTGGTGGCTATTGCGTGGCTAAATTTGGGTGGTTATTGCGTGGCTAAATTTGGGTTGATATTGCGTGGTAGTTGCGTGGTTAATATATATAAATGGAAAACAATAAATACAGTCGTGTCTATTGCGTGGCTAATTAACCACGCATTAACCACGCACTGTCTGGTTGTGTGGTAAATGCGTGGTTAATTAGCCACGCAATAGCCACGACTGTATTTGTATTTTTTCGTTTTTTGAAGGATAAACATTATTTTTTTGGGTTCATTTTTTACACATCCTTATTATACTTTATTATCTTTATATTTCTCGGTTTATACGTGAATTCGAGTTACACACAAGCGTGTACACCTTCCAAACTCGTTACTCATTTCAAGTTTTTCCTTTCAATGTGTATAAACGTATGTAGTTTTAATACACCAATTCATTGATGGACACACACACTCATACTTATATACACTCATTCTCATACACACTCATACTTATACTCATACACATGATTGTATGCGTATCAATGTGTTGGTGTGTTAAAATCACAAGTGCTTATACACCTTGAAAGGATAACGTTTGAAATGAACAATGGGTTTGGAAGGTGTACACGCTTGTGTGTAACTAGAATTCACGTATAAACCGAGAAATATAAAGATAATAAAGTATAATAAGGATGGGTAAAAAATGAACCCAAAAAAATAATGTTTACCCTTCAAAAAACGAAAAATACAAATAAAGTCGTGGATATTGCGTGGCTAATTAACCACGCATTTACCACACAACCAGACAGTGCGTGGTAATTGCGTGGCTAATTAGCCACGCAATAGCCACGACTGTATTTGTATTTTTTGTTTTTTGAAGGCCAAAAATTATTTTTTTGGGTTCATTTTTTATACATCTTTGTTATACTTTATTATCTTTATATTTCTCGGTTTATACATAAATTGGACTTACACACAAGCGTTTACACCTTTTAAACACGTTACTCATTAATAAAACGAAAACGAAAACGGATGAGGCTTATTGCGTGGCTATTTCGTGGTTAAAAGTCAAAGAAAGTCAAAGAAAATGTTTGTGTTTATTGCGTGGCTAATGCTTTGCGTGGCTGATGCGTGGAAAAATGTTGGTGGCTATTGCGTGGCTAAATTTGGGTGGTTATTGCGTGGCTAAATTTGGGTTGATATTGCGTGGTAGTTGCGTGGTTAATATATAAAAATGGAAAACAATAAATACAGTCGTGTCTATTGCGTGGCTAATTAACCACGCATTAACCACGCACTGTCTGGTTGTGTGGTAAATGCGTGGTTAATTAGCCACGCAATAGCCACGACTGTATTTGTATTTTTCGTTTTTTGAAGGGTAAACATTATTTTTTTGGGTTCATTTTTTACACATCCTTATTATACTTTATTATCTTTATATTTCTCGGTTTATACGTGAATTCGAGTTACACACAAGCGTGTACACCTTCCAAACTCGTTACTCATTTCAAGTTTTTCCTTTCAATGTGTATAAACGTATGTAGTTTTAATACACCAATTCATTGATGGACACACACACTCATACTTATATACACTCATTCTCATACACACTCATACTTATACTCATACACATGATTGTATGCGTATCAATGTGTTGGTGTGTTAAAATCACAAGTGCTTATACACCTTGAAAGGATAACGTTTGAAATGAACAATGGGTTTGGAAGGTGTACACGCTTGTGTGTAACTAGAATTCACGTATAAACCGAGAAATATAAAGATAATAAAGTATAATAAGGATGGGTAAAAAATGAACCCAAAAAAATAATGTTTACCCTTCAAAAAACGAAAAATACAAATAAAGTCGTGGATATTGCGTGGCTAATTAACCACGCATTTACCACACAACCAGACAGTGCGTGGTAATTGCGTGGCTAATTAGCCACGCAATAGCCACGACTGTATTTGTATTTTTTGTTTTTTGAAGGCCAAAAATTATTTTTTTGGGTTCATTTTTTATACATCTTTGTTATACTTTATTATCTTTATATTTCTCGGTTTATACATAAATTGGACTTACACACAAGCGTTTACACCTTTTAAACACGTTACTCATTAATAAAACGAAAACGAAAACGGATGAGGCTTATTGCGTGGCTATTTCGTGGTTAAAAGTCAAAGAAAGTCAAAGAAAATGTTTGTGTTTATTGCGTGGCTAATGCTTTGCGTGGCTGATGCGTGGAAAAATGTTGGTGGCTATTGCGTGGCTAAATTTGGGTGGTTATTGCGTGGCTAAATTTGGGTTGATATTGCGTGGTAGTTGCGTGGTTAATATATAAAAATGGAAAACAATAAATACAGTCGTGTCTATTGCGTGGCTAATTAACCACGCATTAACCACGCACTGTCTGGTTGTGTGGTAAATGCGTGGTTAATTAGCCACGCAATAGCCACGACTGTATTTGTATTTTTCGTTTTTTGAAGGGTAAACATTATTTTTTTGGGTTCATTTTTTACACATCCTTATTATACTTTATTATCTTTATATTTCTCGGTTTATACGTGAATTCGAGTTACACACAAGCGTGTACACCTTCCAAACTCGTTACTCATTTCAAGTTTTTCCTTTCAATGTGTATAAACGTATGTAGTTTTAATACACCAATTCATTGATGGACACACACACTCATACTTATATACACTCATTCTCATACACACTCATACTTATACTTATACACATGATTGTATGCGTATCAATGTGTTGGTGTGTTAAAATCACAAGTGCTTATACACCTTGAAAGGATAACGTTTGAAATGAACAATGGGTTTGGAAGGTGTACACGCTTGTGTGTAACTAGAATTCACGTATAAACCGAGAAATATAAAGATAATAAAGTATAATAAGGATGGGTAAAAAATGAACCCAAAAAAATAATGTTTACCCTTCAAAAAACGAAAAATACAAATAAAGTCGTGGATATTGCGTGGCTAATTAACCACGCATTTACCACACAACCAGACAGTGCGTGGTAATTGCGTGGCTAATTAGCCACGCAATAGCCACGACTGTATTTGTATTTTTTGTTTTTTGAAGGCCAAAAATTATTTTTTTGGGTTCATTTTTTGTACATCTTTGTTATACTTTATTATCTTTATATTTCTCGGTTTATACGTAAATTGGACTTACACACAAGCGTTTACACCTTTTAAACACGTTACTCATTAATAAAACGAAAACGAAAACGAAAACGGATGAGGCTTATTGCGTGGCTATTTCGTGGTTAAAAGTCAAAGAAAGTCAAAGAAAATGTTTGTGTTTATTGCGTGGCTAATGCTTTGCGTGGCTGATGCGTGGAAAAATGTTGGTGGCTATTGCGTGGCTAAATTTGGGTGGTTATTGCGTGGCTAAATTTGGGTTGATATTGCGTGGTTAATATATATAAATGGAAAACAATAAATACAGTCGTGTCTATTGCGTGGCTAATCAACCACGCATTAACCACGCACTGTCTGGTTGTGTGGTAAATGCGTGGTTAATTAGCCACGCAATAGCCACGACTGTATTTGTATTTTTCGTTTTTTGAAGGGTAAACATTATTTTTTTGGGTTCATTTTTTACACATCCTTATTATACTTTATTATCTTTATATTTCTCGTTTTATACGTGAATTCGAGTTACACACAAGCGTGTACACCTTCCAAACTCGTTACTCATTTCAAGTTTTTCCTTTCAATGTGTATAAACGTATGTAGTTTTAATACACCAATTCATTGATGGATACACACACTCATACTTATATACACTGATTCTCATATACACTCATACTTATACTCATACACATGATTGTATGCGTATCAATGTGTTGGTGTGTTAAAATCACAAGTGCTTATACACCTTGAAAGGATAACGTTTGAAATGAACAATGGGTTTGGAAGGTGTACACGCTTGTGTGTAACTAGAATTCACGTATAAACCGACAAATATAAAGATAATAAAGTATAATAAGGATGGGTAAAAAATGAACCCAAAAAAATAATGTTTACCCTTCAAAAAACGAAAAATACAAATAAAGTCGTGGATATTGCGTGGCTAATTAACCACGCATTTACCACACAACCAGACAGTGCGTGGTAATTGCGTGGCTAATTAGTCACGCAATAGCCACGACTGTATTTGTATTTTTTGTTTTTTGAAGGCCAAAAATTATTTTTTTGGGTTCATTTTTTGTACATCTTTGTTATACTTTATTATCTTTATATTTCTCGGTTTATACGTAAATTGGACTTACACACAAGCGTTTACACCTTTTAAACACGTTACTCATTAATAAAACGAAAACGAAAACGAAAACGGATGAGGCTTATTGCGTGGCTATTTCATGGTTAAAAGTCAAAGAAAGTCAAAGAAAATGTTTGTGTTTATTGCGTGGCTAATGCTTTGCGTGGCTGATGCGTGGAAAAATGTTGGTGGCTATTGCGTGGCTAAATTTGGGTGGTTATTGCGTGGCTAAATTTGGGTTGATATTGCGTGGTAGTTGCGTGGTTAATATATATAAATGGAAAACAATAAATACAGTCGTGTCTATTGCGTGGCTAATTAACCACGCATTAACCACGCACTGTCTCGTTGTGTGGTAAATGCGTGGTTAATTAGCCACGCAATAGCCACGACTGTATTTGTATTTTTTCGTTTTTTGAAGGATAAACATTATTTTTTTGGGTTCATTTTTTACACATCCTTATTATACTTTATTATCTTTATATTTCTCGGTTTATACGTGAATTCGAGTTACACACAAGCGTGTACACCTTCCAAACTCGTTACTCATTTCAAGTTTTTCCTTTCAATGTGTATAAACGTATGTAGTTTTAATACACCAATTCATTGATGGACACACACACTCATACTTATATACACTCATTCTCATATACACTCATACTTATACTCATACACATGATTGTATGCCTATCAATGTGTTGGTGTGTTAAAATCACAAGTGCTTATACACCTTGAAAGGATAACGTTTGAAATGAACAATGGGTTTGGAAGGTGTACACGCTTGTGTGTAACTAGAATTCACGTATAAACCGAGAAATATAAAGATAATAAAGTATAATAAGGATGGGTAAAAAATGAACCCAAAAAAATAATGTTTACCCTTCAAAAAACGAAAAATACAAATAAAGTTGTGGATATTGCGTGGCTAATTAACCACGCATTTACCACACAACCAGACAGTGCGTGGTAATTGCATGGCTAATTAGCCACGCAATAGCCATGACTGTATTTGTATTTTTTGTTTTTTGAAGGCCAAAAATTATTTTTTTGGGTTCATTTTTTGTACATATTTATTATACTTTATTATCTTTATATTTCTCGGTTTATACATAAATTGGACTTACACACAAGCGTTTACACCTTTTAAACACGTTACTCATTAATAAAACGAAAACGAAAACGGATGAGGCTTATTGCGTGGCTATTTCGTGGTTAAAAGTCAAAGAAAGTCAAAGAAAATGTTTGTGTTTATTGCGTGGCTAATGCTTTGCGTGGCTGAAGCGTGGAAAAATGTTGGTGGCTATTGCGTGGCTAAATTTGGGTGGTTATTGCGTGGCTAAATTTGGGTAGATATTGCGTGGTAGTTGCATGGTTAATATATATAAATGGAAAACAATAAATACAGTCGTGTCTATTGCGTGGCTAATTAACCACGCATTAACCACGCACTGTCTCGTTGTGTGGTAAATGCGTGGTTAATTAGCCACGCAATAGCGACGACTGTATTTGTATTTTTCGTTTTTTGAAGGGTAAACATTATTTTTTTGGGTTCATTTTTTACACATCCTTATTATACTTTATTATCTTTATATTTCTCGGTTTATACGTGAATTCGAGTTACACACAAGCGTGTACACCTTCCAAACTCGTTACTCATTTCAAGTTTTTCCTTTCAATGTGTATAAACGTATGTAGTTTTAATACACCAATTCATTGATGGACACACACACTCATACTTATATACACTCATTCTCATATACACTCATACTTATACTCATACACATGATTGTATGCGTATCAATGTGTTGGTGTGTTAAAATCACAAGTGCTTATACACCTTGAAAGGATAACGTTTGAAATGAACAATGGGTTTGGAAGGTGTACACGCTTGTGTGTAACTAGAATTCACGTATAAACCGAGAAATATAAAGATAATAAACTATAATAAGGATGGGTAAAAAATGAACCCAAAAAAATAATGTTTACCCTTCAAAAAACGAAAAATACAAATAAAGTCGTGGATATTGCGTGGCTAATTAACCACGCATTTACCACACAACCAGACAGTGCGTGGTAATTGCGTGGCTAATTAGCCACGCAATAGCCACGACTGTATTTGTATTTTTTGTTTTTTGAAGGCCAAAAATTATTTTTTTGGGTTCATTTTTTGTACATATTTATTATACTTTATTATCTTTATATTTCTCGGTTTATACATAAATTGGACTTACACACAAGCGTTTACACCTTTTAAACACGTTACTCATTAATAAAACGAAAACGAAAACGGATGAGGCTTATTGCGTGGCTATTTCGTGGTTAAAAGTTAAAGAAAGTCAAAGAAAATGTTTGTGTTTATTGCGTGGCTAATGCTTTGCGTGGCTGATGCGTGGAAAAATGTTGGTGGCTATTGCGTGGCTAAATTTGGGTGGTTATTGCGTGGCTAAATTTGGGTTGATATTGCGTGGTAGTTGCGTGGTTAATATATATAAATGGAAAACAATAAATACAGTCGTGTCTATTGCGTGGCTAATTAACCACACATTAACCACGCACTGTCTGGTTGTGTGGTAAATGCGTGGTTAATTAGCCACGCAATAGCCACGACTGTATTTGTATTTTTCGTTTTTTGAAGGGTAAACATTATTTTTTTGGGTTCATTTTTTACACATCCTTATTATACTTTATTATCTTTATATTTCTCGGTTTATACGTGAATTCGAGTTACACACAAGCGTGTACACCTTCCAAACTCGTTACTCATTTCAAGTTTTTCCTTTCCGTGTGTATAAACGTATGTAGTTTTAATACACCAATTCATTGATGGACACACACTCATACTTATATACACTCATTCTCATATACACTCATACTTATACTCATACACATGATTGTATGCGTATCAATGTGTTGGTGTGTTAAAATCACAAGTGCTTATACACCTTGAAAGGATAACGTTTGAAATGAACAATGGGTTTGGAAGGTGTACACGCTTGTGTGTAACTAGAATTCACGTATAAACCGAGAAATATAAAGATAATAAAGTATAATAAGGATGGGTAAAAAATGAACCCAAAAAAATAATGTTTACCCTTCAAAAAACGAAAAATACAAATAAAGTTGTGGATATTGCGTGGCTAATTTACCACGCATTTACCACACAACCAGTGCGTGGTAATTGCGTGGATAATTAGCCACGCAATAGCCACGACTGTATTTGTATTTTTTGTTTTTTGAAGGGCAAAAATTATTTTTTTGGTTCATTTTTTGTACATATTTGTTATACTTTATTATCTTTATATTTCTCGGTTTATACATAAATTGGACTTACACACAAGCGTTTACACCTTTTAAACACGTTACTCATTAATAAAACGAAAACGAAAACGGATGAGGCTTATTGCGTGGCTATTTCGTGGTTAAAAGTCAAAGAAAGTCAAAGAAAATGTTTGTGTTTATTGCGTGGCTAATGCTTTGCGTGGCTGATGCGTGGAAAAATGTTGGTGGCTATTGCGTGGCTAAATTTGGGTGGTTATTGCGTGGCTAAATTTGGGGTGATATTGCGTGGTAGTTGCGTGGTTAATATATATAAATGGAAAACAATAAATACAGTCGTGTCTATTGCGTGGCTAATTAACCACGCATTAACCACGCACTGTCTGGTTGTGTGGTAAATGCGTGGTTAATTAGCCACGCAATAGCCACGACTGTATATGTATTTTTCGTTTTTTGAAGGGTAAACATTATTTTTTTGGGTTCATTTTTTACACATCCTTATTATACTTTATTATCTTTATATTTCTCGGTTTATACGTGAATTCGAGTTACACACAAGCGTGTACACCTTCCAAACTCGTTACTCATTTCAAGTTTTTCCTTTCAATGTGTATAAACGTATGTAGTTTTAATACACCAATTCATTGATGGACACACACACTCATACTTATATACACTCATTCTCATATACACTCATACTTATACTTATACACATGATTGTATGCGTATCAATGTGTTGGTGTGTTAAAATCACAAGTGCTTATACACCTTGAAAGGATAACGTTTGAAATGAACAATGGGTTTGGAAGATGTACACGCTTGTGTGTAACTAGAATTCACGTATAAACCGAGAAATATAAAGATAATAAAGTATAATAAGGATGGGTAAAAAATGAACCCAAAAAAATAATGTTTACCCTTCAAAAAACGAAAAATACAAATAAAGTCGTGGATATTGCGTGGCTAATTAACCACGCATTTACCACACAACCAGACAGTGCGTGGTAATTGCGTGGCTAATTAGCCACGCAATAGCCACGACTGTATTTGTATTTTTTGTTTTTTGAAGGCTAAAAATTATTTTTTTGGGTTCATTTTTTGTACATCTTTGTTATACTTTATTATCTTTATATTTCTCGGTTTATATGTAAATTGGACTTACACACAAGCGTTTACACCTTTTAAACACGTTACTCATTAATAAAACGAAAACGAAAACGAAAACGGATGAGGCTTATTGCGTGGCTATTTCGTGGTTAAAAGTCAAAGAAAATGTTTGTGTTTATTGCGTGGCTAATGCTTTGCGTGGCTGATGCGTGGAAAAATGTTGGGGGCTATTGCGTGGCTAAATTTGGGTGGTTATTGCGTGGCTAAATTTGGGTTGATATTGCGTGGTAGTTGCGTGGTTAATATATATAAATGGAAAACAATAAATACAGTCGTGTCTATTGCGTGGCTAATTAACCACGCATTAACCACGCACTGTCTGGTTGTGTGATAAATGCATGGTTAATTAGCCGCGCAATAGCCACGACTGTATTTGTATTTTTCGTTTTTTGAAGGGTAAACATTATTTTTTTGGGTTCATTTTTTACACATCCTTATTATACTTTATTATCTTTATATTTCTCGGTTTATACGTGAATTCGAGTTACACACAAGCGTGTACACCTTCCAAACTCGTTAATCATTTCAAGTTTTTCCTTTCCGTGTGTATAAACGTATGTAGTTTTAATACACCAATTCATTGATGGACACACACTCATACTTATATACACTCATTCTCATATACACTCATACTTATACTCATACACATGATTGTATGCGTATCAATGTGTTGGTGTGTTAAAATCACAAGTGCTTATACACCTTGAAAGGATAACGTTTGAAATGAACAATGGGTTTGGAAGGTGTACACGCTTGTGTGTAACTAGAATTCACGTATAAACCGAGAAATATAAAGATAATAAAGTATAATAAGGATGGGTAAAAAATGAACCCAAAAAAATAATGTTTACCCTTCAAAAAACGAAAAATACAAATAAAGTCGTGGATATTGCGTGGCTAATTAACCACGTATTTACCACACAACCAGACAGTGTGTGGTAATTGCGTGGCTAATTAGCCACGCAATAGCCACGACTGTATTTGTATTTTTTTTTTGAAGGCCAAAAATTATTTTTTTGGGTTCATTTTTTGTACATATTTATTATACTTTATTATCTTTATATTTCTCGGTTTATACATAAATTGGACTTACACACAAGCGTTTACACCTTTTAAACACGTTACTCATTAATAAAACGAAAACGAAAACGGATCAGGCTTATTGCGTGGCTATTTCGTGGTTAAAAGTCAAAGAAAGTCAAAGAAAATGTTTGTGTTTATTGCGTGGCTAATGCTTTGCGTGGCTGAAGCGTGGAAAAATGTTGGTGGCTATTGCGTGGCTAAATTTGGGTGGTTATTGCGTGGCTAAATTTGGGTAGATATTGCGTGGTAGTTGCGTGGTTAATATATATATAAATGGAAAACAATAAATACAGTCGTGTCTATTGCGTGGCTAATTAACCACGCATTAACCACGCACTGTCTGGTTGTGTGGTAAATGCGTGGTTAATTAGCCACGCAATAGCCACGACTGTATTTGTATTTTTCGTTTTTTGAAGGGTAAACATTATTTTTTTGGGTTCATTTTTTACACATCCTTATTATACTTTATTATCTTTATATTTCTCGGTTTATACGTGAATTCGAGTTACACACAAGCGTGTACACCTTCCAAACTCGTTACTCATTTCAAGTTTTTCCTTTCAATGTGTATAAACGTATGTAGTTTTAATACACCAATTCATTGATGGACACACACACTCATACTTATATACACTCATTCTCATATACACTCATACTTATACTCATACACATGATTGTATGCGTATCAATGTGTTGGTGTGTTAAAATCACAAGTGCTTATACACCTTGAAAGGATAAGTTTGAAATGAACAATGGGTTTGGAAGGTGTACACGCTTGTGTGTAACTAGAATTCACGTATAAACCGAGAAATATAAAGATAATAAAGTATAATAAGGATGGGTAAAAAATGAACCCAAAAAAATAATGTTTACCCTTCAAAAAACGAAAAATACAAATAAAGTCGTGGATATTGCGTGGCTAATTAACCACGCATTTACCACACAACCAGACAGTGCGTGGTAATTGCGTGGCTAATTAGCCACGCAATAGCCACGACTGTATTTGTATTTTTTGTTTTTTGAAGGCCAAAAATTATTTTTTTGGGTTCATTTTTTGTACATATTTATTATACTTTATTATCTTTATATTTCTCGGTTTATACATAAATTGGACTTACACACAAGCGTTTACACCTTTTAAACACGTTACTCATTAATAAAACGAAAACGAAAACGGATGAGGCTTATTGCGTGGCTATTTCGTGGTTAAAAGTCAAAGAAAGTCAAAGAAAATGTTTGTGTTTATTGCGTGGCTAATGCTTTGCGTGGCTGAAGCGTGGAA
Organism: Cichorium intybus; assembly: GCA_023525715.1. Lineage (NCBI taxonomy): Eukaryota > Viridiplantae > Streptophyta > Magnoliopsida > Asterales > Asteraceae > Cichorium > Cichorium intybus. The sequence goes on from CM042009.1 coordinate 141,761,995, forward strand.
AAATATTGGTGGCTATTGCGTGGCTAAATTTGGGTGGTTATTGCGTGGCTAAATTTGGGTAGATATTGCGTGGTAGTTGCGTGGTTAATATATATAAATGGAAAACAATAAATACAGTCGTGTCTATTGCGTGGCTAATTAACCACGCATTAACCACGCACTGTCTCGTTGTGTGGTAAATGCGTGGTTAATTAGCCACGCAATAGCGACGACTGTATTTGTATTTTTCGTTTTTTGAAGGGTAAACATTATTTTTTTGGGTTCATTTTTTACACATCCTTATTATACTTTATTATCTTTATATTTCTCGGTTTATACGTGAATTCGAGTTACACACAAGCGTGTACACCTTCCAAACTCGTTACTCATTTCAAGTTTTTCCTTTCAATGTGTATAAACGTATGTAGTTTTAATACACCAATTCATTGATGGACACACACACTCATACTTATATACACTCATTCTCATATACACTCATACTTATACTCATACACATGATTGTATGCGTATCAATGTGTTGGTGTGTTAAAATCACAAGTGCTTATACACCTTGAAAGGATAACGTTTGAAATGAACAATGGGTTTGGAAGATGTACACGCTTGTGTGTAACTAGAATTCACGTATAAACCGAGAAATATAAAGATAATAAAGTATAATAAGGATGGGTAAAAAATGAACCCAAAAAAATAATGTTTACCCTTCAAAAAACGAAAAATACAAATAAAGTCGTGGATATTGCGTGGCTAATTAACCACGCATTTACCACACAACCACACAGTGCGTGGTAATTGCGTGGCTAATTAGCCACGCAATAGCCACGACTGTATTTGTATTTTTTGTTTTTTGAAGGCCAAAAATTATTTTTTTGGGTTCATTTTTTGTACATCTTTGTTATACTTTATTATCTTTATATTTCTCGGTTTATACGTAAATTGGACTTACACACAAGCGTTTACACCTTTTAAACACGTTACTCATTAATAAAACGAAAACGAAAACAAAAACGGATGAGGCTTATTGCGTGGCTATTTCGTGGTTAAAAGTCAAAGAAAGTCAAAGAAAATGTTTGTGTTTATTGCGTGGCTAATGCTTTGCGTGGCTGATGCGTGGAAAAATGTTGGTGGCTATTGCGTGGCTAAATTTGGGTGGTTATTGCGTGGCTAAATTTGGGTTGATATTGCGTGGTAGTTGCGTGGTTAATATATATAAATGGAAAACAATAAATACAGTCGTGTCTATTGCGTGGCTAATTAACCACGCATTAACCACGCACTGTCTGGTTGTGTGATAAATGCGTGGTTAATTAGCCGCGCAATAGCCACGACTGTATTTGTATTTTTCGTTTTTTGAAGGGTAAACATTATTTTTTTGGGTTCATTTTTTACACATCCTTATTATACTTTATTATCTTTATATTTCTCGGTTTATACGTGAATTCGAGTTACACACAAGCGTGTACACCTTCCAAACTCGTTACTCATTTCAAGTTTTTCCTTTCCGTGTGTATAAACATATGTAGTTTTAATACACCAATTCATTGATGGACACACACACTCATACTTATATACACTCATTCTCATATACACTCATACTTATACTCATACACATGATTGTATGCGTATCAATGTGTTGGTGTGTTAAAATCACAAGTGCTTATACACCTTGAAAGGATAACGTTTGAAATGAACAATGGGTTTGGAAGGTGTACACGCTTGTGTGTAACTAGAATTCACGTATAAACCGAGAAATATAAAGATAATAAAGTATAATAAGGATGGGTAAAAAATGAACCCAAAAAAATAATGTTTACCCTTCAAAAAACGAAAAATACAAATAAAGTCGTGGATATTGCGTGGCTAATTAACCACGTATTTACCACACAACCAGACAGTGCGTGGTAATTGCGTGGCTAATTAGCCACGCAATAGCCACGACTGTATTTGTATTTTTTTTTTTGAAGGCCAAAAATTATTTTTTTGGGTTCATTTTTTGTACATATTTATTATACTTTATTATCTTTATATTTCTCGGTTTATACATAAATTGGACTTACACACAAGCGTTTACACCTTTTAAACACGTTACTCATTAATAAAACGAAAACGAAAATGGATGAGGCTTATTGCGTGGCTATTTCGTGGTTAAAAGTCAAAGAAAGTCAAAGAAAATGTTTGTGTTTATTGCGTGGCTAATGCTTTGCGTGGCTGAAGCGTGGAAAAATGTTGGTGGCTATTGCGTGGCTAAATTTGGGTGGTTATTGCGTGGCTAAATTTGGGTAGATATTGCGTGGTAGTTGCGTGGTTAATATATATAAATGGAAAACAATAAATACAGTCGTGTCTATTGCGTGGCTAATTAACCACGCATTAACCACGCACTGTCTGGTTGTGTGGTAAATGCGTGTTTAATTAGCCACGCAATAGCCACGACTGTATTTGTATTTTTCGTTTTTTGAAGGGTAAACATTATTTTTTTGGGTTCATTTTTTACACATCCTTATTATACTTTATTATCTTTATATTTCTCGGTTTATACGTGAATTCGAGTTACACACAAGCGTGTACACCTTCCAAACTCGTTACTCATTTCAAGTTTTTCCTTTCAATGTGTATAAACGTATGTAGTTTTAATACACCAATTCATTGATGGACACACACACTCATACTTATATACACTCATTCTCATATACACTCATACTTATACTCATACACATGATTGTATGCGTATCAATGTGTTGGTGTGTTAAAATCACAAGTGCTTATACACCTTGAAAGGATAACGTTTGAAATGAACAATGGGTTTGGAAGGTGTACACGCTTGTGTGTAACTAGAATTCACGTATAAACCGAGAAATATAAAGATAATAAAGTATAATAAGGATGGGTAAAAAATGAACCCAAAAAAATAATGTTTACCCTTCAAAAAACGAAAAATACAAATAAAGTCGTGGATATTGCGTGGCTAATTAACCACGCATTTACCACACAACCAGACAGTGCGTGGTAATTGCGTGGCTAATTAGCCACGCAATAGCCACGACTGTATTTGTATTTTTTGTTTTTTGAAGGCCAAAAATTATTTTTTTGGGTTCATTTTTTGTACATATTTATTATACTTTATTATCTTTATATTTCTCGGTTTATACATAAATTGGACTTACACACAAGCGTTTACACCTTTTAAACACGTTACTCATTAATAAAACGAAAACGAAAACGGATGAGGCTTATTGCGTGGCTATTTCGTGGTTAAAAGTCAAATAAAGTCAAAGAAAATGTTTGTGTTTATTGCGTGGCTAATGCTTTGCGTGGCTGAAGCGTGGAAAAATGTTGGTGGCTATTGCGTGGCTAAATTTGGGTGGTTATTGCGTGGCTAAATTTGGGTAGATATTGCGTGGTAGTTGCGTGGTTAATATATATAAATGGAAAACAATAAATACAGTCGTGTCTATTGCGTGGCTAATTAACCACGCATTAACCACGCACTGTCGGTTGTGTGGTAAATGCGTGGTTAATTAGCCACGCAATAGCCACGACTGTATTTGTATTTTTCGTTTTTTGAAGGGTAAACATTATTTTTTTGGGTTCATTTTTTACACATCCTTATTATACTTTATTATCTTTATATTTCTCGGTTTATACGTGAATTCGAGTTACACATAAGCGTGTACACCTTCCAAACTCGTTACTCATTTCAAGTTTTTCCTTTCAATGTGTATAAACGTATGTAGTTTTAATACACCAATTCATTGATGGACACACACACTCATACTTATATACACTCATTCTCATATACACTCATACTTATACTCATACACATGATTGTATGCGTATCAATGTGTTGGTGTGTTAAAATCACAAGTGCTTATACACCTTGAAAGGATAACGTTTGAAATGAACAATGGGTTTGGAAGGTGTACACGCTTGTGTGTAACTAGAATTCACGTATAAACCGAGAAATATAAAGATAATAAAGTATAATAAGGATGGGTAAAAAATGAACCCAAAAAAATAATGTTTACCCTTCAAAAAACGAAAAATACAAATAAAGTCGTGGATATTGCGTGGCTAATTAACCACGCATTTACCACACAACCAGACAGTGCGTGGTAATTGCGTGGATAATTAGCCACGCAATAGCCACGACTGTATTTGTATTTTTTGTTTTTTGAAGGGCAAAAATTATTTTTTTGGGTTCATTTTTTGTACATATTTGTTATACTTTATTATCTTTATATTTCTCGGTTTATACATAAATTGGACTTACACACAAGCGTTTACACCTTTTAAACACGTTACTCATTAATAAAACGAAAACGAAAACGGATGAGGCTTATTGCGTGGCTATTTCGTGGTTAAAAGTCAAAGAAAGTCAAAGAAAATGTTTGTGTTTATTGCGTGGCTAATGCTTTGCGTGGCTGATGCGTGGAAAAATGTTGGTGGCTATTGCGTGGCTAAATTTGGGTGGTTATTGCGTGGCTAAATTTGGGGTGATATTGCGTGGTAGTTGCGTGGTTAATATATATAAATGGAAAACAATAAATACAGTCGTGTCTATTGCGTGGCTAATTAACCACGCATTAACCACGCACTGTCTGGTTGTGTGGTAAATGCGTGGTTAATTAGCCACGACTGTATATGTATTTTTCGTTTTTTGAAGGGTAAACATTATTTTTTTGGGTTCATTTTTTATACATCCTTATTATACTTTATTATCTTTATATTTCTCGGTTTATACGTGAATTCGAGTTACACACAAGCGTGTACACCTTCCAAACTCGTTACTCATTTCAAGTTTTTCCTTTCAATGTGTATAAACGTATGTAGTTTTAATACACCAATTCATTGATGGACACACACACTCATACTTATATACACTCATTCTCATATACACTCATACTTATACTCATACACATGATTGTATGCGTATCAATGTGTTGGTGTGTTAAAATCACAAGTGCTTATACCCCTTGAAAGGATAACGTTTGAAATGAACAATGGGTTTGGAAGATGTACACGCTTGTGTGTAACTAGAATTCACGTATAAACCGAGAAATAAAAAGATAATAAAGTATAATAAGGATGGGTAAAAAATGAACCCAAAAAAATAATGTTTACCCTTCAAAAAACGAAAAATACAAATAAAGTCGTGGATATTGCGTGGCTAATTAACCACGCATTTACCACACAACCAGACAGTGCGTGGTAATTGCGTGGCTAATTAGCCACGCAATAGCCACGACTGTATTTGTATTTTTTGTTTTTTGAAGGCCAAAAATTATTTTTTTGGGTTCATTTTTTGTACATCTTTGTTATACTTTATTATCTTTATATTTCTCGGTTTATACGTAAATTGGACTTACACACAAGCGTTTACACCTTTTAAACACGTTACTCATTAATAAAACGAAAACGAAAACGAAAACGGATGAGGCTTATTGCGTGGCTATTTCGTGGTTAAAAGTCAAAGAAAGTCAAAGAAAATGTTTGTGTTTATTGCGTGGCTAATGCTTTGCGTGGCTGATGCGTGGAAAAATGTTGGTGGCTATTGCGTGGCTAAATTTGGGTGGTTATTGCGTGGCTAAATTTGGGGTGATATTGCGTGGTAGTTGCGTGGTTAATATATATAAATGGAAAACAATAAATACAGTCGTGTCTATTGCGTGGCTAATTAACCACGCATTAACCACGCACTGTCTGGGTGTGTGGTAAATGCGTGGTTAATTAGCCACGACTGTATATGTATTTTTCGTTTTTTGAAGGGTAAACATTATTTTTTTGGGTTCATTTTTTATACATCCTTATTATACTTTATTATCTTTATATTTCTCGGTTTATACGTGAATTCGAGTTACACACAAGCGTGTACACCTTCCAAACTCGTTACTCATTTCAAGTTTTTCCTTTCAATGTGTATAAACGTATGTAGTTTTAATACACCAATTCATTGATGGACACACACACTCATACTTATATACACTCATTCTCATATACACTCATACTTATACTCATACACATGATTGTATGCGTATCAATGTGTTGGTGTGTTAAAATCACAAGTGCTTATACACCTTGAAAGGATAACGTTTGAAATGAACAATGGGTTTGGAAGGTGTACACGCTTGTGTGTAACTAGAATTCACGTATAAACCGAGAAATATAAAGATAATAAAGTATAATAAGGATGGGTAAAAAATGAACCCAAAAAAATAATGTTTACCCTTCAAAAAACGAAAAATACAAATAAAGTCGTGGATATTGCGTGGCTAATTAACCACGCATTTACCACACAACCAGACAGTGCGTGGTAATTGCGTGGCTAATTAGCCACGCAATAGCCACGACTGTATTTGTATTTTTTGTTTTTTGAAGGCCAAAAATTATTTTTTTGGGTTCATTTTTTGTACATATTTATTATACTTTATTATCTTTATATTTCTCGGTTTATACATAAATTGGACTTACACACAAGCGTTTACACCTTTTAAACACGTTACTCATTAATAAAACGAAAACGAAAACGGATGAGGCTTATTGCGTGGCTATTTCGTGGTTAAAAGTCAAATAAAGTCAAAGAAAATGTTTGTGTTTATTGCGTGGCTAATGCTTTGCGTGGCTGAAGCGTGGAAAAATGTTGGTGGCTATTGCGTGGCTAAATTTGGGTGGTTATTGCGTGGCTAAATTTGGGTAGATATTGCGTGGTAGTTGCGTGGTTAATATATATAAATGGAAAACAATAAATACAGTCGTGTCTATTGCGTGGCTAATTAACCACGCATTAACCACGCACTGTCGGTTGTGTGGTAAATGCGTGGTTAATTAGCCACGCAATAGCCACGACTGTATTTGTATTTTTCGTTTTTTGAAGGGTAAACATTATTTTTTTGGGTTCATTTTTTACACATCCTTATTATACTTTATTATCTTTATATTTCTCGGTTTATACGTGAATTCGAGTTACACACAAGCGTGTACACCTTCCAAACTCGTTACTCATTTCAAGTTTTTCCTTTCCATGTGTATAAACGTATGTAGTTTTAATACACCAATTCATTGATGGACACACACACTCATACTTATATACACTCATTCTCATATACACTCATACTTATACTCATACACATGATTGTATGCGTATCAATGTGTTGGTGTGTTAAAATCACAAGTGCTTATACACCTTGAAAGGATAACGTTTGAAATGAACAATGGGTTTGGAAGGTGTACACGCTTGTGTGTAACTAGAATTCACGTATAAACCGAGAAATATAAAGATAATAAAGTATAATAAGGATGGGTAAAAAATGAACCCAAAAAAATAATGTTTACCCTTCAAAAAACGAAAAATACAAATAAAGTCGTGGATATTGCGTGGCTAATTAACCACGCATTTACCACACAACCAGACAGTGCGTGGTAATTGCGTGGCTAATTAGCCACGCAATAGCCACGACTGTATTTGTATTTTTTGTTTTTTGAAGGCCAAAAATTATTTTTTTGGGTTCATTTTTTGTACATCTTTGTTATACTTTATTATCTTTATATTTCTCGGTTTATACGTAAATTGGACTTACACACAAGCGTTTACACCTTTTAAACACGTTACTCATTAATAAAACGAAAACGAAAACGAAAACGGATGAGGCTTATTGCGTGGCTATTTCGTGGTTAAAAGTCAAAGAAAGTCAAAGAAAATGTTTGTGTTTATTGCGTGGCTAATGCTTTGCGTGGCTGATGCGTGGAAAAATGTTGGTGGCTATTGCGTGGCTAAATTTGGGTGGTTATTGCGTGGCTAAATTTGGGTTGTTATTGCGTGGTAGTTGCGTGGTTAATATATATAAATGGAAAACAATAAATACAGTCGTGTGTATTGCGTGGCTAATTAACCACGCATTAACCACGCACTGTCTCGTTGTCTGGTAAATGCGTGGTTAATTAGCCACGCAATAGCCACGACTGTATTTGTATTTTTCGTTTTTTGAAGGGTAAACATTATTTTTTTGGGTTCATTTTTTACACATCCTTATTATACTTTATTATCTTTATATTTCTCGGTTTATACGTGAATTCGAGTTACACACAAGCGTGTACACCTTCCAAACTCGTTACTCATTTCAAGTTTTTCCTTTCCATGTGTATAAACGTATGTAGTTTTAATACACCAATTCATTGATGGACACACACACTCATACTTATATACACTCATTCTCATATACACTCATACTTATACTCATACACATGATTGTATGCGTATCAATGTGTTGGTGTGTTAAAATCACAAGTGCTTATACACCTTGAAAGGATAACGTTTGAAATGAACAATGGGTTTGGAAGGTGTACACGCTTGTGTGTAACTAGAATTCACGTATAAACCGAGAAATATAAAGATAATAAAGTATAATAAGGATGGGTAAAAAATGAACCCAAAAAAATAATGTTTACCCTTCAAAAAACGAAAAATACAAATAAAGTCGTGGATATTGCGTGGCTAATTAACCACGCATTTACCACACAACCAGACAGTGCGTGGTAATTGCGTGGCTAATTAGCCACGCAATAGCCACGACTGTATTTGTATTTTTTGTTTTTTGAAGGCCAAAAATTATTTTTTTGGGTTCATTTTTTGTACATATTTGTTATACGTTATTATCTTTATATTTCTCGGTTTATACATAAATTGGACTTACACACAAGCGTTTACACCTTTTAAACACGTTACTCATTAATAAAACGAAAACGAAAACGGATGAGGCTTATTGCGTGGCTATTTCGTGGTTAAAAGTCAAAGAAAGTCAAAGAAAATGTTTGTGTTTATTGCGTGGCTGATGCGTGGAAAAATGTTGGTGGCTATTGCGTGGCTAAATTTGGGTGGTTATTGCGTGGCTAAATTTGGGTTGATATTGCGTGGTAGTTGCGTGATTAATATATATAAATGGAAAACAATAAATACAGTCGTGTCTATTGCGTGGCTAATTAACCACGCATTAACCACGCACTGTCTGGTTGTGTGGTAAATGCGTGGTTAATTAGCCACGCAATAGCCATGACTGTATTTGTATTTTTCGTTTTTTGAAGGGTAAACATTATTTTTTTGGGTTCATTTTTTACACATCCTTATTATACTTTATTATCTTTATATTTCTCGGTTTATACGTGAATTCGAGTTACACACAAGCGTGTACACCTTCCAAACTCGTTACTCATTTCAAGTTTTTCCTTTCAATGTGTATAAACGTATGTAGTTTTAATACACCAATTCATTGATGGACACACACACTCATACTTATATACACTCATTCTCATATACACTCATACTTATACTCATACACATGATTGTATGCGTATCAATGTGTTGGTGTGTTAAAATCACAAGTGCTTATACACCTTGAAAGGATAACGTTTGAAATGAACAATGGGTTTGGAAGGTGTACACGCTTGTGTGTAACTAGAATTCACGTATAAACCGAGAAATATAAAGATAATAAAGTATAATAAGGATGGGTAAAAAATGAACCCAAAAAAATAATGTTTACCCTTCAAAAAACGAAAAATACAAATAAAGTCGTGGATATTGCGTGGCTAATTAACCACGCATTTACCACACAACCAGACAGTGCGTGGTAATTGCGTGGCTAATTAGCCACGCAATAGCCACGACTGTATTTGTATTTTTTGTTTTTTGAAGGCCAAAAATTATTTTTTTGGGTTCATTTTTTGTACATCTTTGTTATACTTTATTATCTTTATATTTCTCGGTTTATACGTAAATTGGACTTACACACAAGCGTTTACACCTTTTAAACACGTTACTCATTAATAAAACGAAAACGAAAACGAAAACGGATGAGGCTTATTGCGTGGCTATTTCGTGGTTAAAAGTCAAAGAAAGTCAAAGAAAATGTTTGTGTTTATTGCGTGGCTAATGCTTTGCGTGGCTGATGCGTGGAAAAATGTTGGTGGCTATTGCGTGGCTAAATTTGGGTGGTTATTGCGTGGCTAAATTTGGGTTGATATTGCGTGGTAGTTGCGTGGTTAATATATATAAATGGAAAACAATAAATACAGTCGTGTCTATTGCGTGGCTAATTAACCACGCATTAACCACGCACTGTCTGGTTGTGTGATAAATGCGTGGTTAATAAGCCACGCAATAGCCACGACTGTATTTGTATTTTTCGTTTTTTGAAGGGTAAACATTATTTTTTTGGGTTCATTTTTTACACATCCTTATTATACTTTATTATCTTTATATTTCTCGGTTTATACGTGAATTCGAGTTACACACAAGCGTGTACACCTTCCAAACTCGTTACTCATTTCAAGTTTTTCCTTTCAATGTGTATAAACGTATGTAGTTTTAATACACCAATTCATTGATGGACACACACACTCATACTTATATACACTCATTCTCATATACACTCATACTTATACTCATACACATGATTGTATGCGTATCAATGTGTTGGTGTGTTAAAATCACAAGTGCTTATACACCTTGAAAGGATAACGTTTGAAATGAACAATGGGTTTGGAAGGTGTACACGCTTGTGTGTAAATAGAATTCACGTATAAACCGAGAAATATAAAGATAATAAAGTATAATAAGGATGGGTAAAAAATGAACCCAAAAAAATAATGTTTACCCTTCAAAAAACGAAAAATACAAATAAAGTCGTGGATATTGCGTGGCTAATTAACCACGCATTTACCACACAACCAGACAGTGCGTGGTAATTGCGTGGCTAATTAGCCACGCAATAGCCACGACTGTATTTGTATTTTTTGTTTTTTGAAGGCCAAAAATTATTTTTTTGGGTTCATTTTTTGTACATCTTTGTTATACTTTATTATCTTTATATTTCTCGGTTTATACGTAAATTGGACTTACACACAAGCGTTTACACCTTTTAAACACGTTACTCATTAATAAAACGAAAACGAAAACGAAAACGGATGAGGCTTATTGCGTGGCTATTTCGTGGTTAAAAGTCAAAGAAAGTCAAAGAAAATGTTTGTGTTTATTGCGTGGCTAATGCTTTGCGTGGCTGATGCGTGGAAAAATGTTGGTGGCTATTGCGTGGCTAAATTTGGGTGGTTATTGCGTGGCTAAATTTGGGTTGATATTGCGTGGTAGTTGCGTGGTTAATATATATAAATGGAAAACAATAAATACAGTCGTGTCTATTGCTTGGCTAATTAACCACGCATTAACCACGCACTGTCTGGTTGTGTGATAAATGCGTGGTTAATTAGCCACGCAATAGCCACGACTGTATTTGTATTTTTCGTTTTTTGAAGGGTAAACATTATTTTTTTGGTTTCATTTTTTACACATCCTTATTATACTTTATTATCTTTATATTTCTCGGTTTATACGTGAATTCGAGTTACACACAAGCGTGTACACCTTCCAAACTCGTTACTCATTTCAAGTTTTTCCTTTCCATGTGTATAAACGTATGTAGTTTTAATACACCAATTCATTGATGGACACACACACTCATACTTATATACACTCATTCTCATATACACTCATACTTATACTCATACACATGATTGTATGCGTATCAATGTGTTGGTGTGTTAAAATCACAAGTGCTTATACACCTTGAAAGGATAACGTTTGAAATGAACAATGGGTTTGGAAGGTGTACACGCTTGTGTGTAACTAAAATTCACGTATAAACCGAGAAATATAAAGATAATAAAGTATAATAAGGATGGGTAAAAAATGAACCCAAAAAAATAATGTTTACCCTTCAAAAAACGAAAAATACAAATAAAGTCGTGGATATTGCGTGGCTAATTAACCACGCATTTACCACACAACCAGACAGTGCGTGGTAATTGCGTGGCTAATTAGCCACGCAATAGCCACGACTGTATTTGTATTTTTTGTTTTTTGAAGGCCAAAAATTATTTTTTTGGGTTCATTTTTTGTACATCTTTGTTATACTTTATTATCTTTATATTTCTCGGTTTATACGTAAATTGGACTTACACACAAGCGTTTACACCTTTTAAACACGTTACTCATTAATAAAACGAAAACGAAAACGAAAACGGATGAGGCTTATTGCGTGGCTATTTCGTTGTTAAAAGTCAAAGAAAGTCAAAGAAAATGTTTGTGTTTATTGCGTGGCTAATGCTTTGCATGGCTGATGCGTGGAAAAATGTTGGTGGCTATTGCGTGGCTAAATTTGGGTGGTTATTGCGTGGCTAAATTTGGGTTGATATTGCGTGGTAGTTGCGTGGTTAATATATATAAATGGAAAACAATAAATACAGTCGTGTCTATTGCGTGGCTAATTAACCACGCATTAACCACGCACTGTCTCGTTGTCCGGTAAATGCGTGGTTAATTAGCCACGCAATAGCCACGACTGTATTTGTATTTTTCGTTTTTTGAAGGGTAAACATTATTTTTTTGGGTTCATTTTTTACACATCCTTATTATACTTTATTATCTTTATATTTCTCGGTTTATACGTGAATTCGAGTTACACACAAGCGTGTACACCTTCCAAACTCGTTACTCATTTCAAGTTTTTCCTTTCCATGTGTATAAACGTATGTAGTTTTAATACACCAATTCATTGATGGACACACACACTCATACTTATATACACTCATTCTCATATACACTCATACTTATACTCATACACATGATTGTATGCGTATCAATGTGTTGGTGTGTTAAAATCACAAGTGCTTATACACCTTGAAAGGATAACGTTTGAAATGAACAATGGGTTTGGGAGGTGTACACGCTTGTGTGTAACTAGAATTCACGTATAAACCGAGAAATATAAAGATAATAAAGTATAATAAGGATGAGTAAAAAATGAACCCAAAAAAATAATGTTTACCCTTCAAAAAACGAAAAATACAAATAAAGTCGTGGATATTGCGTGGCTAATTAACCACGCATTTACCACACAACCAGACAGTGCGTGGTAATTGCGTGGCTAATTAGCCACGCAATAGCCACGACTGTATTTGTATTTTTTGTTTTTTGAAGGCCAAAAATTATTTTTTTGGGTTCATTTTTTGTACATATTTGTTATACTTTATTATCTTTATATTTCTCGGTTTATACATAAATTGGACTTACACACAAGCGTTTACACCTTTTAAACACGTTACTCATTAATAAAACGAAAACGAAAACGGATGAGGCTTATTGCATGGCTATTTCGTGGTTAAAAGTCAAAGAAAGTCAAAGAAAATGTTTGTGTTTATTGCGTGGCTGATGCGTGGAAAAATGTTGGTGGCTATTGCGTGGCTAAATTTGGGTGGTTATTGCGTGGCTAAATTTGGGTTGATATTGCGTGGTAGTTGCGTGATTAATATATATAAATGGAAAACAATAAATACAGTCGTGTCTATTGCGTGGCTAATTAACCACGCATTAACCACGCACTGTCTGGTTGTGTGGTAAATGCGTGGTTAATTAGCCACGGAATAGCCATGACTGTATTTGTATTTTTCGTTTTTTGAAGGGTAAACATTATTTTTTTTGGTTCATTTTTTACACATCCTTATTATACTTTATTATCTTTATATTTCTCGGTTTATACGTGAATTCGAGTTACACACAAGCGTGTACACCTTCCAAACTCGTTACTCATTTCAAGTTTTTCCTTTCAATGTGTATAAACGTATGTAGTTTTAATACACCAATTCATTGATGGACACACACACTCATACTTATATACACTCATTCTCATATACACTCATACTTATACTCATACACATGATTGTATGCGTATCAATGTGTTGGTGTGTTAAAATCACAAGTGCTTATACACCTTGAAAGGATAACGTTTTGTTGAAAAATGTTTTTGTATGTGACCATCACTGAAATAAGACGAACTGTTTTTATATTATCTAACAAATATTATCAGTTCATTTCAGGTTGCGTGGATTCGAGATTAAAAACGAGAAAAGAAAAGAAAATGATTTTTTAAAGCCAAAACAAAGAAAAATTCAAAAGAAAATTAAATTAAATCTATTTAAAATGAATTTTTTAGAAATATATTTTCTAAATAATTTATTTTATTAGACTTAATTAATTTTATAAATTAAAAATGATTTTTCCTAATTTATTTGGATTTTATTCGGATTTTAAAATGAATTTAATTCATTTTAAAAAGGAAACAGCCCAGCAGCCCAGCCCAAAATCCGGAGCCCAAGGTGCTGATCCACATCCGTCGACCCATATCCGGAAAACCGAACCGACCCGCCCCGGATCCCAAGGTGCTGACCCGCATACCGACCCGGTCCGAACCGCCTCGAAGATCCGGCGCACTCACATGTTACACGCGGACTTTACCCGCCCCAGATCCGACCCACTACCCGATCCGGCCGAACCATTTCTCCTCACATCAGGGTCCGCGCGTCGACCCAGAATGCGACCCATGAACCGACCCGACGACCCGCGTGTTTCTGAGATGAAATACTTACATTTTAGCCCCCTGAACTTCCGAAAACCTTCAAAAACAACCCAAAACCCTTTAAAATTCATATATAAACCATTTCAACACCATTTCTTTCATTTTTACCACCAAAAATTCACCAAATCCTCTCCAACTTCCACCAATCTTATTTCCAACTTCCAAACACTCTCCAAAACACCAAGAACACACACCAAAAACACCAAGAACACACACCAAAAACACCAAGAACACCAAGAAAAACACCAAGAACACCAAGATCAACACCAAGAACACCAAGATCACCAAGATCATCAAACAAGAACAAATAGAGACATGGTCTATTAGAAATCCAGTCCAACCCTAAGCCAGTTCAGTCAATTTATTTGACGAACCTACTTGATAGACCAGTCGTTCCACAGTCCTGTTGTAAACCAGTTCAGTCAATCTATTGACGAACCTACTTGATATATATAATATATATATATATATATATATATATATATTTATTTATATAATTATAGTCATTTACATTATTTATCGTTTTATGTCTTTTAATTATAGTCATTTATATTATTTATCGCTTTAAGTCATTTAATTACTGCAATTTATATTATTTATATATCTTTCACACAGTAAACGGTGCAAACCTTTATTTGTGGCGATTAGATTATATATTTTTATTCCGCAACTTTTATTATTTATTCCGCATATTATCATTTTAATTTATATATCTGTCACACATTAAACGGTGCGAACCTTTATTTGTGGTGATTGTTATTTATTTTCAACAATTGGTATCAGAGCTTGTGTGATTTACTTTGAAATTTTCAAAAAAAACTTTTGGTTAGCGTTTATATAAACCTTCCATAAGCTTTTCTTTGAATATTTCATTTTAATATCACTTGTTAAAAATCCTTTTTTTTAAATATTAAAAATCTTTAAAAAAATTAAACAAAATGCCTTCCGCAAACAACTCAAGAGCTCCAAATGTCATAGAACAGGTATGGTCTATGATTTCTGAACTCGGTTTTTCTAAAACAATTTTTGAGTCCCATATATCCAAAATTGAGAAAAGTTTAGAAGCTGATCTCAAGAAATACCATGATACAGTGGTTAATTCTGAAATCTTCAAATGTGAGTTACAAACCCTACAACTCAAATTTGCAGAATTAACCAGAACAAGGACCAAATTGGAAAGAGACGTTGAAAGAAAATCAGAAGATTACAATCATGTCTTTGAACAATTAAATCAATCTCTAATTCAGAAAAAGGAATTGGAATTAAAAAATCAATCAGTCATTTCTTATGAAACAAAAGAAGTTTTAGAAATGGAAATCATTCAGTTGACACAAAACTTTCAAGAGTCAACTGAAAAACACAAAATCTTAAATGAAAAACTGACTGATTCTTTAAACCAAATCACTTTTCTTGAATCTGAAAACAAAAGATTGATACAGAATGTGGAATCTATCAAAATTGCCAGAAAACTCAGTGATGATATATTCACCAAGGCAAACACCTTGGGTACTGGAAAATTTGATACGAGTTACAGACCAGGAATTGGTAGAGAAACCTTTGAAAAAGAACTAGAAAATCAAGAAAACATGATAATTTGTGAAAACTCTGAATCAACTCTACCAGATCTTTTCACATCTGTTAATGAGGAAGATTCAGATGACGAAACAGTTATCAACTATAGCCCAGATGATACTGATTTCAATGTTTCCAAATCAAACTCTGCTAGTTCTTCAAATCAACAAATCAAAAATACCAATGAAGCAATCAAAACCCCGCTTAACAAACCAAAAGTTTTTAAAAACAAACAAAAGAAACCTCTTCAACCTAAAGTCATACCTCATAAACAGGTTTCCAAACAAAAACCAAAACCTTTTCAAAAACCGATTCAAAACCGCTTTCAGGAGATAAACTTCCATCTCTCAAGAAACTTTCAAAAACCAACACATCAGGAAGTTTCAAACCATCATCATCAAAAACCTTTTCAAAACCGCCCATCATACACCAGATATGAAGAAAACTTTTCAAACAGATCTTCACATCTAGGATATCTTTCACCAAACCACAGATCTTATCAACCCACAGGTTTTCAACAACAAATCACATTTTGGATAAACTTCATAAATCAAATCAAACCTCAACAATTCCGTTCTCATAAATCAAACTCTTACAGCAACGTGAATTTAAATACTACAAGAAATTCATTAAGCAAAGCACCCAAAATAACAACAACTGACAAACCAGGACCCATTCAGATTTGGGTACCAAAACTTTCTGTCTAATTGTAGGTACTTAATGCTGGAGAACCCTATGATGATACATGGTATATCGATAATGGCTACTCCAAGCATATGACAGGAAACCAGAGCTTTCTACAAGACTTCAAACCCACGGTACCTCTGATGCAGAAAATTCAAAATCAAATAAAGAAAATGCAGATCAAATCGAGGGGGAACCACCAACACTAAATCCCTCTTTGGACACTCCCAATCCACCTGTCCAAAATGATCCCAGTGCATCATCTATGGGGGAACTTTCATTACATCATTCTCACCATACAATTAGAAAAACTAAAAAATTACAAAACATCAAAAGACAAAAAGATTTTAGATTTTTATAATTTTCATATCTTTCCTTAAAAAACAAAAATTTCCAAAAACATTCAAATAACCAAAATTTCCAAAAACATTCAGAAAAACAAATTTTCAAAAATACAATAAAAGACTTGCCATAATAAGCTTTTATAGAACCTTGTGATTAATCGTCTCTTGACTTAATTTTTCAGATGCTTATGCTCTATGAAGATTTTAAGTCATATTGATTCTCAATTGGAGTGAAGGTTCAAATCTCCTATTTTTCATAATGTATATAACTTTATTTCCTTCGATTTTATTTCATTATTGACGATTTTAAACAATCAAGGGACATAAGGTTAGGAGGTTCAGATGAAAACAAAAACCCATGTGAGAATTTGTGCCTCGTCGATCTAAATCATTGTAGAATTCAATTCTTGTGAGCTTAGGTGTGTCACTATTGCTAATAAGGTATACCCGATTATACCTTGTCACAGTCTCATTTTTGCTTAGATATCAAAATGACCAGGGACAATACTTTCATTTCTTACATACTAGACAAATTGTCTTTTATGCCACCTATCCCTACCTAGATAAAAGCCAACCAAAAATGAAGACGACATCAAAATGGAAAGACTCTAAACGAAGACATATCTTTACAAGAAAACCAAAGGAGAAACAAAGATCTATCAACATCCAATCCTCAAAGACGAATCAACAAGAAAGTCAAATCACTCACCGAAGAAATACCAAGTTAAACAAACTTTCAATCAAATGGTTATTTCAAAACAAACATAATCAAATCCCGCAATTTGTTTTTAACCATTTTTCAGAAAAGCAAACATCTCAATCACTCAAGACAGATACTCTTACAAAAACAAAAACACAAAATTCTCAATTGTAGCAAATTCTTAATGTTAAAACAAAATATCTTTTTACAATAAATCGATATTGATCAACAAACATGATATCATCAAAGAAGAAGCTGCAACAATAATGGATTTCCCGGGATACTGTAGCCTTCATCACTGAAGATTTCTTAGTTGCAAACTGCACTATGAAAATTGCTAAACCCCTCTACATGTATTTCCCGACGGAGAGAGAGTGAACATTAATGGCATGAATGAAGAAACCCGCTGAGTAATGCCGAAACCAGTCTTATGTGATTGATTATCTAATAATGAGACTAAGTGACTTTACAGGAAAAGCATAGATGAACACCTCCAATATGAGTGTGAGTCGTCAGAGAGAGATATCACTCATTTTTAGTGATTATTAACTTGTTCTGCTGCCAGAACAACCAAACACCCAAGTGAAATGTGAGCTATATATATGAGCGTTCATCTGAATCGACCTGTTAGACCACTTGTCGTCATAAATAATGCTATAAAATCTTAAGAAATTTATTTAGATACATATATGGCTACCCTTTGATAATCGAACCCGAGACTTTGATTTGGAAACAAATAGTCTTCAAAATCTTTTTCAAAACATAAGATATGTAAAACCAAGTCACAAACTTTCAAAATTATTACAATGGTTTTATATATATCTTATCATTGACAAAACTTTTATCTCAAATCTTCAATATTAAAACTGTTAATGTGATTATATCTGTCCTTATTTCATCAATGATCACATAGGGGGAAATTGTTGAAAAATGTTTTTGTATGTGACCATCACTGAAATAAGACGAACTGTTTTTATATTATCTAACAAATATTATCAGTTCATTTCAGGTTGCGTGGATTCGAGATTAAAAACGAGAAAAGAAAAGAAAATGATTTTTTAAAGCCAAAACAAAGAAAAATTCAAAAGAAAATTAAATTAAATCTATTTAAAATGAATTTTTTAGAAATATATTTTCTAAATAATTTATTTTATTAGACTTAATTAATTTTATAAATTAAAAATGATTTTTCCTAATTTATTTGGATTTTATTCGGATTTTAAAATGAATTTAATTCATTTTAAAAAGGAAACAGCCCAGCAGCCCAGCCCAAAATCCGGAGCCCAAGGTGCTGATCCACATCCGTCGACCCATATCCGGAAAACCGAACCGACCCGCCCCGGATCCACTTTGCCTCACAGCGCAACCCGCGTGTTGACCCGCATACCGACCCGGTCCGAACCGCCTCGAAGATCCGGCGCACTCACATGTTACACGCGGACTTTACCCGCCCCAGATCCGACCCACTACCCGATCCGGCCGAACCATTTCTCCTCACATCAGGGTCCGCGCGTCGACCCAGAATGCGACCCATGAACCGACCCGACGACCCGCGTGTTTCTGAGATGAAATACTTACATTTTAGCCCCCTGAACTTCCGAAAACCTTCAAAAACAACCCAAAACCCTTTAAAATTCATATATAAACCATTTCAACACCATTTCTTTCATTTTTACCACCAAAAATTCACCAAATCCTCTCCAACTTCCACCATCTTATTTCCAACTTCCAAACACTCTCCAAAACACCAAGAACACACACCAAAAACACCAAGAACACACACCAAAAACACCAAGAACACCAAGAAAAACACCAAGAACACCAAGATCAACACCAAGAACACCAAGATCACCAAGATCATCAAACAAGAACAAATAGAGACATGGTCTATTAGAAATCCAGTCCAACCCTAAGCCAGTTCAGTCAATTTATTTGACGAACCTACTTGATAGACCAGTCGTTCCACAGTCCTGTTGTAAACCAGTTCAGTCAATCTATTGACGAACCTACTTGATATATATATATATATATATATATATATATATATATATATATATATATATATTTATATAATTATAGTCATTTACATTATTTATCGTTTTATGTCTTTTAATTATAGTCATTTATATTATTTATCGCTTTAAGTCATTTAATTACTGCAATTTATATTATTTATATATCTTTCACACAGTAAACGGTGCAAACCTTTATTTGTGGCGATTAGATTATATATTTTTATTCCGCAACTTTTATTATTTATTCCGCATATTATCATTTTAATTTATATATCTGTCACACATTAAACGGTGCGAACCTTTATTTGTGGTGATTGTTATTTATTTTCAACACGTTTGAAATGAACAATGGGTTTGGAAGGTGTACACGCTTGTGTGTAACTAGAATTCACGTATAAACCGAGAAATATAAAGATAATAAAGTATAATAAGGATGGGTAAAAAATGAACCCAAAAAAATAATGTTTACCCTTCAAAAAACGAAAAATACAAATAAAGTCGTGGATATTGCGTGGCTAATTAACCACGCATTTACCACACAACCAGACAGTGCGTGGTAATTGCGTGGCTAATTAGCCACGCAATAGCCACGACTGTATTTGTATTTTTTGTTTTTTGAAGGCCAAAAATTATTTTTTTGGGTTCATTTTTTGTACATATTTGTTATACTTTATTATCTTTATATTTCTCGGTTTATACATAAATTGGACTTACACACAAGCGTTTACACCTTTTAAACACGTTACTCATTAATAAAACGAAAACGAAAACGGATGAGGCTTATTGCGTGGCTATTTCGTGGTTAAAAGTCAAAGAAAGTCAAAGAAAATGTTTGTGTTTATTGCGTGGCTGATGCGTGGAAAAATGTTGGTGGCTATTGCGTGGCTAAATTTGGGTGGTTATTGCGTGGCTAAATTTGGGTTGATATTGCGTGGTAGTTGCGTGATTAATATATATAAATGGAAAACAATAAATACAGTCGTGTCTATTGCGTGGCTAATTAACCACGCATTAACCACGCACTGTCTGGTTGTGTGGTAAATGCGTGGTTAATTAGCCACGCAATAGCCATGACTGTATTTGTATTTTTCGTTTTTTGAAGGGTAAACATTATTTTTTTGGGTTCATTTTTTAAACATCCTTATTATACTTTATTATCTTTATATTTCTCGGTTTATACGTGAATTCGAGTTACACACAAGCGTGTACACCTTCCAAACTCGTTACTCATTTCAAGTTTTTCCTTTCAATGTGTATAAACGTATGTAGTTTTAATACACCAATTCATTGATGGACACACACACTCATACTTATATACACTCATTCTCATATACACTCATACTTATACTCATACACATGATTGTATGCGTATCAATGTGTTGGTGTGTTAAAATCACAAGTGCTTATACACCTTGAAAGGATAACGTTTGAAATGAACAATGGGTTTGGAAGGTGTACACGCTTGTGTGTAACTAGAATTCACGTATAAACCGAGAAATATAAAGATAATAAAGTATAATAAGGATGGGTAAAAAATGAACCCAAAAAAATAATGTTTACCCTTCAAAAAACGAAAAATACAAATAAAGTCGTGGATATTGTGTGGCTAATTAACCACGCATTTACCACACAACCAGACAGTGCGTGGTAATTGCGTGGCTAATTAGCCACGCAATAGCCACGACCGTATTTGTATTTTTTGTTTTTTGAAGGCCAAAAATTATTTTTTTGGGTTCATTTTTTGTACATATTTGTTATACTTTATTATCTTTATATTTCTCGGTTTATACATAAATTGGACTTACACACAAGCGTTTACACCTTTTAAACACGTTACTCATTAATAAAACGAAAACGAAAACGGATGAGGCTTATTGCGTGGCTATTTCGTGGTTAAAAGTCAAAGAAAGTCAAAGAAAATGTTTGCGTTTATTGCGTGGCTGATGCGTGGAAAAATGTTGGTGGCTATTGCGTGGCTAAATTTGGGTGGTTATTGCGTGGCTAAATTTGGGTTGATATTGCGTGGTAGTTGCGTGGTTAATATATATAAATGGAAAACAATAAATACAGTCGTGTCTATTGCGTGGCTAATTAACCACGCATTAACCACGCACTGTCTGGTTGTGTGGTAAATGCGTGGTTAATTAGCCACGCAATAGCCACGACTGTATTTGTATTTTTCGTTTTTTGAAGGGTAAACATTATTTATTTGGGTTCATTTTTTACACATCCTTATTATACTTTATTATCTTTATATTTCTCGGTTTATACGTGAATTCGAGTTACATTCAAGCGTGTACACCTTCCAAACTCGTTACTCATTTCAAGTTTTTCCTTTCAATGTGTATAAACGTATGTAGTTTTAATACACCAATTCATTGATGGACACACACACTCATACTAATATACACTCATTCTCATATACACTCATACTTATACTCATACACATGATTGTATGCGTATCAATGTGATGGTGTGTTAAAATCACAAGTGCTTATACACCTTGAAAGGATAACGTTTGAAATGAACAATGGGTTTGGAAGGTGTACACGCTTGTGTGTAACTAGAATTCACGTATAAACCGAGAAATATAAAGATAATAAAGTATAATAAGGATGGGTAAAAAATGAACCCAAAAAAATAATGTTTACCCTTCAAAAAACGAAAAATACAAATAAAGTCGTGGATATTGTGTGGCTAATTAACCACGCATTTACCACACAACCAGACAGTGCGTGGTAATTGCGTGGCTAATTAGCCACGCAATAGCCACGACTGTATTTGTATTTTTTGTTTTTTGAAGGCCAAAAATTATTTTTTTGGGTTCATTTTTTGTACATATTTGTTATACTTTATTATCTTTATATTTCTCGGTTTATACATAAATTGGACTTACACACAAGCGTTTACACCTTTTAAACACGTTACTCATTAATAAAACGAAAACGAAAACGGATGAGGCTTATTGCGTGGCTATTTCGTGGTTAAAAGTCAAAGAAAGTCAAAGAAAATGTTTGTGTTTATTGCATGGCTAATGCTTTGCGTGGCTGATGCGTGGAAAAATGTTGGTGGCTATTGCGTGGCTAAATTTGGGTGGTTATTGCGTGGCTAAATTTGGGTTGATATTGCGTGGTAGTTGCGTGGTTAATATATATAAATGGAAAACAATAAATACAGTCGTGTCTATTGCGTGGCTAATTAACCAGGCATTAACCACGCACTGTCTGGTTGTGTGGTAAATGCGTGGTTAATTAGCCACGCAATAGCCACGACTGTATTTGTATTTTTCGTTTTTTGAAGGGTAAACATTATTTTTTTGGGTTCATTTTTTACACATCCTTATTATACTTTATTATCTTTATATTTCTCGGTTTATACGTGAATTCGAGTTACACACAAGCGTGTACACCTTCCAAACTCGTTACTCATTTCAAGTTTTTCCTTTCAATGTGTATAAACGTATGTAGTTTTAATACACCAATTCATTGATAGACACACACACTCATACTTATATACACTCATTCTCATATACACTCATACTTATACTCATACACATGATTGTATGCGTATCAATGTGTTGGTGTGTTAAAATCACAAGTGCTTATACACCTTGAAAGGATAACGTTTGAAATGAACAATGGGTTTGGAAGGTGTACACGCTTGTGTGTAACTAGAATTCACGTATAAACCGAGAAATATAAAGATAAGAAAGTAATAATAAGGATGGGTAAAAAATGAACCCAAAAAAATAATGTTTACCCTTCAAAAAACGAAAAATACAAATAAAGTCGTGGATATTGCGTGGCTAATTAACCACACATTTACCACACAACCAGACAGTGCGTGGTAATTGCGTGGCTAATTAGCCACGCAATAGCCACGACTGTATTTGTATTTTTTGTTTTTTGAAGGCCAAAATTATTTTTTTGGGTTCATTTTTTGTACATATTTGTTATACTTTATTATCTTTATATTTCTCGGTTTATACATAAATTGGATTTAAACACAAGCGTTTACACCTTTTAAACACGTTACTCATTAATAAAACGAAAACGAAAACGGATGAGGCTTATTGCGTGGCTATTTCGTGGTTAAAAGTCAAAGAAAGTCAAAGAAAATGTTTGTGTTTATTGCGTGGCTAATGCTTTGCGTGGCTGATGCGTGGAAAAATGTTGGTGGCTATTGCGTGGCTAAATTTGGGTGGTTATTGCGTGGCTAAATTTGGGTTGATATTGCGTGGTAGTTGCGTGGTTAATATATATAAATGGAAAACAATAAATACAGTCGTGTTTATTGCGTGGCTAATTAACCACGCATTAACCACGCACTGTCTGGTTGTGTGGTAAATGCGTGGTTAATTAGCCACGCAATAACCACGACTGTATTTGTATTTTTCGTTTTTTGAAGGGTAAACATTATTTATTTGGGTTCATTTTTTACACATCCTTATTATACTTTATTATTTTTATATTTCTCGGTTTATACGTGAATTCGAGTTACACACAAGCGTGTACACCTTCCAAACTCGTTACTCATTTCAAGTTTTTCCTTTCAATGTGTATAAACGTATGTAGTTTTAATACACCAATTCATTGATGGACACACACACTCATACTAATATACACTCATTCTCATATACACTCATACTTATACTCATACACATGATTGTATGCGTATCAATGTGATGGTGTGTTAAAATCACAAGTGCTTATACACATTGAAAGGATAACGTTTGAAATGAACAATGGGTTTGGAAGGTGTACACGCTTGTGTGTAACTAGAATTCACGTATAAACCGAGAAATATAAAGATAATAAAGTATAATAAGGATGGGTAAAAAATGAACCCAAAAAAATAATGTTTACCCTTCAAAAAACGAAAAATACAAATAAAGTCGTGGATATTGCGTGGCTAATTAACCACGCATTTACCACACAACCAGACAGTGCGTGGTAATTGCGTGGCTAATTAGCCACGCAATAGCCACGACTGTATTTGTATTTTTTGTTTTTTGAAGGCCAAAAATTATTTTTTTGGGTTCATTTTTTGAACATATTTGTTATACTTTATTATCTTTATATTTCTCGGTTTATACATAAATTGGACTTACACACAAGCGTTTACACCTTTTAAACACGTTACTCATTAATAAAACGAAAACGAAAACGGATGAGGCTTATTGCGTGGCTATTTCGTGGTTAAAAGTCAAAGAAAGTCAAAGAAAATGTTTGTGTTTATTGCATGGCTAATGCTTTGCGTGGCTGATGCGTGGAAAAATGTTAGTGGCTATTGCGTGGCTAAATTTGGGTGGTTATTGCGTGGCTAAATTTGGGTTGATATTGCGTGGTAGTTGCGTGGTTAATATATATAAATGGAAAACA
Source organism: Cichorium intybus (assembly GCA_023525715.1). NCBI lineage: Eukaryota > Viridiplantae > Streptophyta > Magnoliopsida > Asterales > Asteraceae > Cichorium > Cichorium intybus. The sequence continues at coordinate 141,787,147 of CM042009.1, forward strand.
ATAAATACAGTCGTGTCTATTGCGTGGCTAATTAACCACGCATTAACCACGCACTGTCTGGTTGTGTGGTAAATGCGTGGTTAATTAGCCACGCAATAGCCACGACTGTATTTGTATTTTTCGTTTTTTGAAGGGTAAACATTATTTTTTTGGGTTCATTTTTTACACATCCTTATTATACTTTATTATCTTTATATTTCTCGGTTTATACGTGAATTCGAGTTACACACAAGCGTGTACACCTTCCAAACTCGTTACTCATTTCAAGTTTTTCCATTTAATGTGTATAAACGTATGTAGTTTTAATACACCAATTCATTGATGGACACACACACTCATACTAATATACACTCATTCTCATATACACTCATACTTATACTCATACACATGATTGTATGCGTATCAATGTGATGGTGTGTTAAAATCACAAGTGCTTATACACCTTGAAAGGATAACGTTTGAAATGAACAATGGGTTTGGAAGGTGTACACGCTTGTGTGTAACTAGAATTCACGTATAAACCGAGAAATATAAAGATAATAAAGTATAATAAGGATGGGTAAAAAATGAACCCAAAAAAATAATGTTTACCCTTCAAAAAATGAAAAATACAAATAAAGTCGTGGATATTGCGTGGCTAATTAACCACGCATTTACCACACAACCAGACAGTGCGTGGTAATTGCGTGGCTAATTAGCCACGCAATAGCCACGACTGTATTTGTATTTTTTGTTTTTTGAAGGCCAAAAATTATTTTTTTGGGTTCATTTTTTGTACATATTTGTTATACTTTATTATCTTTATATTTCTCGGTTTATACATAAATTGGACTTACACACAAGCGTTTACACCTTTTAAACACGTTACTCATTAATAAAACGAAAACGAAAACGGATGAGGCTTATTGCGTGGCTATTTCGTGGTTAAAAGTCAAAGAAAGTCAAAGAAAATGTTTGTGTTTATTGCGTGGCTAATGCTTTGCGTAGCTGATGCGTGGAAAAATGTTGGTGGCTATTGCGTGGCTAAATTTGGGTGGTTATTGCGTGGCTAAATTTGGGTTGATATTGCGTGGTAGTTGCGTGGTTAATATATATAAATAGAAAACAATAAATACAGTCGTGTTTATTGCGTGGCTAATTAACCACGCACTGTCTGGTTGTGTGGTAAATGCGTGGTTAATTAGCCACGCAATAGCCACGACTGTATTTGTATTTTTCGTTTTTTGAAGGGTAAACATTATTTTTTTGGGTTCATTTTTTACACATCCTTATTATACTTTATTATCTTTATATTTCTCGGTTTATACGTGAATTCGAGTTACACACAAGCGTGTACACCTTCCAAACTCGTTACTCATTTCAAGTTTTTCCTTTCAATGTGTATAAACGTATGTAGTTTTAATACACCAATTCATTGATGGACACACACACTCATACTTATATACACTCATTCTCATATACACTCATACTTATACTCATACACATGATTGTATGCGTATCAATGTGTTGGTGTGTTAAAATCACAAGTGCTTATACACATTGAAAGGATAACGTTTGAAATGAACAATGGGTTTGGAAGGTGTACACGCTTGTGTGTAACTAGAATTCACGTATAAACCGAGAAATATAAAGATAATAAAGTATAATAAGGATGGGTAAAAAATGAACCCAAAAAAATAATGTTTACCCTTCAAAAAACGAAAAATACAAATAAAGTCGTGGATATTGTGTGGCTAATTAACCACGCATTTACCACACAACCAGACAGTGCGTGGTAATTGCGTGGCTAATTAGCCACGCAATAGCCACGACTGTATTTGTAGTTTTTGTTTTTTGAAGGCCAAAAATTATTTTTTTGGGTTCATTTTTTGTACATATTTGTTATACTTTACTATCTTTATATTTCTCGGTTTATACATAAATTGGACTTACACACAAGCGTTTACACCTTTTAAACACGTTACTCATTAATAAAACGAAAACGAAAACGGATGAGGCTTATTGCGTGGCTATTTCGTGGTTAAAAGTCAAAGAAAGTCAAAGAAAATGTTTGTGTTTATTGCATGGCTAATGCTTTGCGTGGCTGATGCGTGGAAAAATGTTGGTGGCTATTGCGTGGCTAAATTTGGGTGGTTATTGCGTGGCTAAATTTGGGTTGATATTGCGTGGTAGTTGCGTGGTTAATATATATAAATGGAAAACAATAAATACAGTCGTGTCTATTGCGTGGCTAATTAACCACGCATTAACCACGCACTGTCTGGTTGTGTGGTAAATGCGTGGTTAATTAGCCACGCAATAGCCACGACTGTATTTGTATTTTTCGTTTTTTGAAGGGTAAACATTATTTATTTGGGTTCATTTTTTACACATCCTTATTATACTTTATTATCTTTATATTTCTCGGTTTATACGTGAATTCGAGTTACACACAAGCGTGTACACCTTCCAAACTCGTTACTCATTTCAAGTTTTTCCTTTCAATGTGTATAAACGTATGTAGTTTTAATACACCAATTCATTGATGGACACACACACTCATACTAATATACACTCATTCTCATATACACTCATACTTATACTCATACACATGATTGTATGCATATCAATGTGATGGTGTGTTAAAATCACAAGTGCTTATACACATTGAAAGGATAACGTTTGAAATGAACAATGGGTTTGGAAGGTGTACACGCTTGTGTGTAACTAGAATTCACGTATAAACCGAGAAATATAAAGATAATAAAGTATAATAAGGATGGGTAAAAAATGAACCCAAAAAAATAATGTTTACCCTTCAAAAAACGAAAAATACAAATAAAGTCGTGGATATTGCGTGGCTAATTAACCACGCATTTACCACACAACCAGACAGTGCGTGGTAATTGCGTGGCTAAATAGCCACGCAATAGCCACGACTGTATTTGTATTTTTTGTTTTTTGAAGGCCAAAAATTATTTTTTTGGGTTCATTTTTTGTACATATTTGTTATACTTTATTATCTTTATATTTCTCGGTTTATACATAAATTGGACTTACACACAAGCGTTTACACCTTTTAAACACGTTACTAATTAATAAAACGAAAACGAAAACGGATGAGGCTTATTGCGTGGCTATTTCGTGGTTAAAAGTCAAAGAAAGTCAAAGAAAATGTTTGTGTTTATTGCGTGGCTAATGCTTTGCGTGGCTGATGCGTGGAAAAATGTTGGTGGCTATTGCGTGGCTAAATTTGGGTGGTTATTGCGTGGCTAAATTTGGGTTGATATTGCGTGGTAGTTGCGTGGTTAATATATATAAATGGAAAACAATAAATACAGTCGTGTCTATTGCGTGGCTAATTAACCACGCATTAACCACGCACTGTCTGGTTGTGTGGTAAATGCGTGGTTAATTAGCCACGCAATAGCCACGACTGTATTTGTATTTTTCGTTTTTTGAAGGGTAAACATTATTTATTTGGGTTCATTTTTTACACATCCTTATTATACTTTATTATCTTTATATTTCTCGGTTTATACGTGAATTCGAGTTACATTCAAGCGTGTACACCTTCCAAACTCGTTACTCATTTCAAGTTTTTCCTTTCAATGTGTATAAACGTATGTAGTTTTAATACACCAATTCATTGATGGACACACACACTCATACTAATATACACTCATTCTCATATACACTCATACTTATACTCATACACATGATTGTATGCGTATCAATGTGATGGTGTGTTAAAATCACAAGTGCTTATACACCTTGAAAGGATAACGTTTGAAATGAACAATGGGTTTGGAAGGTGTACACGCTTGTGTGTAACTAGAATTCACGTATAAACCGAGAAATATAAAGATAATAAAGTATAATAAGGATGGGTAAAAAATGAACCCAAAAAAATAATGTTTACCCTTCAAAAAACGAAAAATACAAATAAAGTCGTGGATATTGTGTGGCTAATTAACCACGCATTTACCACACAACCAGACAGTGCGTGGTAATTGCGTGGCTAATTAGCCACGCAATAGCCACGACTGTATTTGTATTTTTTGTTTTTTGAAGGCCAAAAATTATTTTTTTGGGTTCATTTTTTGTACATATTTGTTATACTTTATTATCTTTATATTTCTCGGTTTATACATAAATTGGACTTACACACAAGCGTTTACACCTTTTAAACACGTTACTCATTAATAAAACGAAAACGAAAACGGATGAGGCTTATTGCGTGGCTATTTCGTGGTTAAAAGTCAAAGAAAGTCAAAGAAAATGTTTGTGTTTATTGCATGGCTAATGCTTTGCGTGGCTGATGCGTGGAAAAATGTTGGTGGCTATTGCGTGGCTAAATTTGGGTGGTTATTGCGTGGCTAAATTTGGGTTGATATTGCGTGGTAGTTGCGTGGTTAATATATATAAATGGAAAACAATAAATACAGTCGTGTCTATTGCGTGGCTAATTAACCAGGCATTAACCACGCACTGTCTGGTTGTGTGGTAAATGCGTGGTTAATTAGCCACGCAATAGCCACGACTGTATTTGTATTTTTCGTTTTTTGAAGGGTAAACATTATTTTTTTGGGTTCATTTTTTACACATCCTTATTATACTTTATTATCTTTATATTTCTCGGTTTATACGTGAATTCGAGTTACACACAAGCGTGTACACCTTCCAAACTCGTTACTCATTTCAAGTTTTTCCTTTCAATGTGTATAAACGTATGTAGTTTTAATACACCAATTCATTGATAGACACACACACTCATACTTATATACACTCATTCTCATATACACTCATACTTATACTCATACACATGATTGTATGCGTATCAATGTGTTGGTGTGTTAAAATCACAAGTGCTTATACACCTTGAAAGGATAACGTTTGAAATGAACAATGGGTTTGGAAGGTGTACACGCTTGTGTGTAACTAGAATTCACGTATAAACCGAGAAATATAAAGATAAGAAAGTAATAATAAGGATGGGTAAAAAATGAACCCAAAAAAATAATGTTTACCCTTCAAAAAACGAAAAATACAAATAAAGTCGTGGATATTGCGTGGCTAATTAACCACACATTTACCACACAACCAGACAGTGCGTGGTAATTGCGTGGCTAATTAGCCACGCAATAGCCACGACTGTATTTGTATTTTTTGTTTTTTGAAGGCCAAAATTATTTTTTTGGGTTCATTTTTTGTACATATTTGTTATACTTTATTATCTTTATATTTCTCGGTTTATACATAAATTGGATTTAAACACAAGCGTTTACACCTTTTAAACACGTTACTCATTAATAAAACGAAAACGAAAACGGATGAGGCTTATTGCGTGGCTATTTCGTGGTTAAAAGTCAAAGAAAGTCAAAGAAAATGTTTGTGTTTATTGCGTGGCTAATGCTTTGCGTGGCTGATGCGTGGAAAAATGTTGGTGGCTATTGCGTGGCTAAATTTGGGTGGTTATTGCGTGGCTAAATTTGGGTTGATATTGCGTGGTAGTTGCGTGGTTAATATATATAAATGGAAAACAATAAATACAGTCGTGTTTATTGCGTGGCTAATTAACCACGCATTAACCACGCACTGTCTGGTTGTGTGGTAAATGCGTGGTTAATTAGCCACGCAATAGCCACGACTGTATTTGTATTTTTCGTTTTTTGAAGGGTAAACATTATTTATTTGGGTTCATTTTTTACACATCCTTATTATACTTTATTATTTTTATATTTCTCGGTTTATACGTGAATTCGAGTTACACACAAGCGTGTACACCTTCCAAACTCGTTACTCATTTCAAGTTTTTCCTTTCAATGTGTATAAACGTATGTAGTTTTAATACACCAATTCATTGATGGACACACACACTCATACTAATATACACTCATTCTCATATACACTCATACTTATACTCATACACATGATTGTATGCGTATCAATGTGATGGTGTGTTAAAATCACAAGTGCTTATACACATTGAAAGGATAACGTTTGAAATGAACAATGGGTTTGGAAGGTGTACACGCTTGTGTGTAACTAGAATTCACGTATAAACCGAGAAATATAAAGATAATAAAGTATAATAAGGATGGGTAAAAAATGAACCCAAAAAAATAATGTTTACCCTTCAAAAAACGAAAAATACAAATAAAGTCGTGGATATTGCGTGGCTAATTAACCACGCATTTACCACACAACCAGACAGTGCGTGGTAATTGCGTGGCTAATTAGCCACGCAATAGCCACGACTGTATTTGTATTTTTTGTTTTTTGAAGGCCAAAAATTATTTTTTTGGGTTCATTTTTTGAACATATTTGTTATACTTTATTATCTTTATATTTCTCGGTTTATACATAAATTGGACTTACACACAAGCGTTTACACCTTTTAAACACGTTACTCATTAATAAAACGAAAACGAAAACGGATGAGGCTTATTGCGTGGCTATTTCGTGGTTAAAAGTCAAAGAAAGTCAAAGAAAATGTTTGTGTTTATTGCATGGCTAATGCTTTGCGTGGCTGATGCGTGGAAAAATGTTAGTGGCTATTGCGTGGCTAAATTTGGGTGGTTATTGCGTGGCTAAATTTGGGTTGATATTGCGTGGTAGTTGCGTGGTTAATATATATAAATGGAAAACAATAAATACAGTCGTGTCTATTGCGTGGCTAATTAACCACGCATTAACCACGCACTGTCTGGTTGTGTGGTAAATGCGTGGTTAATTAGCCACGCAATAGCCACGACTGTATTTGTATTTTTCGTTTTTTGAAGGGTAAACATTATTTTTTTGGGTTCATTTTTTACACATCCTTATTATACTTTATTATCTTTATATTTCTCGGTTTATACGTGAATTCGAGTTACACACAAGCGTGTACACCTTCCAAACTCGTTACTCATTTCAAGTTTTTCCATTTAATGTGTATAAACGTATGTAGTTTTAATACACCAATTCATTGATGGACACACACACTCATACTAATATACACTCATTCTCATATACACTCATACTTATACTCATACACATGATTGTATGCGTATCAATGTGATGGTGTGTTAAAATCACAAGTGCTTATACACCTTGAAAGGATAACGTTTGAAATGAACAATGGGTTTGGAAGGTGTACACGCTTGTGTGTAACTAGAATTCACGTATAAACCGAGAAATATAAAGATAATAAAGTATAATAAGGATGGGTAAAAAATGAACCCAAAAAAATAATGTTTACCCTTCAAAAAATGAAAAATACAAATAAAGTCGTGGATATTGCGTGGCTAATTAACCACGCATTTACCACACAACCAGACAGTGCGTGGTAATTGCGTGGCTAATTAGCCACGCAATAGCCACGACTGTATTTGTATTTTTTGTTTTTTGAAGGCCAAAAATTATTTTTTTGGGTTCATTTTTTGTACATATTTGTTATACTTTATTATCTTTATATTTCTCGGTTTATACATAAATTGGACTTACACACAAGCGTTTACACCTTTTAAACACGTTACTCATTAATAAAACGAAAACGAAAACGGATGAGGCTTATTGCGTGGCTATTTCGTGGTTAAAAGTCAAAGAAAGTCAAAGAAAATGTTTGTGTTTATTGCGTGGCTAATGCTTTGCGTAGCTGATGCGTGGAAAAATGTTGGTGGCTATTGCGTGGCTAAATTTGGGTGGTTATTGCGTGGCTAAATTTGGGTTGATATTGCGTGGTAGTTGCGTGGTTAATATATATAAATAGAAAACAATAAATACAGTCGTGTTTATTGCGTGGCTAATTAACCACGCACTGTCTGGTTGTGTGGTAAATGCGTGGTTAATTAGCCACGCAATAGCCACGACTGTATTTGTATTTTTCGTTTTTTGAAGGGTAAACATTATTTTTTTGGGTTCATTTTTTACACATCCTTATTATACTTTATTATCTTTATATTTCTCGGTTTATACGTGAATTCGAGTTACACACAAGCGTGTACACCTTCCAAACTCGTTACTCATTTCAAGTTTTTCCTTTCAATGTGTATAAACGTATGTAGTTTTAATACACCAATTCATTGATGGACACACACACTCATACTTATATACACTCATTCTCATATACACTCATACTTATACTCATACACATGATTGTATGCGTATCAATGTGTTGGTGTGTTAAAATCACAAGTGCTTATACACATTGAAAGGATAACGTTTGAAATGAACAATGGGTTTGGAAGGTGTACACGCTTGTGTGTAACTAGAATTCACGTATAAACCGAGAAATATAAAGATAATAAAGTATAATAAGGATGGGTAAAAAATGAACCCAAAAAAATAATGTTTACCCTTCAAAAAACGAAAAATACAAATAAAGTCGTGGATATTGTGTGGCTAATTAACCACGCATTTACCACACAACCAGACAGTGCGTGGTAATTGCGTGGCTAATTAGCCACGCAATAGCCACGACTGTATTTGTAGTTTTTGTTTTTTGAAGGCCAAAAATTATTTTTTTGGGTTCATTTTTTGTACATATTTGTTATACTTTACTATCTTTATATTTCTCGGTTTATACATAAATTGGACTTACACACAAGCGTTTACACCTTTTAAACACGTTACTCATTAATAAAACGAAAACGAAAACGGATGAGGCTTATTGCGTGGCTATTTCGTGGTTAAAAGTCAAAGAAAGTCAAAGAAAATGTTTGTGTTTATTGCATGGCTAATGCTTTGCGTGGCTGATGCGTGGAAAAATGTTGGTGGCTATTGCGTGGCTAAATTTGGGTGGTTATTGCGTGGCTAAATTTGGGTTGATATTGCGTGGTAGTTGCGTGGTTAATATATATAAATGGAAAACAATAAATACAGTCGTGTCTATTGCGTGGCTAATTAACCACGCATTAACCACGCACTGTCTGGTTGTGTGGTAAATGCGTGGTTAATTAGCCACGCAATAGCCACGACTGTATTTGTATTTTTCGTTTTTTGAAGGGTAAACATTATTTATTTGGGTTCATTTTTTACACATCCTTATTATACTTTATTATCTTTATATTTCTCGGTTTATACGTGAATTCGAGTTACACACAAGCGTGTACACCTTCCAAACTCGTTACTCATTTCAAGTTTTTCCTTTCAATGTGTATAAACGTATGTAGTTTTAATACACCAATTCATTGATGGACACACACACTCATACTAATATACACTCATTCTCATATACACTCATACTTATACTCATACACATGATTGTATGCATATCAATGTGATGGTGTGTTAAAATCACAAGTGCTTATACACATTGAAAGGATAACGTTTGAAATGAACAATGGGTTTGGAAGGTGTACACGCTTGTGTGTAACTAGAATTCACGTATAAACCGAGAAATATAAAGATAATAAAGTATAATAAGGATGGGTAAAAAATGAACGCAAAAAAATAATGTTTACCCTTCAAAAAACGAAAAATACAAATAAAGTCGTGGATATTGCGTGGCTAATTAACCACGCATTTACCACACAACCAGACAGTGCGTGGTAATTGCGTGGCTAAATAGCCACGCAATAGCCACGACTGTATTTGTATTTTTTGTTTTTTGAAGTCCAAAAATTATTTTTTTGGGTTCATTTTTTGTACATATTTGTTATACTTTATTATCTTTATATTTCTCGGTTTATACATAAATTGGACTTACACACAAGCGTTTACACCTTTTAAACACGTTACTCATTAATAAAACGAAAACGAAAACGGATGAGACTTATTGCGTGGCTATTTCGTGGTTAAAAGTCAAAGAAAGTCAAAGAAAATGTTTGTGTTTATTGCGTGGCTAATGCTTTGCGTGGCTGATGCGTGGAAAAATGTTGGTGGCTATTGCGTGGCTAAATTTGGGTGGTTATTGCGTGTCTAAATTTGGGTTGATATTGCGTGGTAGTTGCGTGGTTAATATATATAAATGGAAAACAATAAATACAGTCGTGTCTATTGCGTGGCTAATTAACCACGCATTAACCACGCACTGTCTCGTTGTCTGGTAAATGCGTGGTTAATTAGCCACGAATAGCCACGACTGTATTTGTATTTTTCGTTTTTTGAAGGTTAAACATTATATTTTTGGGTTCATTTTTTACACATCCTTATTATACTTTATTATCTTTATATTTCTCGGTTTATACGTGAATTCGAGTTACACACAAGCGTGTACACCTTCCAAACTCGTTACTCATTTCAAGTTTTTCCTTTCCATGTGTATAAACGTATGTAGTTTTAATACACCAATTCATTGATGGACACACACACTCATACTTATATACACTCATTCTCATATACACTCATACTTATACTCATACACATGATTGTATGCGTATCAATGTGTTGGTGTGTTAAAATCACAAGTGCTTATACACCTTGAAAGGATAACGTTTGAAATGAACAATGGGTTTGGAAGGTGTACACGCTTGTGTGTAACTAGAATTCACGTATAAACCGAGAAATATAAAGATAATAAAGTATAATAAGGATGGGTAAAAAATGAACCCAAAAAAATAATGTTTACCCTTCAAAAAACGAAAAATACAAATAAAGTCGTGGATATTGCGTGGCTAATTAACCACACATTTACCACACAACCAGACAGTGCGTGGTAATTGCGTGGCTAATTAGCCACGCAATAGCCACGACTGTATTTGTATTTTTTGTTTTTTGAAGGCCAAAAATTATTTTTTTGGGTTCATTTTTTGTACATATTTGTTATACTTTATTATCTTTATATTTCTCGGTTTATACATAAATTGGACTTACACACAAGCGTTTACACCTTTTAAACACGTTACTCATTAATAAAACGAAAACGAAAACGGATGAGGCTTATTGCGTGGCTATTTCGTGGTTAAAAGTCAAAGAAAGTCAAAGAAAATGTTTGTGTTTATTGCGTGGCTGATGCGTGGAAAAATGTTGGTGGCTATTGCGTGGCTAAATTTGGGTGGTTATTGCGTGGCTAAATTTGGGTTGATATTGCGTGGTAGTTGCGTGATTAATATATATAAATGGAAAACAATAAATACAGTCGTGTCTATTGCGTGGCTAATTAACCACGCATTAACCACGCACTGTCTGGTTGTGTGGTAAATGTGTGGTTAATTAGCCACGCAATAGCCATGACTGTATTTGTATTTTTCGTTTTTTGAAGGGTAAACATTATTTTTTTGGGTTCATTTTTTACACATCCTTATTATACTTTATTATCTTTATATTTCTCGGTTTATACGTGAATTCGAGTTACACACAAGCGTGTACACCTTCCAAACTCGTTACTCATTTCAAGTTTTTCCTTTCAATGTGTATAAACGTATGTAGTTTTAATACACCAATTCATTGATGGACACACACACTCATACTTATATACACTCATTCTCATATACACTCATACTTATACTCATACACATGATTGTATGCGTATCAATGTGTTGGTGTGTTAAAATCACAAGTGCTTATACACCTTGAAAGGATAACGTTTGAAATGAACAATGGGTTTGGAAGGTGTACACGCTTGTGTGTAACTAGAATTCACGTATAAACCGAGAAATATAAAGATAATAAAGTATAATAAGGATGGGTAAAAAATGAACCCAAAAAAATAATGTTTACCCTTCAAAAAACGAAAAATACAAATAAAGTCGAGGATATTGTGTGGCTAATTAACCACGCATTTACCACACAACCAGACAGTGCGTGGTAATTGCGTGGCTAATTAGCCACGCAATAGCCACGACTGTATTTGTATTTTTTGTTTTTTGAAGGCCAAAAATTATTTTTTTGGGTTCATTTTTTGTACATATTTGTTATACTTTATTATCTTTATATTTCTCGGTTTATACATAAATTGGACTTACACACAAGCGTTTACACCTTTTAAACACGTTACTCATTAATAAAACGAAAACGAAAACGGATGAGGCTTATTGCGTGGCTATTTCGTGGTTAAAAGTCAAAGAAAGTCAAAGAAAATGTTTGTGTTTATTGCGTGGCTGATGCGTGGAAAAATGTTGGTGGCTATTGCGTGGCTAAATTTGGGTGGTTATTGCGTGGCTAAATTTGGGTTGATATTGCGTGGTAGTTGCGTGGTTAATATATATAAATGGAAAACAATAAATACAGTCGTGTCTATTGCGTGGCTAATTAACCACGCATTAACCACGCACTGTCTGGTTGTGTGGTAAATGCGTGGTTAATTAGCCATGCAATAGCCACGACTGTATTTGTATTTTTCGTTTTTTGAAGGGTAAACATTATTTATTTGGGTTCATTTTTTACACATCCTTATTATACTTTATTATCTTTATATTTCTCGGTTTATACGTGAATTCGAGTTACACACAAGCGTGTACACCTTCCAAACTCGTTACTCATTTCATGTTTTTCCTTTCAATGTGTATAAACGTATGTAGTTTTAATACACCAATTCATTGATAGACACACACACTCATACTTATATACACTCATTCTCATATACACTCATACTTATACTCATACACATGATTGTATGCGTATCAATGTGTTGGTGTGTTAAAATCACAAGTGCTTATACACCTTGAAAGGATAACGTTTGAAATGAACAATGGGTTTGGAAGGTGTACACGCTTGTGTGTAACTAGAATTCACGTATAAACCGAGAAATATAAAGATAAGAAAGTATAATAAGGATGGGTAAAAAATGAACCCAAAAAAATAATGTTTACCCTTCAAAAAACGAAAAATACAAATAAAGTCGTGGATATTGCGTGGCTAATTAACCACACATTTACCACACAACCAGACAGTGCGTGGTAATTGGGTGGCTAATTAGCCACGCAATAGCCACGACTGTATTTGTATTTTTTGTTTTTTGAAGGCCAAAAATTATTTTTTTTGGTTCATTTTTTGTACATATTTGTTATACTTTATTATCTTTATATTTCTCGGTTTATACATAAATTGGACTTAAACACAAGCGTTTACACCTTTTAAACACGTTACTCATTAATAAAACGAAAACGAAAACGGATGAGGCTTATTGCGTGGCTATTTCGTGGTTAAAAGTCAAAGAAAGTCAAAGAAAATGTTTGTGTTTATTGCGTGGCTGATGCGTGGAAAAATGTTGGTGGCTATTGCGTGGCTAAATTTGGGTGGTTATTGCGTGTCTAAATTTGGGTTGATATTGCGTGGTAGTTGCGTGGTTAATATATATAAATAGAAAACAATAAATACAGTCGTGTTTATTGCGTGGCTAATTAACCACGCATTAACCACGCACTGTCTGGTTGTGTGGTAAATGCGTGGTTAATTAGCCACGCAATAGCCACGACTGTATTTGTATTTTTCGTTTTTTGAAGGGTAAACATTATTTTTTTGGGTTCATTTTTTACACATCCTTATTATACTTTATTATCTTTATATTTCTCGGTTTATACGTGAATTCGAGTTACACACAAGCGTGTACACCTTCCAAACTCGTTACTCATTTCAAGTTTTTCCTTTCAATGTGTATAAACGTATGTAGTTTTAATACACCAATTCATTGATGGACACACACACTCATACTTATATACACTCATTCTCATATACACTCATACTTATACTCATACACATGATTGTATGCGTATCAATGTGTTGGTGTGTTAAAATCACAAGTGCTTATACACATTGAAAGGATAACGTTTGAAATGAACAATGGGTTTGGAAGGTGTACACGCTTGTGTGTAACTAGAATTCACGTATAAACCGAGAAATATAAAGATAATAAAGTATAATAAGGATGGGTAAAAAATGAACCCAAAAAAATAATGTTTACCCTTCAAAAAACGAAAAATACAAATAAAGTCGTGGATATTGTGTGGCTAATTAACCACGCATTACCACACAACCAGACAGTGCGTGGTAATTGCGTGGCTAATTAGCCACGCAATAGCCACGACTGTATTTGTAGTTTTTGTTTTTTGAAGGCCAAAAATTATTTTTTTGGGTTCATTTTTTGTACATATTTGTTATACTTTACTATCTTTATATTTCTCGGTTTATACATAAATTGGACTTACACACAAGCGTTTACACCTTTTAAACACGTTACTCATTAATAAAACGAAAACGAAAACGGATGAGGCTTATTGCGTGGCTATTTCGTGGTTAAAAGTCAAAGAAAGTCAAAGAAAATGTTTGTGTTTATTGCATGGCTAATGCTTTGCGTGGCTGATGCGTGGAAAAATGTTGGTGGCTATTGCGTGGCTAAATTTGGGTGGTTATTGCGTGGCTAAATTTGGGTTGATATTGCGTGGTAGTTGCGTGGTTAATATATATAAATGGAAAACAATAAATACAGTCGTGTCTATTGCGTGGCTAATTAACCACGCATTAACCACGCACTGTCTGGTTGTGTGGTAAATGCGTGGTTAATTAGCCACGCAATAGCCACGACTGTATTTGTATTTTTCGTTTTTTGAAGGGTAAACATTATTTATTTGGGTTCATTTTTTACACATCCTTATTATACTTTATTATCTTTATATTTCTCGGTTTATACGTGAATTCGAGTTACACACAAGCGTGTACACCTTCCAAACTCGTTACTCATTTCAAGTTTTTCCTTTCAATGTGTATAAACGTATGTAGTTTTAATACACCAATTCATTGATGGACACACACACTCATACTAATATACACTCATTCTCATATACACTCATACTTATACTCATACACATGATTGTATGCGTATCAATGTGATGGTGTGTTAAAATCACAAGTGCTTATACACATTGAAAGGATAACGTTTGAAATGAACAATGGGTTTGGAAGGTGTACACGCTTGTGTGTAACTAGAATTCACGTATAAACCGAGAAATATAAAGATAATAAAGTATAATAAGGATGGGTAAAAAATGAACCCAAAAAAATAATGTTTACCCTTCAAAAAACGAAAAATACAAATAAAGTCATGGATATTGCGTGGCTAATTAACCACGCATTTACCACACAACCAGACAGTGCGTGGTAATTGCGTGGCTAAATAGCCACGCAATAGCCACGACTGTATTTGTATTTTTTGTTTTTTGAAGGCCAAAAATTATTTTTTTGGGTTCATTTTTTGTACATATTTGTTATACTTTATTATCTTTATATTTCTGGGTTTATACATAAATTGGACTTACACACAAGCGTTTACACCTTTTAAACACGTTACTCATTAATAAAACGAAAACGAAAACGGATGAGGCTTATTGCGTGGCTATTTCGTGGTTAAAAGTCAAAGAAAGTCAAAGAAAATGTTTGTGTTTATTGCGTGGCTAATGCTTTGCGTGGCTGATGCGTGGAAAAATGTTGGTGGCTATTGCGTGGCTAAATTTGGGTGGTTATTGCGTGGCTAAATTTGGGTTGATATTGCGTGGTAGTTGCGTGGTTAATATATATAAATAGAAAACAATAAATACAGTCGTGTCTATTGCGTGGCTAATTAACCACGCATTAACCACGCACTGTCTGGTTGTGTGGTAAATGCGTGGTTAATTAGCCACGCAATAGCCACGACTGTATTTGTATTTTTCGTTTTTTGAAGGGTAAACATTATTTTTTTGGGTTCATTTTTTACACATCCTTATTATACTTTATTATCTTTATATTTCTCGGTTTATACGTGAATTCGAGTTACACACAAGCGTGTACACCTTCCAAACTCGTTACTCATTTCAAGTTTTTCCTTTCAATGTGTATAAACGTATGTAGTTTTAATACACCAATTCATTGATGGACACACACACTCATACTTATATACACTCATTCTCATATACACTCATACTTATACTCATACACATGATTGTATGCGTATCAATGTGTTGGTGTGTTAAAATCACAAGTGCTTATACACCTTGAAAGGATAACGTTTGAAAAGAACAATGGGTTTGGAAGGTGTACACGCTTGTGTGTAACTAGAATTCACGTATAAACCGAGAAATATAAAGATAATAAAGTATAATAAGGATGGGTAAAAAATGAACGCAAAAAAATAATGTTTACCCTTCAAAAAACGAAAAATACAAATAAAGTCGTGGATATTGCGTGGCTAATTAACCACGCATTTACCACACAACCAGACAGTGCGTGGTAATTGCGTGGCTAAATAGCCACGCAACAGCCACGACTGTATTTGTATTTTTTGTTTTTTGAAGTCCAAAAATTATTTTTTTGGGTTCATTTTTTGTACATATTTGTTATACTTTATTATCTTTATATTTCTCGGTTTATACATAAATTGGACTTACACACAAGCGTTTACACCTTTTAAACACGTTACTCATTAATAAAACGAAAACGAAAACGGATGAGGCTTATTGCGTGGCTATTTCGTGGTTAAAAGTCAAAGAAAGTCAAAGAAAATGTTTGTGTTTATTGCGTGGCTAATGCTTTGCGTGGCTGATGCGTGGAAAAATGTTGGTGGCTATTGCGTGGCTAAATTTGGGTGGTTATAGCGTGGCTAAATTTGGGTTGATATTGCGTGGTAGTTGCGTGGTTAATATATATAAATGGAAAACAATAAATACAGTCGTGTCTATTGCGTGGCTAATTAACCACGCATTAACCACGCACTGTCTGGTTGTGTGGTAAATGCGTGGTTAATTAGCCACGACTGTATTTGTATTTTTCGTTTTTTGAAGGGTAAACATTATTTATTTGGGTTCATTTTTTACACATCATTATTATACTTTATTATCTTTATATTTCTCGGTTTATACGTGAATTCGAGTTACACACAAGCGTGTACACCTTCCAAACTCGTTACTCATTTCAAGTTTTTCCTTTCAATGTGTATAAACGTATGTAGTTTTAATACACCAATTCATTGATGGACACACACACTCATACTAATATACACTCATTCTCATATACACTCATACTTATACTCATACACATGATTGTATGCGTATCAATGTGATGGTGTGTTAAAATCACAAGTGCTTATACACCTTGAAAGGATAACGTTTGAAATGAACAATGGGTTTGGAAGGTGTACACGCTTGTGTGTAACTAGAATTCACGTATAAACCGAGAAATATAAAGATAATAAAGTATAATAAGGACGGGTAAAAAATGAACCCAAAAAAATAATGTTTACCCTTCAAAAAACGAAAAATACAAATAAAGTCGTGGATATTGTGTGGCTAATTAACCACGCATTTACCACACAACCTGACAGTGCGTGGTAATTGCGTGGCTAATTAGCCACGCAATAGCCACGACTGTATTTGTATTTTTTGTTTTTTGAAGGCCAAAAATTATTTTTTTGGGTTCATTTTTTGTACATATTTGTTATACTTTATTATCTTTATATTTCTCGGTTTATACATAAATTGGACTTACACACAAGCGTTTACACCTTTTAAACACGTTACTCATTAATAAAACGAAAACGAAAACGGATGAGGCTTATTGCGTGGCTATTTCGTGGTTAAAAGTCAAAGAAAGTCAAAGAAAATGTTTGTGTTTATTGCATGGCTAATGCTTTGCGTGGCTGATGCGTGGAAAAATGTTGGTGGCTATTGCGTGGCTAAATTTGGGTGGTTATTGCGTGGCTAAATTTGGGTTGATATTGCGTGGTAGTTGCGTGGTTAATATATATAAATGGAAAACAATAAATACAGTCGTGTCTATTGCGTGGCTAATTAACCACGCACTGTCTGGTTGTGTGGTAAATGCGTGGTTAATTAGCCACGCAATAGCCACGACTGTATTTGTATTTTTCGTTTTTTGAAGGGTAAACATTATTTTTTTGGGTTCATTTTTTACACATCCTTATTATACTTTATTATCTTTATATTTCTCGGTTTATACGTGAATTCGAGTTACACACAAGCGTGTACACCTTCCAAACTCGTTACTCATTTCAAGTTTTTCCTTTCAATGTGTATAAACGTATGTAGTTTTAATACACCAATTCATTGATAGACACACACACTCATACTTATATACACTCATTCTCATATACACTCATACTTATACTCATACACATGATTGTATGCGTATCAATGTGTTGGTGTGTTAAAATCACAAGTGCTTATACACCTTGAAAGGATAACGTTTGAAATGAACAATGGGTTTGGAAGGTGTACACGCTTGTGTGTAACTAGAATTCACGTATAAACCGAGAAATATAAAGATAAGAAAGTATAATAAGGATGGGTAAAAAATGAACCCAAAAAAATAATGTTTACCCTTCAAAAAACGAAAAATACAAATAAAGTCGTGGATATTGCGTGGCTAATTAACCACACATTTACCACACAACCAGACAGTGCGTGGTAATTGCGTGGCTAATTAGCCACGCAATAGCCACGACTGTATTTGTATTTTTTGTTTTTTGAAGGCCAAAAATTATTTTTTTGGGTTCATTTTTTGTACATATTTGTTATACTTTATTATCTTTATATTTCTCGGTTTATACATAAATTGGACTTAAACACAAGCGTTTACACCTTTTAAACACGTTACTCATTAATAAAACGAAAACGAAAACGGATGAGGCTTATTGCGTGGCTATTTCGTGGTTAAAAGTCAAAGAAAGTCAAAGAAAATGTTTGTGTTTATTGCGTGGCTAATGCTTTGCGTGGCTGATGCGTGGAAAAATGTTGGTGGCTATTGCGTGGCAAAATTTGGGTGGTTATTGCGTGGCTAAAATTGGGTTGATATTGCGTGGTAGTTGCGTGGTTAATATAACTAAATGGAAAACAATAAATACAGTCGTGTCTATTGCGTGGCTAATTAACCACGCATTAACCACGCACTGTCTGGTTGTGTGGTAAATGCGTGGTTAATTAGCCACGCAATAGCCACGACTGTATTTGTATTTTTCGTTTTTTGAAGGGTAAACATTATTTATTTGGGTTCATTTTTTACACATCCTTATTATACTTTATTATCTTTATATTTCTCGGTTTATACGTGAATTCGAGTTACACACAAGCGTGTACACCTTCCAAACTCGTTACTCATTTCAAGTTTTTCCTTTCAATGTGTATAAACGTATGTAGTTTTAATACACCAATTCATTGATGGACACACACACTCATACTAATATACACTCATTCTCATATACACTCATACTTATACTCATACACATGATTGTATGCGTATCAATGTGATGGTGTGTTAAAATCACAAGTGCTTATACACATTGAAAGGATAACGTTTGAAATGAACAATGGGTTTGGAAGGTGTACACGCTTGTGTGTAACTAGAATTCACGTATAAACCGAGAAATATAAAGATAATAAAGTATAATAAGGATGGGTAAAAAATGAACCCAAAAAAATAATGTTTACCCTTCAAAAAACGAAAAATACAAATAAAGTCGTGGATATTGCGTGGCTAATTAACCACGCATTTACCACACAACCAGACAGTGCGTGGTAATTGCGTGGCTAATTAGCCACGCAATAGCCACGACTGTATTTGTATTTTTTGTTTTTTGAAGGCCAAAAATTATTTTTTTGGGTTCATTTTTTGTACATATTTGTTATACTTTATTATCTTTATATTTCTCGGTTTATACATAAATTGGACTTACACACAAGCGTTTACACCTTTTAAACACGTTACTCATTAATAAAACGAAAACGAAAACGGATGAGGCTTATTGCGTGGCTATTTCGTGGTTAAAAGTCAAAGAAAGTCAAAGAAAATGTTTGTGTTTATTGCGTGGCTAATGCTTTGCGTGGCTGATGCGTGGAAAAATGTTGGTGGCTATTGCGTGGCTAAATTTGGGTGGTTATTGCGTGGCTAAATTTGGGGTGATATTGCGTGGTAGTTGCGTGGTTAATATATATAAATAGAAAACAATAAATACAGTCGTGTCTATTGCGTGGCTAATTAACCACGCATTAACCACGCACTGTCTGGTTGTGTGGTAAATGCGTGGTTAATTAGCCACGCAATAGCCACGACTGTATTTGTATTTTTCGTTTTTTGAAGGGTAAACATTATTTTTTTGGGTTCATTTTTTACACATCCTTATTATACTTTATTATCTTTATATTTCTCGGTTTATACGTGAATTCGAGTTACACACAAGCGTGTACACCTTCCAAACTCGTTACTCATTTCAAGTTTTTCCTTTCAATGTGTATAAACGTATGTAGTTTTAATACACCAATTCATTGATGGACACACACACTCATACTTATATACACTCATTCTCATATACACTCATACTTATACTCATACACATGATTGTATGCGTATCAATGTGTTGGTGTGTTAAAATCACAAGTGCTTATACACCTTGAAAGGATAACGTTTGAAATGAACAATGGGTTTGGAAGGTGTACACGCTTGTGTGTAACTAGAATTCACGTATAAACCGAGAAATATAAAGATAATAAAGTATAATAAGGATGGGTAAAAAATGAACCCAAAAAAATAATGTTTACCCTTCAAAAAAACGAAAAATACAAATAAAGTCGTGGATATTGCGTGGCTAATTAACCACGCATTTACCACACAACCCGACAGTGCGTGGTAATTGCGTGGCTAATTAGCCACGCAATAGCCACGACTGTATTTGTATTTTTTGTTTTTTGAAGGCCAAAAATTATTTTTTTGGGTTCATTTTTTGTACATATTTGTTATACTTTATTATCTTTATATTTCTCGGTTTATACATAAATTGGACTTACACACAAGCGTTTACAACATTTAAACACGTTACTCATTAATAAAACGAAAACGAAAACGGATGAGGCTTATTGCGTGGCTATTTCATGGTTAAAAGTCAAAGAAAGTCAAAGAAAATGTTTGTGTTTATTGCATGGCTAATGCTTTGCGTGGCTGATGCGTGAAAAATGTTAGTGGCTATTGCGTGGCTAAATTTGGGTGGTTATTGCGTGGCTAAATTTGGGTTGATATTGCGTGGTAGTTGCGTGGTTAATATATATAAATGGAAAACAATAAATACAGTCGTGTCTATTGCGTGGCTAATTAACCACGCATTAACCACGCACTGTCTGGTTGTGTGGTAAATGCGTGGTTAATTAGCCACGCAATAGCCACGACTGTATTTGTATTTTTCGTTTTTTGAAGGGTAAACATTATTTTTTTGGGTTCATTTTTTACACATCCTTATTATACTTTATTATCTTTATATTTCTTGGTTTATACGTGAATTCGAGTTACACACAAGCGTGTACACCTTCCAAACTCGTTACTCATTTCAAGTTTTTCCATTTAATGTGTATAAACGTATGTAGTTTTAATACACCAATTCATTGATGGACACACACACTCATACTAATATACACTCATTCTCATATACACTCATACTTATACTCATACACATGATTGTATGCGTATCAATGTGATGGTGTGTTAAAATCACAAGTGCTTATACACATTGAAAGGATAACGTTTGAAATGAACAATGGGTTTGGAAGGTGTACACGCTTGTGTGTAACTAGAATTCACGTATAAACCGAGAAATATAAAGATAATAAAGTATAATAAGGATGGGTAAAAAATGAACCCAAAAAAATAATGTTTACCCTTCAAAAAACGAAAAATACAAATAAAGTCGTGGATATTGCGTGGCTAATTAACCACGCATTTACCACACAACCAGACAGTGCGTGGTAATTGCGTGGCTAATTAGCCACGCAATAGCCACGACTGTATTTGTATTTTTTGTTTTTTGAAGGCCAAAAATTATTTTTTTGGGTTCATTTTTTGTACATATTTGTTATACTTTATTATCTTTATATTTCTCGGTTTATACATAAATTGGACTTACACACAAGCGTTTACACCTTTTAAACACGTTACTCATTAATAAAACGAAAACGAAAACGGATGAGGCTTATTGCGTGGCTATTTCGTGGTTAAAAGTCAAAGAAAGTCAAAGAAAATGTTTGTGGTTATTGCGTGGCTAATGCGTGGCTGATGCGTGGAAAAATGTTGGTGGCTATTGCGTGGCTAAATTTGGGTGGTTATTGCGTGGCTAAATTTGGGTTGATATTGCGTGGTAGTTGCGTGGTTAATATATATAAATAGAAAACAATAAATACAGTCGTGTCTATTGCGTGGCTAATTAACCACGCACTGTCTGGTTGTGTGTCTGGTTGTGTGGTAAATGCGTGGTTAATTAGCCACGCAATAGCCACGACTGTATTTGTATTTTTCGTTTTTTGAAGGGTAAACATTATTTTTTTGGGTTCATTTTTTACACATCCTTATTATACTTTATTATCTTTATATTTCTCGATTTATACGTGAATTCGAGTTACACACAAGCGTGTACACCTTCCAAACTCGTTACTCATTTCAAGTTTTTCCTTTCAATGTGTATAAACGTATGTAGTTTTAATACACCAATTCATTGATGGACACACACACTCATACTTATATACACTCATTCTCATATACACTCATACTTATACTCATACACATGATTGGATGCGTATCAATGTGTTGGTGTGTTAAAATCACAAGTGCTTATACACCTTGAAAGGATAACGTTTGAAATGAACAATGGGTTTGGAAGGTGTACACGCTTGTGTGTAACTAGAATTCACGTATAAACCGAGAAATATAAAGATAATAAAGTATAATAAGGATGGGTAAAAAATGAACCCAAAAAAATAATGTTTACCCTTCAAAAAACGAAAAATACAAATAAAGTCGTGGATATTGCGTGGCTAATTAACCACGCATTTACCACACAACCAGACAGTGCGTGGTAATTGCGTGGCTAAATAGCCACGCAATAGCCACGACTGTATTTGTATTTTTTGTTTTTTGAAGTCCAAAAATTATTTTTTTGGGTTCATTTTTTGTACATATTTGTTATACTTTATTATCTTTATATTTCTCGGTTTATACATAAATTGGACTTACACACAAGCGTTTACACCTTTTAAACACGTTACTCATTAATAAAACGAAAACGAAAACGGATGAGGCTTATTGCGTGGCTATTTCGTGGTTAAAAGTCAAAGAAAGTCAAAGAAAATGTTTGTGTTTATTGCGTGGCTAATGCTTTGCGTGGCTGATACGTGGAAAAATGTTGGTGGCTATTGCGTGGCTAAATTTGGGTGGTTATTGCGTGGCTAAATTTGGGTTGATATTGCGTGGTAGTTGCGTGGTTAATATATATAAATAGAAAACAATAAATACAGTCGTGTCTATTGCGTGGCTAATTAATCACGCATTAACCACGCACTGTCTGGTTGTGTGGTAAATGCGTGGTTAATTAGCCAAGCAATAGCCACGACTGTATTTGTATTTTTCGTTTTTTGAAGGGTAAACATTATTTTTTTGGGTTCATTTTTTACACATCGTTATTATACTTTATTATCTTTATATTTCTCCGTTTATACGTGAATTCGAGTTACACACAAGCGTGTACACCTTCCAGACTCGTTACTCATTTCAAGTTTTTCCTTTCAATGTGTATAAACGTATGTAGTTTTAATACACCAATTCATTGATGGACACACACACTCATACTTATATACACTCATTCTCATATACACTCATACTTATACTCATACACATGATTGTATGCGTATCAATGTGTTGGTGTGTTAAAATCACAAGTGCTTATACACCTTGAAAGGATAACGTTTGAAATGAACAATGGGTTTGGAAGGTGTACACGCTTGTGTGTAACTAGAATTCATGTATAAACCGAGAAATATAAAGATAATAAAGTATAATAAGGATGGGTAAAAAATGAACCCAAAAAAATAATGTTTACCCTTCAAAAAACGAAAAATACAAATAAAGTCGTGGATATTGCGTGGCTAATTAACCACGCATTTACCACACAACCAGACAGTGCGTGGTAATTGCGTGGCTAAATAGCCACGCAATAGCCACGACTGTATTTGTATTTTTTGTTTTTTGAAGTCCAAAAATTATTTTTTTGGGTTCATTTTTTGTACATATTTGTTATACTTTATTATCTTTATATTTCTCGGTTTATACATAAATTGGACTTACACACAAGCGTTTACACCTTTTAAACACGTTACTCATTAATAAAACGAAAACGAAAACGGATGAGGCTTATTGCGTGGCTATTTCGTGGTTAAAAGTCAAAGAAAGTCAAAGAAAATGTTTGTGTTTATTGCGTGGCTAATGCTTTGCGTGGCTGATACGTGGAAAAATGTTGGTGGCTATTGCGTGGCTAAATTTGGGTGGTTATTGCGTGGCTAAATTTGGGTTGATATTGCGTGGTAGTTGCGTGGTTAATATATATAAATAGAAAACAATAAATACAGTCGTGTCTATTGCGTGGCTAATTAACCACGCATTAACCACGCACTGTCTGGTTGTGTGGTAAATGCGTGGTTAATTAGCCACGCAATAGCCACGACTGTATTTGTATTTTTCGTTTTTTGAAGGGTAAACATTATTTTTTTGGGTTCATTTTTTACACATCCTTATTATACTTTATTATCTTTATATTTCTCGGTTTATACGTGAATTCGAGTTACACACAAGCGTGTACACCTTCCAAACTCGTTACTCATTTCATGTTTTTCCTTTCAATGTGTATAAACGTATGTAGTTTTAATACACCAATTCATTGATGGACACACACACTCATACTTATATACACTCATTCTCATATACACTCATACTTATACTCATACACATGATTGTATGCGTATCAATGTGTTGGTGTGTTAAAATCACAAGTGCTTATACACCTTGAAAGGATAACGTTTGAAATGAACAATGGGTTTGGAAGGTGTACACGCTTGTGTGTAACTAGAATTCACGTATAAACCGAGAAATATAAAGATAATAAAGTATAATAAGGATGGGTAAAAAATGAACCCAAAAAAATAATGTTTACCCTTCAAAAAACGAAAAATACAAATAAAGTCGTGGATATTGCGTGGCTAATTAACCACGCATTTACCACACAACCAGACAGTGCGTGGTAATTGCGTGGCTAAATAGCCACGCAATAGCCACGACTGTATTTGTATTTTTTGTTTTTTGAAGTCCAAAAATTATTTTTTTGGGTTCATTTTTTGTACATATTTGTTATACTTTATTATCTTTATATTTCTCGGTTTATACATAAATTGGACTTACACACAAGCGTTTACACCTTTTAAACACGTTACTCATTAATAAAACGAAAACGAAAACGGATGAGGCTTATTGCGTGGCTATTTCGTGGTTAAAAGTCAAAGAAAGTCAAAGAAAATGTTTGTGTTTATTGCGTGGCTAATGCTTTGCGTGGCTGATACGTGGAAAAATGTTGGTGGCTATTGCGTGGCTAAATTTGGGTGGTTATTGCGTGGCTAAATTTGGGTTGATATTGCGTGGTAGTTGCGTGGTTAATATATATAAAAAGAAAACAATAAATACAGTCGTGTCTATTGCGTGGCTAATTAACCACGCATTAACCACGCACTGTCTGGTTGTGTGGTAAATGCGTGGTTAATTAGCCACGCAATAGCCACGACTGTATTTGTATTTTTCGTTTTTTGAAGGGTAAACATTATTTTTTTGGGTTCATTTTTTACACATCCTTATTATACTTTATTATCTTTATATTTCTCGGTTTATACGTGAATTCGAGTTACACACAAGCGTGTACACCTTCCAAACTCGTTACTCATTTCATGTTTTTCCTTTCAATGTGTATAAACGTATGTAGTTTTAATACACCAATTCATTGATGGACACACACACTCATACTTATATACACTCATTCTCATATACACTCATACTTATACTCATACACATGATTGTATGCGTATCAATGTGTTGGTGTGTTAAAATCACAAGTGCTTATACACCTTGAAAGGATAACGTTTGAAATGAACAATGGGTTTGGAAGGTGTACACGCTTGTGTGTAACTAGAATTCACGTATAAACCGAGAAATATAAAGATATTAAAGTATAATAAGGATGGGTAAAAAATGAACCCAAAAAAAATAATGTTTACCCTTCAAAAAACGAAAAATACAAATAAAGTCGTGGATATTGCGTGGCTAATTAACCACGCATTTACCACACAACCAGACAGTGCGTGTTAATTGCGTGGCTAAATAGCCACGCAATAGCCACGACTGTATTTGTATTTTTTGTTTTTTGAAGTCCAAAAATTATTTTTTTGGGTTCATTTTTTGTACATATTTGTTATACTTTATTATCTTTATATTTCTCGGTTTATACATAAATTGGACTTACACACAAGCGTTTACACCTTTTAAACACGCTACTCATTAATAAAACGAAAACGAAAACGGATGAGGCTTATTGCGTGGCTATTTCGTGGTTAAAAGTCAAAGAAAGTCAAAGAAAATGTTTGTGTTTATTGCGTGGCTAATGCTTTGCGTGGCTGATGCGTGGAAAAATGTTGGTGGCTATTGCGTGGCTAAATTTGGGTGGTTATTGCGTGGCTAAATTTGGGTTGATATTGCGTGGTAGTTGCGTGGTTAATATATATAAATAGAAAACAATAAATACAGTCGTGTCTATTGCGTGGCTAATTAACCACGCATTAACCACGCACTGTCTGGTTGTGTGATAAATGCGTGGTTAATTAGTCACACAATAGCCACGACTGTATTTGTATTTTTCGTTTTTTGAAGGGTAAACATTATTTTTTTGGGTTCATTTTTTACACATCCTTATTATACTTTATTATCTTTATATTTCTCGGTTTATACGTGAATTCGAGTTACACACAAGCGTGTACACCTTCCAAACTCGTTACTCATTTCAAGTTTTTCCTTTCAATGTGTATAAACGTATGTAGTTTTAATACACCAATTCATTGATGGACACACACACTCATACTTATATACACTCATTCTCATATACACTCATACTTATACTCGTACACATGATTGTATGCGTATCAATGTGTTGGTGTGTTAAAATCACAAGTGCTTATACACCTTGAAAGGATAACGTTTGAAATGAACAATGAGTTTGGAAGGTGTACACGCTTGTGTGTAACTAGAATTCACGTATAAACCGAGAAATATAAAGATAAGAAAGTATAATAAGGATGGGTAAAAAATGAACCCAAAAAAATAATGTTTACCCTTCAAAAAACGAAAAATACAAATAAAGTTGTGGATATTGCGTGGCTAATTAACCACGCATTTACCACACAACCAGACAGTGCGTGGTAATTGCGTGGCTAATTAGCCACGCAATAGCCACGACTGTATTTGTATTTTTTGTTTTTTGAAGGCCAAAAATTATTTTTTTGGGTTCATTTTTTGTACATATTTGTTATACTTTATTATCTTTATATTTCTCGGTTTATACATAAATTGGACTTACACACAAGCGTTTACACCTTTTAAACACGTTACTCATTAATAAAACGAAAACGAAAACGAAAACGGATGAGGCTTATTGCGTGGCTATTTCGTGGTTAAAAGTCAAAGAAAGTCAAAGAAAATGTTTGTGTTTATTGCGTGGCTAATGCTTTGCGTGGCTGATGCGTGGAAAAATGTTGGTGGCTATTGCGTGGCTAAATTTGGGTGGTTATTGCGTGGCTAAATTTGGGTTAATATTGCGTGGTAGTTGCGTGGTTAATATATATAAATAGAAAACAATAAATACAGTCGTGTCTATTGCGTGGCTAATTAACCACGCATTAACCACGCACTGTCTGGTTGTGTGATAAATGCGTGGTTAATTAGTCACACAATAGCCACGACTGTATTTGTATTTTTCGTTTTTTGAAGGGTAAACATTATTTTTTTGGGTTCATTTTTTACACATCCTTATTATACTTTATTATCTTTATATTTCTCGGTTTATACGTGAATTCGAGTTACACACAAGCGTGTACACCTTCCAAACTCGTTACTCATTTCATGTTTTTCCTTTCAATGTGTATAAACGTATGTAGTTTTAATACACCAATTCATTGATGGACACACACACTCATACTTATATACACTCATTCTCATATACACTCATACTTATACTCATACACATGATTGTATGCGTATCAATGTGTTGGTGTGTTAAAATCACAAGTGCTTATACACCTTGAAAGGATAACGTTTGAAATGAACAATGGGTTTGGAAGGTGTACACGCTTGTGTGTAACTAGAATTCACGTATAAACCGAGAAATATAAAGATATTAAAGTATAATAAGGATGGGTAAAAAATGAACCCAAAAAAATAATGTTTACCCTTCAAAAAACGAAAAATACAAATAAAGTCGTGGATATTGCGTGGCTAATTAACCACGCATTTACCACACAACCAGACAGTGCGTGGTAATTGCGTGGCTAAATAGCCACGCAATAGCCACGACTGTATTTGTATTTTTTGTTTTTTGAAGTCCAAAAATTATTTTTTTGGGTTCATTTTTTGTACATATTTGTTATACTTTATTATCTTTATATTTCTCGGTTTATACATAAATTGGACTTACACACAAGCGTTTACACCTTTTAAACACGCTACTCATTAATAAAACGAAAACGAAAACGGATGAGGCTTATTGCGTGGCTATTTCGTGGTTAAAAGTCAAAGAAAGTCAAAGAAAATGTTTGTGTTTATTGCGTGGCTAATGCTTTGCGTGGCTGATGCGTGGAAAAATGTTGGTGGCTATTGCGTGGCTAAATTTGGGTGGTTATTGCGTGGCTAAATTTGGGTTGATATTGCGTGGTAGTTGCGTGGTTAATATATATAAATAGAAAACAATAAATACAGTCGTGTCTATTGCGTGGCTAATTAACCACGCATTAACCACGCACTGTCTGGTTGTGTGATAAATGCGTGGTTAATTAGTCACACAATAGCCACGACTGTATTTGTATTTTTCGTTTTTTGAAGGGTAAACATTATTTTTTTGGGTTCATTTTTTACACATCCTTATTATACTTTATTATCTTTATATTTCTCGGTTTATACGTGAATTCGAGTTACACACAAGCGTGTACACCTTCCAAACTCGTTACTCATTTCAAGTTTTTCCTTTCAATGTGTATAAACGTATGTAGTTTTAATACACCAATTCATTGATGGACACACACACTCATACTTATATACACTCATTCTCATATACACTCATACTTATACTCATACACATGATTGTATGCGTATCAATGTGTTGGTGTGTTAAAATCACAAGTGCTTATACACCTTGAAAGGATAACGTTTGAAATGAACAATGGGTTTGGAAGGTGTACACGCTTGTGTGTAACTAGAATTCACGTATAAACCGAGAAATATAAAGATATTAAAGTATAATAAGGATGGGTAAAAAATGAACCCAAAAAAATAATGTTTACCCTTCAAAAAACGAAAAATACAAATAAAGTCGTGGATATTGCGTGGCTAATTAACCACGCATTTACCACACAACCAGACAGTGCGTGGTAATTGCGTGGCTAAATAGCCACGCAATAGCCACGACTGTATTTGTATTTTTTGTTTTTTGAAGTCCAAAAATTATTTTTTTGGGTTCATTTTTTGTACATATTTGTTATACTTTATTATCTTTATATTTCTCGGTTTATACATAAATTGGACTTACACACAAGCGTTTACACCTTTTAAACACGCTACTCATTAATAAAACGAAAACGAAAACGGATGAGGCTTATTGCGTGGCTATTTCGTGGTTAAAAGTCAAAGAAAGTCAAAGAAAATGTTTGTGTTTATTGCGTGGCTAATGCTTTGCGTGGCTGATGCGTGGAAAAATGTTGGTGGCTATTGCGTGGCTAAATTTGGGTGGTTATTGCGTGGCTAAATTTGGGTTGATATTGCGTGGTAGTTGCGTGGTTAATATATATAAATAGAAAACAATAAATACAGTCGTGTCTATTGCGTGGCTAATTAACCACGCATTAACCACGCACTGTCTGGTTGTGTGATAAATGCGTGGTTAATTAGTCACACAATAGCCACGACTGTATTTGTATTTTTCGTTTTTTGAAGGGTAAACATTATTTTTTTGGGTTCATTTTTTACACATCCTTATTATACTTTATTATCTTTATATTTCTCGGTTTATACGTGAATTCGAGTTACACACAAGCGTGTACACCTTCCAAACTCGTTACTCATTTCAAGTTTTTCCTTTCAATGTGTATAAACGTATGTAGTTTTAATACACCAATTCATTGATGGACACACACACTCATACTTATATACACTCATTCTCATATACACTCATACTTATACTCGTACACATGATTGTATGCGTATCAATGTGTTGGTGTGTTAAAATCACAAGTGCTTATACACCTTGAAAGGATAACGTTTGAAATGAACAATGAGTTTGGAAGGTGTACACGCTTGTGTGTAACTAGAATTCACGTATAAACCGAAAAATATAAAGATAAGAAAGTATAATAAGGATGGGTAAAAAATGAACCCAAAAAAATAATGTTTACCCTTCAAAAAACGAAAAATACAAATAAAGTTGTGGATATTGCGTGGCTAATTAACCACGCATTTACCACACAACCAGACAGTGCGTGGTAATTGCGTGGCTAATTAGCCACGCAATAGCCACGACTGTATTTGTATTTTTTGTTTTTTGAAGGCCAAAAATTATTTTTTTGGGTTCATTTTTTGTACATATTTGTTATACTTTATTATCTTTATATTTCTCGGTTTATACATAAATTGGACTTACACACAAGCGTTTACACCTTTTAAACACGTTACTCATTAATAAAACGAAAACGAAAACGGATGAGGCTTATTGCGTGGCTATTTCGTGGTTAAAAGTCAAAGAAAGTCAAAGAAAATGTTTGTGTTTATTGCGTGGCTGATGCGTGGAAAAATGTTGGTGGCTATTGCGTGGCTAAATTTGGGTGGTTATTGCGTGGCTAAATTTGGGTTGATATTGCGTGGTAGTTGCGTGGTTAATATATATAAATGGAAAACAATAAATACAGTCGTGTCTATTGCGTGGCTAATTAACCACGCATTAACCACGCACTGTCTGGTTGTGTGGTAAATGCGTGGTTAATTAGCCACGCAATAGCAACGACTGTATTTGTATTTTTCGTTTTTTGAAGGGTAAACATTATTTTTTTGGGTTCATTTTTTACACATCCTTATTATACTTTATTATCTTTATATTTCTCGGTTTATACGTGAATTCGAGTTACACACAAGCGTGTACACCTTCCAAACTCGTTACTCATTTCAAGTTTTTCCTTTCAATGTGTATAAACGTATGTAGTTTTAATACACCAATTCATTGATGGACACACACACTCATACTTATATACACTCATTCTCATATACACTCATACTTATACTCATACACATGATTGTATGCGTATCAATGTGTTGGTGTGTTAAAATCACAAGTGCTTATACACCTTGAAAGGATAACGTTTGAAATGAACAATGGGTTTGGAAGGTGTACACGCTTGTGTGTAACTAGCATTCACGTATAAACCGAGAAATATAAAGATAAGAAAGTATAATAAGGATGGGTAAAAAATGAACCCAAAAAAATAATGTTTACCCTTCAAAAAACGAAAAATACAAATAAAGTCGTGGATATTGCGTGGCTAATTAACCACGCATTTACCACACAACCAGACAGTGCGTGGTAATTGCGTGGCTAATTAGCCACGCAATAGCCACGACTGTATTTGTATTTTTTCTTTTTTGAAGGCCAAAAATTATTTTTTTGGGTTCATTTTTTGTACATATTTGTTATACTTTATTATCTTTATATTTCTCGGTTTATACATAAATTGGACTTACACACAAGCGTTTACACCTTTTAAACACGTTACTCATTAATAAAACGAAAACGAAAACGGATGAGGCTTATTGCGTGGCTATTTCGTGGTTAAAAGTCAAAGAAAGTCAAAGAAAATGTTTGTGTTTATTGCGTGGCTAATGCTTTGCGTGGCTGATGCGTGGAAAAATGTTGGTGGCTATTGCGTGGCTAAATTTGGGTGGTTATTGCGTGGCTAAATTTGGGTTGATATTGCGTGGTAGTTGCGTGGTTAATATATATAAATGGAAAACAATAAATACAGTCGTGTCTATTGCGTGGCTAATTAACCACGCATTAACCACGCACTGTCTGGTTGTGTGGTAAATGCGTGGTTAATTAGCCACGCAATAGCCACGACTGTATTTGTATTTTTCGTTTTTTGAAGGGTAAACATTATTTATTTGGGTTCATTTTTTACACATCCTTATTATACTTTATTATCTTTATATTTCTCGGTTTATACGTGAATTCGAGTTACACACAAGCGTGTACACCTTCCAAACTCGTTACTCATTTCAAGTTTTTCCTTTCAATGTGTATAAACGTATGTAGTTTTAATACACCAATTCATTGATGGACACACACACTCATACTAATATACACTCATTCTCATATACACTCATACTTATACTCATACACATGATTGTATGTGTATCAATGTGTTGGTGTGTTAAAATCACAAGTGCTTATACACCTTGAAAGGATAACGTTTGAAATGAACAATGGGTTTGGAAGGTGTACACGCTTGTGTGTAACTAGAATTCACGTATAAACCGAGAAATATAAAGATAAGAAAGTATAATAAGGATGGTTAAAAAATGAACCCAAAAAAATAATGTTTACCCTTCAAAAAACGAAAAATACAAATAAAGTCGTGGATATTGCGTGGCTAATTAACCACGCATTTACCACACAACCAGACAGTGCGTGGTAATTGCGTGGCTAATTAGCCACGCAATAGCCACGACTGTATTTGTATTTTTTGTTTTTTGAAGGCCAAAAATTATTTTTTTGGGTTCATTTTTTGTACATATTTGTTATACTTTATTATCTTTATATTTCTCGGTTTATACATAAATTGGACTTACACACAAGCGTTTACACCTTTTAAACACGTTACTCATTAATAAAACGAAAACGAAAACGGATGAGGCTTATTGCGTGGCTATTTCGTGGTTAAAAGTCAAAGAAAGTCAAAGAAAATGTTTGTGTTTCTTGCGTGGCTAATGCTTTGCGTGGCTGATGCGTGGAAAAATGTTGGTGGCTATTGCGTGGCTAAATTTGGGTGGTTATTGCGTGGCTAAATTTGGGTTGATATTGCGTGGTAGTTGCGTGGTTAATATATATAAATAGAAAACAATAAATACAGTCGTGTCTATTGCGTGGCTAATTAACCACGCATTAACCACGCACTGTCTGGTTGTGTGGTAAATGCGTGGTTAATTAGCCACGCAATAGCCACGACTGTATTTGTATTTTTCGTTTTTTGAAGGGTAAACATTATTTATTTGGGTTCATTTTTTACACATCCTTATTATACTTTATTATCTTTATATTTCTCGGTTTATACGTGAATTCGAGTTACACACAAGCGTGTACACCTTCCAAACTCGTTACTCATTTCAAGTTTTTCCTTTCAATGTGTATAAACGTATGTAGTTTTAATACACCAATTCATTGATGGACACACACACTCATACTAATATACACTCATTCTCATATACACTCATACTTATACTCATACACATGATTGTATGTGTATCAATGTGTTGGTGTGTTAAAATCACAAGTGCTTATACACCTTGAAAGGATAACGTTTGAAATAAACAATGGGTTTGGAAGGTGTACACGCTTGTGTGTAACTAGACTACACGTATAAACCGAGAAATATAAATATAAGAAAGTATAATAAGGATGGGTAAAAAATGAACCCAAAAAAATAATGTTTACCCTTCAAAAACCGAAAAATACAAATAAAGTCGTGGATATTGCGTGGCTAATTAACCACGCATTTACCACACAACCAGACAGTGCGTGGTAATTGCGTGGCTAATTAGCCACGCAATAGCCACGACTGTATTTGTATTTTTTGTTTTTTGAAGGCCAAAATTTTTTTTTTTGGGTTCATTTTTTGTACATATTTGTTATACTTTATTATCTTTATATTTCTCGGTTTATACATAAATTGGACTTACACACAAGCGTTTACACCTTTTAAACACGTTACTCATTAATAAAACGAAAACGAAAACGGATGAGGCTTATTGCGTGGCTATTTCGTGGTTAAAAGTCAAAGAAAGTCAAAGAAAATGTTTGTGTTTCTTGCGTGGCTAATGCTTTGCGTGGCTGATGCGTGGAAAAATGTTGGTGGCTATTGCGTGGCTAAATTTGGGTGGTTATTGCGTGGCTAAATTTGGGTTGATATTGCGTGGTAGTTGCGTGGTTAATATATATAAATAGAAAACAATAAATACAGTCGTGTCTATTGCGTGGCTAATTAACCACGCATTTACCACGCACTGTCTGGTTGTGTGGTAAATGCGTGGTTAATTAGCCACGCAATAGCCACGACTGTATTTGTATTTTTCGTTTTTTGAAGGGTAAACATTATTTTGTTGGGTTTATTTTTTACACATCCTTATTATAATTTATTATCTTTATATTTCTCGGTTTATACGTGAATTCGAGTTACACACAAGCGTGTACACCTTCCAAACTCGTTACTCATTTCAAGTTTTTCCTTTCAATGTGTATAAACGTATGTAGTTTTAATACACCAATTCATTGATGGACACACACACTCATACTTATATACACTCATTCTCATATACACTCATACTTATACTCATACACATGATTGTATGCGTATCAATGTGTTGGTGTGTTAAAATCACAAGTGCTTATACACCTTGAAAGGATAACGTTTGAAATGAACAATGGGTTTGGAAGGTGTACACGCTTGTGTGTAACTAGAATTCACGTATAAACCGAGAAATATAAAGATAATAAAGTATAATAAGGATGGGTAAAAAATGAACCCAAAAAAATAATGTTTACCCTTCAAAAAACGAAAAATACAAATAAAGTCGTGGATATTGCGTGGCTAATTAACCACGCATTTACCACACAACCAGACAGTGCGTGGTAATTGCGTGGCTAATTAGCCACGCAATAGCCACGACTGTATTTGTATTTTTTGTTTTTTGAAGGCCAAAAATTATTTTTTTGGGTTCATTTTTTGTACATATTTGTTATACTTTATTATCTTTATATTTCTCGGTTTATACATAAATTGGACTTACACACAAGCGTTTACACCTTTTAAACACGTTACTCATTAATAAAACGAAAACGAAAACGGATGAGGCTTATTGCGTGGCTATTTCATGGTTAAAAGTCAAAGAAAGTCAAAGAAAATGTTTGTGTTTATTGCGTGGCTGATGCGTGGAAAAATGTTGGTGGCTATTGCGTGGCTAAATTTGGGTGGTTATTGCGTGGCTAAATTTGGGTTGATATTGCATGGTAGTTGCGTGGTTAATATATATAAATGGAAAATAACAAATACAGTCGTGTCTATGGCGTGGCTAATTAACCACGCATTAACCACGCCCTGGTTGTGTGGTAAATGCGTGGTTAATTAGCCACGCAATAGCCACGACTGTATTTGTATTTTTCGTTTTTTGAAGGGTAAACATTATTTTTTTGGGTTCATTTTTTACACATCCTTATTATACTTTATTATCTTTATATTTCTCGGTTTATACGTGAATTCGAGTTACACACAAGCGTGTACACCTTCCAAACTCGTTACTCATTTCAAGTTTTTCCTTTCAATGTGTATAAACGTATGTAGTTTTAATACACCAATTCATTGATGGACACACACACTCATACTAATATACACTCATTCTCATATACACTCATACTTATACTCATACACATGATTGTATGTGTATCAATGTGTTGGTGTGTTAAAATCACAAGTGCTTATACACCTTGAAAGGATAACGTTTGAAATGAACAATGGGTTTGGAAGGTGTACACGCTTGTGTGTAACTAGAATTCACGTATAAACCGAGAAATATAAAGATAAGAAAGTATAATAAGGATGGTTAAAAAATGAACCCAAAAAAAATAATGTTTACCCTTCAAAAAACGAAAAATACAAATAAAGTCGTGGATATTGCGTGGCTAATTAACCACGCATTTACCACACAACCAGACAGTGCGTGGTAATTGCGTGGCTAATTAGCCACGCAATAGCCACGACTGTATTTGTATTTTTTGTTTTTTGAAGGCCAAAAATTATTTTTTTGGGTTCATTTTTTGTACATATTTGTTATACTTTATTATCTTTATATTTCTCGGTTTATACATAAATTGGACTTACACACAAGCGTTTACACCTTTTAAACACGTTACTCATTAATAAAACGAAAACGAAAACGGATGAGGCTTATTGCGTGGCTATTTCGTGGTTAAAAGTCAAAGAAAGTCAAAGAAAATGTTTGTGTTTCTTGCGTGGCTAATGCTTTGCGTGGCTGATGCGTGGAAAAATGTTGGTGGCTATTGCGTGGCTAAATTTGGGTGGTTATTGCGTGGCTAAATTTGGGTTGATATTGCGTGGTAGTTGCGTGGTTAATATATATAAATAGAAAACAATAAATACAGTCGTGTTTATTGCGTGGCTAATTAACCACGCATTAACCACGCACTGTCTGGTTGTGTGGTAAATGCGTGGTTAATTAGCCACGCAATAGCCACGACTGTATTTGTATTTTTCGTTTTTTGAAGGGTAAACATTATTTATTTGGGTTCATTTTTTACACATCCTTATTATACTTTATTATCTTTATATTTCTCGGTTTATACGTGAATTCGAGTTACACACAAGCGTGTACACCTTCCAAACTCGTTACTCATTTCAAGTTTTTCCTTTCAATGTGTATAAACGTATGTAGTTTTAATACACCAATTCATTGATGGACACACACACTCATACTAATATACACTCATTCTCATATACACTCATACTTATACTCATACACATGATTGTATGTGTATCAATGTGTTGGTGTGTTAAAATCACAAGTGCTTATACACCTTGAAAGGATAACGTTTGAAATAAACAATGGGTTTGGAAGGTGTACACGCTTGTGTGTAACTAGAATTCACGTATAAACCGAGAAATATAAAGATAAGAAAGTATAATAAGGATGGGTAAAAAATGAACCCAAAAAAATAATGTTTACCCTTCAAAAAACGAAAAATACAAATAAAGTCGTGGATATTGCGTGGCTAATTAACCACGCATTTACCACACAACCAGACAGTGCGTGGTAATTGCGTGGCTAATTAGCCACGCAATAGCCACGACTGTATTTGTATTTTTTGTTTTTTGAAGGCCAAAAATTATTTTTTTGGGTTCATTTTTTGTACATATTTGTTATACTTTATTATCTTTATATTTCTCGGTTTATACATAAATTGGACTTACACACAAGCGTTTACACCTTTTAAACACGTTACCCATTAATAAAACGAAAACGAAAACGGATGAGGCTTATTGCGTGGCTATTTCGTGGTTAAAAGTCAAAGAAAGTCAAAGAAAATGTTTGTGTTTCTTGCGTGGCTAATGCTTTGCGTGGCTGATGCGTGGAAAAATGTTGGTGGCTATTGCGTGGCTAAATTTGGGTGGTTATTGCGTGGCTAAATTTGGGTTGATATTGCGTGGTAGTTGCGTGGTTAATATATATAAATAGAAAACAATAAATACAGTCGTGTCTATTGCGTGGCTAATTAACCACGCATTAACCACGCACTGTCTGGTTGTGTGGTAAATGCGTGGTTAATTAGCCACGCAATAGCCACGACTGTATTTGTATTTTTCGTTTTTTGAAGGGTAAACATTATTTTGTTGGGTTCATTTTTTACACATCTTTATTATAATTTATTATCTTTATATTTCTCGGTTTATACGTGAATTCGAGTTACACACAAGCGTGTACACCTTCCAAACTCGTTACTCATTTCAAGTTTTTCCTTTCAATGTGTATAAACGTATGTAGTTTTAATACACCAATTCATTGATGGACACACACACTCATACTTATATACACTCATTCTCATATACACTCATACTTATACTCATACACATGATTGTATGCGTATCAATGTGTTGGTGTGTTAAAATCACAAGTGCTTATACACCTTGAAAGGATAACGTTTGAAATGAACAATGGGTTTGGAAGGTGTACACGCTTGTGTGTAACTAGAATTCACGTATAAACCGAGAAATATAAAGATAATAAAGTATAATAAGGATGGGTAAAAAATGAACCCAAAAAAATAATGTTTACCCTTCAAAAAACGAAAAATACAAATAAAGTCGTGGATATTGCGTGGCTAATTAACCACGCATTTACCACACAACCAGACAGTGCGTGGTAATTGCGTGGCTAATTAGCCACGCAATAGCCACGACTGTATTTGTATTTTTTGTTTTTTGAAGGCCAAAAATTATTTTTTTGGGTTCATTTTTTGTACATATTTGTTATACTTTATTATCTTTATATTTCTCGGTTTATACATAAATTGGACTTACACACAAGCGTTTACACCTTTTAAACACGTTACTCATTAATAAAACGAAAACGAAAACGGATGAGGCTTATTGCGTGGCTATTTCATGGTTAAAAGTCAAAGAAAGTCAAAGAAAATGTTTGTGTTTATTGCGTGGCTGATGCGTGGAAAAATGTTGGTGGCTATTGCGTGGCTAAATTTGGGTGGTTATTGCGTGGCTAAATTTGGGTTGATATTGCATGGTAGTTGCGTGGTTAATATATATAAATGGAAAATAACAAATACAGTCGTGTCTATGGCGTGGCTAATTAACCACGCATTAACCACGCCCTGGTTGTGTGGTAAATGCGTGGTTAATTAGCCACGCAATAGCCACGACTGTATTTGTATTTTTCGTTTTTTGAAGGGTAAACATTATTTTTTTGGGTTCATTTTTTACACATCCTTATTATACTTTATTATCTTTATATTTCTCGGTTTATACGTGAATTCGAGTTACACACAAGCGTGTACACCTTCCAAACTCGTTACTCATTTCAAGTTTTTCCTTTCAATGTGTATAAACGTATGTAGTTTTAATACACCAATTCATTGATGGACACACACACTCATACTAATATACACTCATTCTCATATACACTCATACTTATACTCATACACATGATTGTATGTGTATCAATGTGTTGGTGTGTTAAAATCACAAGTGCTTATACACCTTGAAAGGATAACGTTTGAAATGAACAATGGGTTTGGAAGGTGTACACGCTTGTGTGTAACTAGAATTCACGTATAAACCGAGAAATATAAAGATAAGAAAGTATAATAAGGATGGTTAAAAAATGAACCCAAAAAAATAATGTTTACCCTTCAAAAAACGAAAAATACAAATAAAGTCGTGGATATTGCGTGGCTAATTAACCACGCATTTACCACACAACCAGACAGTGCGTGGTAATTGCGTGGCTAATTAGCCACGCAATAGCCACGACTGTATTTGTATTTTTTGTTTTTTGAAGGCCAAAAATTATTTTTTTGGGTTCATTTTTTGTACATATTTGTTATACTTTATTATCTTTATATTTCTCGGTTTATACATAAATTGGACTTACACACAAGCGTTTACACCTTTTAAACACGTTACTCATTAATAAAACGAAAACGAAAACGGATGAGGCTTATTGCGTGGCTATTTCGTGGTTAAAAGTCAAAGAAAGTCAAAGAAAATGTTTGTGTTTCTTGCGTGGCTAATGCTTTGCGTGGCTGATGCGTGGAAAAATGTTGGTGGCTATTGCGTGGCTAAATTTGGGTGGTTATTGCGTGGCTAAATTTGGGTTGATATTGCGTGGTAGTTGCGTGGTTAATATATATAAATAGAAAACAATAAATACAGTCGTGTTTATTGCGTGGCTAATTAACCACGCATTAACCACGCACTGTCTGGTTGTGTGGTAAATGCGTGGTTAATTAGCCACGCAATAGCCACGACTGTATTTGTATTTTTCGTTTTTTGAAGGGTAAACATTATTTATTTGGGTTCATTTTTTACACATCCTTATTATACTTTATTATCTTTATATTTCTCGGTTTATACGTGAATTCGAGTTACA